>JAHLJT010000631.1:44378192-44908192 GCA_031308135.1 Acheta domesticus | reverse complement strand
AACTAAATAGACATTTCTCCTAAAATCCGAAGTCTGCTTATTACTTCATTCATTCATTCATTCTCTACAGAACAGAAAGAAATATATCTTTCTATTCAAATTAAACAGAATGATTAAACATAGATGACCATTTAGAGATAATTGAAGATAAAGTCAAAGACGAAAATGAAATAATTTCTCGTGTTTTGCATTACTTTCAAATAATAATATTGAAAAAACAGCAACTCATAAATTTTCATTATGCAGTCGATGAAAATTTCTCATAAAATTTCATTATTCTAAAATAGGTTGAATGAAAATTCATCGTTTGCCCTTGAAATGAACGATTACTTTCATTATTATTCAAGAAATTTTGAACAATGACACTATGTCGTGAGAAGGAAAATACTGAAGATGTGGGTAGTTCGCTATGTGGGCGGAGCAAGCATTATGGGAAGTTCCAGAGGTGGGAGGGAAGAGGAGTGGGGATGGGGAATGTTGGAGGCGAGGCGTTGGGCACCTGCCACCTGGCCAAAGCGAAAAAGCAACCGGAAATACACGTGCAAAATGGCGGTCACCAGACGTCACAGTAGGGGGAGGGCAGGAGCAAGGGAGGGGATGGAAGAGAAGAAGGAATGGGTGGGCGGGAGGAAGGGAGGGGATGGGCGGGAGAAAGGAGGCGGGTGGGAGGAAGTAGGTGGTGGGGCTGGAAGTAGGGAGGGGGATAGGTGTGAAGAAGGGATGGGTTGGGCAGGAGAAAGAGAGGGGGTAGGTGGGAGGAAGTTTGAGGGAGGGGGAGGGCCAGGAGGAAAGGAAAGGGGTGGGGCAGGAGGAAGGGAAGGGGTGAGGTGGGCGGAAGAAGATTAGGGGTGGAGAAAGGAGGAGGCGGAGCTTTTCAGGGACCTCCTGATGAGGGGGCTAGAGGAGTGGGGATTATAGGAGGAAACTTTGTGAGTGCTAAATAAATAGTACCACGAACCGAAAACTAATAGTGAAAGGAGTGAGGATACCTACTAATCACATTGCAATGGAGTTTTACATTGTGTTCTAGATATTTAGTGTTTAATTCTAAACAATACGTAACAGCCTTGCAAAGTGCACAATTAAATTGTGATCTCACAATAAGTAAAAAAATAATGTCCTCGTAACATAACACATAAGAGAATATTACACATTACGATTGAATTCAACTCTACTGGGTTCGTCCATGACCTTCGCTTTTCTTGTGTGTATTCTAGTCACATATTTTTGAAATATTTTGAAAGTTGATATGAATACAATAACTGTTAGGAGACAATGTTATTTTCGTTTTATTGAAACACTTTAAAACACCACTCTAAACCACGTGATCAGGTATCTAAGGTAATTAATAGAGAGAATCAAGAACGTATTTATATTATGAACCAATGTAACTTGATAATATCCTGTAACACAGCGCTCTGTTATAATATAAATTGAATACAGCGACTCCACTGCTACAATGAAGTTGAATAAGCCGCAACAATCGCCGATGTATTTCATCAGTTTTAATTGGTGGGAGAAACCCCGCTAGTCGAAGGTAGGTCGGCGTCAGATGTCGGGGGAATATCGCATCTACCTCACATACACTACGATTACGGGCTTAATGACCTCGGTTGTTGACGCGCTCGGAATCACAATCAATCAATCCTAGTTCCAGCGACCTATGACCATCTTCGCCACCGATATTACTCCTGCCAGAGACCTCGCCGCCACCGCAACTATCTCCCTCCTAGGCCAATGCACCCCCTCCTCTTGCGCTCCTCGCCGCCGCCTCCGCCGCCTTCCACTCCAACGCGCCTTCTCGCCGCCCCCGCATCGCATATGTCGGGAGACCGGTCGGGGGCTTACTGCTTGGCCCGTCTGGGGCGGTTCCCCGCCGGCGGGAGATACCTGGTCGGTGAAAACCCCCCATTAGTCGACGGTAGGTCGGCGTCAGATGTCGGAGGAATATAAGCCCCACCTCCCATGCACTAGGCTTGCGGGATTAATGTCTTCTGGGATTGACGCGCCCAGAATCATTATCAATCAATCAACGAATCCTAGTTCCAGCGACCTATCCTATGGCCATCCCTGCCTCCGATAACGCTCCTGCCGGAGTGCTCGCCGCCCCCGCAACTATCCCCCCTCCTAGGCCATCGCCTCCCTCCTCTTGCGCTCCTCGCCGCCGCCTTCCACTCCAACGGGCCTTCCGGCCGCCCCCGCACCGCGTTGCGCTGCGCTGCGCTGCGCTGCTCCGCTCCGCGTTGCCGCCTTCCGCTCGACGGCGCTCAGCCTGGGGGCGGATCGGCCTGCGGGCGGCGAGCGCTCTCTTGCGGCGCCGGAGGCCAACGGAGGCGCAGTGGAGCGCGCCAAGCCCTGCTGCACTTCGCACAGCAGACTTGCTCCGTACAGTGGCCTTAGGGGCCAACGCCCACGCCGGTCGGCAAGCTAGTTGCCACAGGCGCCAGGCGCGATTCTTCTAGGTCAGGTGTGGGACGAGACATGGGAAGGTTGCCAGTTCGTCCAACATGACGTAATTCTCTCAAATTATTTTATACCCGTGCTTGATTTCTTGACCTCTATTAATAATATTATGGACTGATTCTTGAGGGTAGGTCATTAAACAAAACCAATCTAACCTGCCAACGTTTCGGCTTTTATTCAGCCTTCATCAGGGCATTTTCTCTGAACCTCTCGGGTCTAACCACTAGAGGTCTGCATTCTCCGCGATTTTTACCGGCCAGCGCTCGCTCGCCTCTTCTCTCGAGACCACGCGCTCGACTGTCCTTCGCAGCCGGTTGCGGACTCCCGGGAGCCGGCGGCCGACCGAGACTTGTCGACAACCGGCGGATCCCGAACTGCGCCACGTAACAATCGGCCGACACGTCGGAGTAAATATCTAATGCCAAGTTTCAGGACAAGGAAGGAGTATTGAATGTTTTTAAAATAAATGACCATCAATTTCTTTTTCTCAAAATTTAATATATCGACGAATTTTAATATTAATTATCAAATAATAAATTTTAAGACAAAAAGAATAAAAAGCTTTAAAAATCGACTCCTCGGACGCACTGGAGAACCTCAAGTGGATCTATTGCAGCTCTGCCTGTGACTTCAAAGAAAAGGTATTCAAACATTTTAGAGATAAATTTCGTTCTTTGTAATGACTAGGCATCGGATGTTTCGGAAATTGCCTATTTTTTTCTAATGAACATAAAATCATTAATTTTTCTTCATTTTATACGGTGTAAATATAAATGCTCTGCTAAATTTAGATGTAAGAGCAATGAAATATATTAGTACCTTTCGCTTCCAATTTTGTATTTTTGTTGGCTTTTTCCAAATATTTTTGTTGTTGTTGGTGTTGTAATTTTCAGGCATTTGAAAAGCAGGTCTTGGTTTCCTAACCTGGCTGTAGGCGCGTGGGGTGCCTCAGTCACCCCAGGATTATTTTGAGCTCACTGTACTTTTAGTTTTATTATAGTCTTGCGAGCTTCTCAATATCTTTCGAGGAAAGCTTTGTGCACATATCTCGACCCTTCTCTTTCAACTGCTTCCTGTCCTTTCCTGGAAATTTCGTCGCAAAGGCGATGGCGCGCTGCATGGGGGCCTTTACGATTTTTTAATTACAATTAATCGCTTATCTTGTATTGAAACGAAAAATAATGAAGTAATTAAAAAATATTGTACTCGTACATATAACATTTTTAATGCATCATTTCGTGAATACATACTTTTGCCGAATTTAAAATAATGTTAAACGTGTCTATATAATAATAAATAATGTTTTTTGAAATACTGAGTTGAATAGGCTGATGTGCTGTGACCGCTGTTGTTTGACCGCCGACTGAGTCGACAAATTCAGAGGCCATGGCGGCTTACATCAACTATTTCACCATAAATTAGTACGCCCAATGACGACAAGAAGTTTTGACGCAAGGAAAATAGTACCCACCTCATTTTTGTTTAGCATATGCTGTTTTCTTATATACTCGTGAAATTATGACCAAATATTCATTGTATTTAATAAATATGCCTTATATTCGGTTTTGTAAAAAACGTAAATGACATTACAATTGGTACGAAACGAATTATTTTCCCTTAAGCACTATAAACATAAAAAAATATAAAAATTCATGCACTAAAAGTTTAAATTTATTTTCAGTCTTTGTTTGCCTTCATTCTTTCAAAAATGTATTGTTTGTCTCTATAAAATTATTTCCAGTCAATCGATAAATTGTTACTTTTCAACAAATTAATTGTTTAACTGAAATTATATTTTCTTTCGATTACAATGAATGAAGAGTTGCGATCACTACGTGCGGCGACTTTATATCCCGTACATGCATTGAGGGGCGAAGCTACCGTGCAGTCCGGCGCTTGGCCGAGCGGCCGAGCGCTCGAGCGCTCGAGACGCTCGAGCGCTCGAGCGCCCGGGCGCTCGGCGACTCCCGCGTCTCGGCGGGAGCCGCAAGGCGGCCGGTCGAAATGTCCGTTAAACAGCTATCTCTTCCCCCCCAAGCAAGGTCCCTCTCCCTTCGCCGAGCGTCGGCGCGGAGCCCGAGAGTCTCGAGCGGTTATTTTCGCCTGATTGCAGAGCTCTACTAACCACGATCCTCCCCGCATTTTCCTTCTACACTTCATAGTTTTCCACCACACATCCATTCCTTCAGCCGCGCCATATTACCAATGCCACCTTATAACTGTATACCGTCGTCCGTCGTCCCCGTGGAAGAGGTATACAGTTATAAGGTGGCGTTGGTAATATGGCGCGGCTGAAGGAATGGATGTGTGGTGGAAAACTATGAAGTGTAGAAGGAAAATGCGAGGAGGATCGTGGTTAGACCCGAGAGATTCAGTGAAAATGCCCTGATGAAGGCTGAATAAAAGCCGAAACGTTGGCTGGTTAAAATGGTTTTGTTTAATGACCTACACTCACGAATCAGTCCGTAATATTATTTTATACCATATTTCTGTGTTGTTTTCGTATTACAATGACCAGTGAAATGAAAACGAGATTTTTTCTAAACAGAGATCTTTTATTTTTCAGTGTTTAATTAGTAATTAAAACTCCTCATCGCTTCCATTACTTGTTCATCAATGTATTTTGGCAACGGTGCCACCGTTGTTCCATTGTCTAACACACGAACCAAATGGTGTTCCATGTCAAACACACGAACCTAATGGAAGGCAGCGAAATAGGTTGATTAAATTCCATTTGATTGATTAGTGATTTCGGGCACGTCAACTGCTAAGGTGATTAGTCCCCTAAGTGTAATGCATACTTTATCGTGGGAGATTGCAGTGATCTTACTCCACTGGACGGTGAGAGCTACCGTCGGCTAACGGGGTTTCCCCCAACTAGTTATCTCCCACCAGCGGGGCACTGCCCCAACCGGGAAAGAAACCTAAACTCCCGACCGGTCTCGCGTATGTGTGTTAGTGTAGTGCATGTAAATGTAATTGTATGTAAGGGATGAAGATGGGAGAACGAAGAGGAATGAAAGGTCGCACGCGGTTCGTGGCCCGTTTGTTAGGGTACTGCTTCGACATTCGCCTGGTGTGGTTCCGAGCAGCCGGCCGCTAGAATTCGTCTCCAGACAGCGACTGATTGCGACCTAGCTCTCTCTAGCTAGTGTCCAAAATCCTGCAACCATCGGGACTCAAACCTAGGACCTCCCGATCAGAGGCATTGAGATGACAGCAGCTGATGCCCTGAGCCACCTCTCCCGGTCATTAAAAGCGAAATAGATCGGGGTGGAGGGGGATATATTCCCAATTGGATCGGGTTATGTCAACAACTGATGGACACAGACTGGTCTATAAATTTACGGACAGATTTATCAGCCTTATGATTAACTCTATATACCAGGAGACTTTTGAACTATGTAGTTTCAATATTTTCAAACAGCTATTCTAAGAGGCATCAGTCTAGCTGTTTTTAGTGCGGACGTCCGTAATAACCGGAAGTCTTGTATTTGGAGTGTGAGTGTTTGCCAGACTCATTCGCCCTTTTCGGCGCACAATTAAAATTATGTCTCTTTTTACGTAATGCGAGAAAGTAAAAATGAATAGTAAAAGAAAAATGAAGGATATTCAAGAAAATGATCAATTCTAAAGCAAAACGTTTTTCGTTAGCAATAGTGCAAGTTGAGAACAAATGACTATTATATTCCGTGGAGAATGCTATCAAAATTAACAGGCCCCTATATACTTGCAATGTATCATATGGAACTGGAAATCATAATTCAAGAACTCAGCATTTTCGTGCACAGAAGTGCTCATTTTCTAACGATCTTCCCCTTCGTAAATGCTAAACCTGCGGAAAGTTTACCCCGATGTCTTTCGCAACACTTTCCTTCCCCGAGCGCGAGCATCCGTGCGCACCCGAGGCAGGTTTCGTGGTCACAAAATTCATGAGGCAATAATTTTAAACATAGTTCCTCTGTTCCTGGGCGCACCTCCGTGTCCGTCCTCTGAACAAGGGAGAGACAGGGCGCCAGGTGGCATCTCCGTCGCCGACCGGAACCACAACTATCCAATGCCATCGTCCCCGTCGTCCCCATCGTCCGTCGTTCCAGTCCGTCGTCCCCATCGTCCGTCGTTCCAGTCCGTCGTCCCCATCGTCCGTCGTTCCAGTCCGTCGTCCGTCGTCTCCATCGTGCCCGTCCTCGTCGTCCCAGTCCGTCGTCCCCGTCGTCCGTCGTTCCAGTCTGTCGTCCGTCGTCTCCATCGTGCCCGTCCTCCTCGTCGTCCCTCGTTCCCGTCGTCCCTCGTTCCCGTCGTCCGTCGTTCCCGTCGTCCGTCGTTCCCGTCGTCCGTCGTTCCCGTCGTCCGTCGTTCCCGTCGTCCGTCGTTCCCGTCGTCCGTCGTTCCCGTCGTCCGTCGTTCCCGTCGTCCGTCGTTCCCGTCGTCCGTCGTTCCCGTCGTCCGTCCTTCCCGTCGTCCGTCCTTCCCGTCGTCCGTCCTTCCCGTCGTCCGTCCTTCCCTGTCGTCGTCATCCTGTCTCCATCATCATCATTGCCTTCGCGAACTCCGGTCACTACTCATCTGCCACTCATCGGCTGCAAAATTCCTCCCAGACCCAACTCCTCAACTTCCTCTCTTCAGCCTCCACAACCCTTAACACAGTTTTATCACCACCGCCGACAGCTCTGGCCGTTGCCGCTTCCTCCGCCCCGTCGCCCCCTCCCAACATAGACCCTCCCACCCCCGCGCCCCGACCGCACCGTCCCGCTCACAACCCACCCAGCCAGCCAGGACGCACATCCTTCCGGCGCGACCCCCGTTCCGTGATACGGAATGATACATTATTTCTGCAGTAATCTAAACTTCCCCATCTAAAAGTAAAAGTATTTCATCTCCCCCTCTGAGCGACTTGCAAGACAGGATAATGTGGGCAAAGAAATAAGATATTTTCCCTATCTGCTGTCGTGCGGCGGCGGGTGGCACCAATGCTGTAGCGTCCTGGGGATTTGTTCCCAACGGATGGCGATAGCGTGCAATACGGCCTGTGAGAGAACTTCTACTAAAACGGTGCACGTAATGGTACACTTCTACACATGGACACTGATCGTGCTCTTTGCGAGGACCGACTTGAAGTCGGTGTCGGTCCGAAAGGTCGAACTGAATATGCATGATTTCGCGCATGTAAGAGAATTCGCCCAACAGAAAATCCTGGATTCTTAGTAGGGGAACGAGACTTCTAAAATCATTGCCGAGTAGGGTTAAGCGAAAAGGTGTTGGTACCAAGAAATACTATGAATGGAATGATATACACAGATCTTGGATTTTTTTAAAAAAAAGAACAAATTAGTATACTGTTGCGGAATTTTCCTCGTCTGAAAAATTGAGAAATAATGTAAGGTTCAATCATTCAATTTTTCTTATTTTAAATCCACGTGAATTGAAACCTCCGGGAACGAGACAACGCAAAGTATTATGGAAATACGTATGGAAATAGCTGAATAAAGGGTATTAAGGACTGAGTGTGAAATATATTTGAATAAATACAGGACGATATCGATGATGCGTTCGAAATACTTTGTTCAGCTAAACATTTTTGTAGTACTGTTTTAGGTTTTCAACACACAAGTTTATCTTATTAATAGCAACCTCTCCTATAGAAATATAATTTGTTTCGATTATCGGATTTCGCTAACGCAAATACACAAACAAACACACCCAAGAAACCAAGAAGTGAAGTCAAAACGAGAACATTGTTTCGAAAACTCCAACTTGACAAATTTTACAGTAGAATAAAAAAGCTTACTGCAGCTAAGTCAGTTATTTATTAAGTCAATATTTCATTTTCAGTTTCTCTGAGAGTCACTGAAGTATTTCAGGACAAGTATTAAGTTATTCCTTTTTTGTATTGCAAAGTTTAATTTTTAATTTTCTTTTGATTACGGATGGTGGAATTAAGGATGATACGTTGTGGCAAACAAGAGTAGACAAAGTTGGATATAGATAAAATTAAGGACCTAATAATTATCAAAATTGATGTTATTAGGAATATTTTTAATATCTTTATTGAAACATGTTTAACGTATTAAAGATTAAAAAAATAGTGAATCTTAACATTACCGATACATTATTTTCATTAATCATAATATACATCGATGTCATCACAATCTTCACTTTCAGTAACTATGTTTTCTTCTGCTACAGCTTTTTTTTTGCAGTAAGGATGAAGCAGATTTGTAACGTTTCGTCGTAAAAAGATAACTTTGACGACCTCTGAGAAAGAAATTTGGAAATATTAGCAAAAAATAATATTGTATTTAGATTTTCATACCCATGAAAAATCTGGTGCCATCTATACTTCAGTTTTCTTCAATGGATTTGGTACCTTTTGGAAACAAGCTCCTCAAAACGTATTTCAGCGTAATCACTTACCCGTGACTCGAAAACTCCGGGAACCAGCCAACGCAAAGTATGACCGGAACGACCGTGGCAAGAGAAGGGAGGCAGAGAAGGGGGCGGAGCACGACTCTCAGGTGACAATTCAATAAATACACCGGGCGACCGCGAGGGTGCGTACGCGAGTACCCGCATGCGCACGGGTCACGTGATGCCTCGCGGGGCACGCGATGCTTCCGCCCCGCCGCCGCCGCCTGCGCAGAGGGGGATTCCCCTAGTTCGCCCTGAGCTATGGCCCAATTAACCAAGCGCTACCTCGGGGACGGTTTTTATGGAGACGTTTTCGGTCAGCGGACAAACGCTGCCGTTGCTGGGCGTTTATTTTCACGATTTGGTGCTGAGCGAAGCAGAAAACGTAGAGCGAGAGAAATGTTGGCTTCAGAGGTGTAAGGAAGATACGAATTTATGACTGCCTTTACCGAAATGCCTTTCGCGAGAATTTGACAACATCCCGATGAGTGCGATGAGTGCGAACATATCAGATCGTACGAAAAGATCATTGTAAAAACTAATTTGTTTTCTGTGAAAATTAGATTAAGCAGATTATTTTAAGTTTTTTCGGAATGAAAAGCCGTCAAATGTCGGGAAAAGAAATTGAAGAATAATTTATCCAATATGGTACATCAGTCAATCGAATAGTTTTAAATAGATAGAGATGATTTTCAAGATATTGTAGAGTCACTATCAGCGTAAATAGTTTACAATGAAATGTATCTTTTTGGCATTTTGTGTTATTCGGAACAATGTCATGGAAACGTGCTGAAAGGAACAAGCCAGCGGCTTTTAAGGACGTATACATGAACATGTTTATCAGTGGGCAAATAATTTGCTAGAATATGAGAAGTATTGGACTAGTAGATGAATAACAGTTCGAAAATTGACTTTTCTAATTTGAATTTGAAACCTGAAATAGTTATTGATCTTTTTCTTCATTAATACTACATTCCCAAGGATGACGGGTAAAAGGGTCCAGCAATTATTGTTTGTTTTTTGTAGATTTCAATCCTTTTAGGAACCTGACAATTGTTTACGATTTGCTTTTTGTTCAAAATACGATGCTTTTTATCAGAAGTGTTACTTAAATTTGTGCAATTTCAGCGTCTTTGGAGTGGACAAAAAATTCAGAACTATTTACTTCAAAACCGAACATTCAGCGTACCATTTGGAAACATTTGAACCATTTAAAATTTTAAAATTTGTTCAAAGAATTGGTCGGCCTGATTATTGTGACAATTATATATTTTAAATTTTAATATAACGCAGTTGAATGCATTACTATGAATTTATGTAAATATATTTATTCATAAATAATTTTCTAATCCTCAGACGCGGATGTTGGTTGGGAAAATATCAAGTGCGATGCGGATCACATTCAGAATCGTCACCGTCGCTGCTATAGTCATTTTGCACACATCAGGGATGTCCTTCGAGTCGTATGCACAACTCGCCTAAACGCGTGTTAGCCGCGACCCATCAAGATCGTGAATTGGAATTCTGAATCGCATCAAGTTAATAGTTTTCAACGCAATTAATGTACTTGACTTCACAACAGACTCTTCGCAGGCCAGCACCCGTAAGTTGCATATGCCCGCACAGTACACAAACTCAATCAACGCAATCATTACAGCATCAATCAACCTAGTCGCTTCGCCCCGACTAATACCATGTCAGTTCATGCAATCAATCAAGTCACAATTTCAATCTGTGGTCAAGAGCCTCGTTTCTACAACCGCGTGGGCGAGCGCAAATTAAAATTGCACGGTCTAGGAAGTGCAACAACAAACAATTACCAGTGCGAGACATACGTACTATCCACCAACTGTGACGTCCGTCTCCGTCAGGTTCGTCACCGTCGGTTGACGTCCGTCAATGACGTGTATCACCCAAAATGGGCAGACCAAGGCTGCCACTCGCGCCAGCACGCGAGGTACGTCTCCGGACTGCTAGACTTCCAAGTAAAAATACTCGGCGCAATTATAACAATATTCTCCCTTGTATGTTTATTCAACAAGACTGCACTTTAAATGAAAAGTCAATCCACACTGAGGTTCAATAATTCTTGCTTAAGTTTAGATCCAACCGAGACCCTAAGTTGCGTAAACAAAATGTATGGAAAGAATTGATATTTTCTAAAAAAAATAATTTTTTTCTCGAATTCCAAGTAATTCTACAATTTGATACATAAAATAAACCTGTTTAACATTACTTAACTTTCTGAAGTTTTCTGCTACAAGAAATTAATATTGTTTTATAATAATTATTAATGAGGAGCTTTACTGAAGTTATTATGAAACTTGCATGGTACGATTGAATCGTTATCAACAGAGGCGGAATTCGGGGGGGGCAAGGGGGGGCAACTGCCCCCCCAATGTTGGGACATATTTTAAAAAATATATTTTGACATTGCATTCAAGTTTATGTAAAAAAAGATTTACTTTTTTCTGTATTTTCAGAAGAATTTCATTAACAATTAAGGGAATAATAATTTTATTAAGCTAAGATAATACCATACTGCTTAAATAAATTGGCAAACTTTAGTTAAATATTATAAAACGCGCGGGATAATGTTCAGCGTTACTGTGAATATCCCGTATTAAAAAAATCCTTCAATTATATTTTACTTTTAAATGATATTTACTTCGAAATTAAATAGTTTCATGCGTAAAATCATGGTAGGTTTGACATCTTGTACTTCCTACTCAGTTTCGAACTTACGCGAAAGAGAGAACGAAGTCTCTGTTCTTTCGAACCCTCAACGGATCCACAGTACGTGTCCTTTCGGCATTGTAGATCAGTGGGGTCAGTGGCGGGCTTTCTCACGCCACGACACTCACTCACACACACACAACACACACACCACATAAATCAGCCCAGCTTATCGGAATGACCAACCTCACAGGCGCTGAAAGAGGTGTCAGGAAACAGTGGGCGGCTTGCGGTACGATTCATTATAATCGGTACTATTGTCACGTAATTCGTTTAATTCACATTTGTGATGAGAAATATCTTGCAAATGGCGTGGAAAGTTGATTCTTTTGATTTTTCTTATAGACCAAAATAAATACTCTATTATTAATAATAAAATTAAAAATTTCTTAACGACAGCCGTGAGTGACAGGGACAAAAGAGAGCAAAATAAATCAGTCGTTAATTATAATAAGCCTGTTGTCCACCCATTTGGTTCTCTCATTTTTAAATTGTTTTTGCGGGCTGTGAAATAAATGTTTGTCCAACATGAATGCGGACCACTGTCCTAGTCCTCAGTCAGAGGGCTTTCGGTATAGGTGACGATGACATCCCTGCGACGTCGTAAGAATAAGATCTCAGTTGAGTTCTTGCAGTACTGGCGAACGCACGAGCATTTATTATACTGAAACGAGCCAGATCAAGAAAGTAAGTTTTTAGCTCTTGTATCTGACAGGTGAGAAATTAATGTTTGGTCATCGCGTTTAATTCAAATTAGAATTTAATCAATAGCTGATGAATAATACAAGAGTTATTGTTCACTGAAGGAAATGTGACTTTACCAGACGACAATCTCATAGAAACTTTGTTCTCCTAGAAGTTATAGCAAAATAGCAAACTTCGGTGGCCATTGACTCACGTTATTCTAGTATCCCCTGGGTAATCGAGAGAATAACATCTCTTCGTTTAATGACGACAGAGGAGTGTCAAATAATACGTTAATCTGCTTTGCAGCCTACCCAGGAAAAATGATCACGCTAGGCCACTGATAATAACTTCCCTTCTCTGTTATTATAAATGGGAATCTGTTGTTTTAATGTCGGTTGTATTATTATAACAAAAAGGTTTTTATAACAAAAAAGTTTTTTGGTTCTTTTTTGGACAACAGAGCAACTTTGACTACGATAATTTAAAAGAAGGTTTGTTATTGCTATGAATCGTTAAAGTTCGTGCATGGTAAAGTTCGGCAAACTGACAGTTTTGTCCACTTTCCAGAATGTCGAATGTTTTTATCTCGTCGATTTAACATTGCGTAGCTAATATTTATGTACTTCAATGCACGCAATTTGCATGTCATTAAAATTGTAAATTTTAATTACAATTCAAATACTTCAATCATTTAATTCTAATTCTTAACACTGATCATTATTTGTAAAGAAAATTATTCGATCGTCACTTTCCTCAAATAATTTAATTTCAATATTCAATTTTATACTTAACATGTGAAAAATTGCTACATTCATGTAATTATTTTATTCAGAAACAAGAAAAAAATAGTGAAAGCAAAATTTTTACATATATTTTGTCAAAAAATATATTAATGTGTAAAGTTTGACAAATTGACAAAATTTTGTGTGACGGTCACAAAAAGTTTTGTGACCGTCACACAAAATTTGACATTAATAATTATGTATCTTTATTCAATTCTAATATCTAGACCGCGGGATTTCATGGAATTGCATGTCTGTTTTTTGTTATTTGTTAACTGTGACGTTATGGTAACTGTGAAGATAAAATGATATGGTGATGATAGGGGGTGAAAGGACGAATAGAAATGCAACCATGCCCAAGGCGGGAGTCGAACCCGCGATCCTTCGGTGCGAGATCGCTAAGAACTACCGACGTATATTACAGGTTTTTGTCTAGAAGTGGCTCGAAGTCAGTTATTTTTGTGTATTTCTCTTTCGAAAGAAACGTGAATTGGGCCAAGACAATACCAACATAATATTTCCGATAATATTCTGATAACATTGTTTTCGCTTGAATCGATTTACTTCCTATAACTTTATTCGTGCACATGAACTTAGTAATGGGCTGAATAGTACGGCGTCTTGTAAGATGGCCATTTGTTCTCTCGCTTAATATATTTTCGTTTATTAAAATGGAATATATTTACTTTTATTAAACGCCTTTTGTAGTACACTGTAAATCAGGGTTCATCAAAAAGACGAGTCGAGAGCAAAGGGCCGTCGGCATTGCCGACTCGGCAAGAGCCGGACCTCCGTCAAGCTGCAACCCCCACTTGTCAGAAATTCAAAATTAACTAGCTTATAATTTTGAACTAACTATGTACTAATTTTGTACCAAAATAAAAATTTTTGTACTCAACTATAAACCAATAAAAACGACATTCAAAAGTGGGGGTGCTAGCTTGACGTCAACCTACAACCCCCACTTTTCAGAAATTCAAAATCACGTAACCCATTGTTGTCTACTAATTATGTACTAATTTTGTACCACAATTAAAAAATTTGTACTCACCTATAACCAATTTAAAAACGGTTGCAAAAGATACACTTTTTGCACATATTGACGAATTTTTTAAATCCCCTTGAGTCACACTTCGAAGTTGAAATGTATAGAGCGGTTTGCTACTATAGTGACCTTTCAGGAGTATTTGTTTCAAAAATTTGTCTGGTCTCCCAACGGAGATAATGCAATCGAAAAACAGAAAAAAAATGCGTGTGGCATGAAACAAAAGTGCCTGCCAAGCCACCCACACTAGTCACAAATTCAAATCCAACTAGCCAATTATTATCTTCTATTTTTCTACTAATTTTGTACCACAATAAATAATTTTGTACTCCGTCCGTCTGTGAGCACTGCTAGCGCCTAAACCATACGTACGATTTCTTCCAAAATGGATATTCCCCGGTCGATCTGATTCTAGTCGAAGCTTTGAGGTTTTGAAAACGATTCTTCAAAATTTGGAGGTACTTTATATCAAGCCCCCGGGGATTTTCAAAATTTTCTCAAAAAGGGCTCCATTTTTTTTCTTTAAATTTCTTGTATGAATAGAGTAAAATACACTTATTAACATTGTGAAAGTTTGAACTGTTTTCGGCGTCTTTCTCCAACTACAAAATTGAAGATAGAGATTTTTCTTCAAATAAAATTTGTTCTGCATATTGAGTTCTTTCATAAAGGTCATGTAAATGTTTTTCAAAATTTTAGCAGTTTTCGTGCAATTAATTTCGTGCCTGCAATATGTGCACTTTTAAAAAATTACAAAAACAAGATTTTCTCAAAAACAGCTCCAATTTTTTTCTTTTAACTTTTGGTAGGGATAGTGGTAAATATAATCTATCAGATGACATAAAAGCCATATTGCTCTATAGGTTAGTTTTTCCAAAAATTACAAAAATGTAAATTTTTTCACATGTTTCTCACGTCGATAATATTTACATTAGCGGCGATTTTTTCACATTATTATATTTACGAGTACATGTGCTTTAAATAATGTCAAGTAAAGTTTTTCGAAAGCACAACCGTTTTCTGTGAAAAGTAGCTCAAAATTTCGCATTTTCAGAAACTCTCAAACGCCATTTTCTCATATATGGCTGCAAATTTTTTCTTGAAACTTTTGTAACGGATAGTGATAATTACACTCTTTAGTATAGCGTAAAGTTTATTTTGAGTTATTTTTTTGTTTTTTCAAAAATTATATAAATGTAAATGTTTTGAAAGATCTCTCACATCTTTAATATGCACATTATCCGCAATTTGTAAACATTATTGTATTTGTGAGTGTAAGTGCTTCAAATAACTTCAAATAAAGTATTTTGAAAACTCAAAAATTGTCTGCGAAAATGAGCTTCAAATTTCGCAATTTTAGTAGCGCTAAAACGCCATTTTCTCTTAAACGGCGCATAATTTTTAAAAGAAAATGGCTATTTATGACTAGGTGTTTGTGTTCTTTAATATTCTAAAATTAATATTTTCGTTCTACCAATAGGAAACCGAAAATATTAAGAAAATAAAAAAGAATGTACTTTTGGCGGTGATAGATGGTAGCTGGCAAGAAAGAGTATGTGGCAAATCCGAATAGCTAGCGACGGCCCAAGGAAATAGAAAACTAATACGGGAAAGTCTGTGCCATTCTGTAGCACCACTAGTTCCTTTTCACGGCCCGGCAATTAATTTTTTTCCGCCGAAAATTGGCCATTTTTTCGCGCAGCATTACATAACTTTCCCTATACTACGTATATCACTCCGTGTATACGTACGTATACGGGAAAGTAATAATGTTTCGTTGAATTAACAGTTCGGACCGTTCAAGTAACAATGCGGAATCTCACCGCTGTGTGCAACTAATATAATTAATAACATTCAATAATAATTAACAAAATTAAAAGCAATGTGTATGATTGCAGCACAATTAATTAACTTAAAGCATGTAAACGAATATTTTGATATTTATAATAGCGCCCAAATTTGCCCCCCCCAATAAAAGATCCGAAATCCCGCCCCTGGTTATCAATGATAGGTAAAGGTTTACATCTGTAGTTTGAATCAGATGAAAGTAAGTTGTGAACACCCTGAAAAGGGATGGAATTTATTGGGGATCGATGTGAAACTTTCCTGGGAAAGGGAAACTGGGGAACAGTATTTCCCTCAACAAACATTTATTACTCTGAAATGATAAAGACTCTATTAAAATACAAATTCCCACTCGCAACAACATTCTCATTCATTGCAGCATAACTACATATTAGCCTTCCTACTGACAAATCGACTGCCGAGCAGCTGGCAACATCACAGCCTAGAGCGATAACTCATTACTCGGAGTCACAAGATTCATTTGCCGTCAGGGACGCATTAACTACAACAAAAAGGCAAAATCGTGGAAAATCGGTCACTCCTTACCGGCGCCGGTGGAGACATCCAAACGAATTGCCCTGTCAAACGCGGACCTAGAGCAGTAATTTTGAAGGATCCGTGAATTTAAGGTGAAGTAGGATGATAACGTAGGTCGATTTCTGAAAACCTAAATCAAAATTTTTTGACCCCAAATTAATTAGAATTAAGCTGTTAGTCAAGAGAAAATTGGAATAATAAAAATATTCAGAATCGATTCTATTAAATAGAATATTATCCTATGTGTTACTGTTAGTGCGACCTCCGTTCTTTAACTGCTAATCACGGGGTGAAGTTCGATTAGTACATCTAATACACTGCATTTGTAAGTTTTGTTTTGTTAAAAATCTTCAAAAGGTTGAAAGTTTTAATACTGCATCAGTGTTGCACTGAGAATCGACTGATTATATGATAATTTGTGCTGATTTAGAATTCGTAACAGTTGATATTAAATAGATCCACAAATTCATACACTCACAGAGGTATTAATAGACTGTTTTCACGATCATATTTCGTTGATTACTTCAAAAGTTATAAGTGCGGGAACAAAATTTCAAAATCTACTGTAAAAGTGGCATTTTCTCAATGTGCAATCTACTATAAACTGCACGAACATGATGTCGTGATGACTACTGATATTTATTTTGATAATTTCCCTCAGTTCAAATATTTTATTGCCTTGTTCATTCCTGTAACTTCATTTTATTAAACACTTATGTTTAACTTCATAGATCAAGAAAAGATAAATTCTCCAAACGTGATAATTCAATCTATTAATAAAATTACTAAAAGGGAACTTTCAGGTTAACTTTGCTTCATCGACTGAAATATACAACTATATTTGAAAATATATGATCCTTTTTTGTTGGCTTAATGGCAATTTTAAATACTCACATGTATAAATACGGAAAAGTAGTATTCACATAATTTATTCTTATCCATTCAATGATACTTTCCTTATTTACATAAGCGCTCATTTAAAATTGTCATTTAGCCAAAAACTAAGAGATCATATATTTACTTATTATCGTAACACAACGCTGGCTACAACTAATAATAAAAAGTTATATTTGAAAATGTTCGAAATCGGAAAAACGAACTTCCTGCGGTACCTGGAGCCTCTATAATTCATAACCCGCCTGCAGGCGCCGCCTGCTCCTCGAGTCAACCGTCTGCGCTGCGACGCCAACGCAAGCTTCCACAACACTGATAAATGATCGGCGCGCATCTAAATCGTACTAAATTCCTCCCTCCGTTGTTCCAACTGTCCAAGACGTCTTGTATAACTCAAACGTTGGGCGTAGCCGGCGCGCAACCGAGTAAGACATCGCAGCACTTGACATAAGGGCTGTGCGCAGTGCCATCCATAACGTGGCGGCCAAGGTTACTCTGCCGGGAGAGAGTTATGCAACGCAGGAGGTAAGACATAAAAACTCACCCACGCCCTGTCTGATGACGCTCGTATATCAACAAGACGTGTATATAGTATCGCAAAAATGTTATTATTACGAGGCTAATCTACCTGTAATCATTACCCACGGGGACTACGCCTATGGATTTATGGCGAAGTAACAGGTTTGCGATTGATATGAAGTGCAGAACAATTGCGGTAGGCGGCGCGAGCGCTGGGGTGGCCATTCGTTTGGCGAATGCCACCTGGGAATGGAGCCACAAAGGCCCAGGGAGGGAGGGTTCCGCCCAGCGGACGCCGCCGTGTGGCCTGGGGCGTTCACGCGCGTCGATTGGCGACCAATTGGGGACCGCGCGGGGGACAATAGCTGGCAAGAGCGGAGTTCAACTAAAACTAGTGCGAATTCAAGAAGGGTTCTACAAGGTTCTACATTCTCGTCTTCGACAAGGAATCACTAGAGCTCACCAAGGGATCTCCAGAGGTCAATTGAGGATATCTAGAGGTCAATTGAGGATATCTAGAGGTCAATTGAGGATATCTAGAGGTCAATTGAGGATATCTAGAGGTCAATTGAGGATATCTAGAGGTCAATTGAGGATATCTAGAGGTCAATTGAGGATATCTAGAGGTCAATTCAGGATATCTAGAGGTCAATTCAGGATATCTAGAGATCAACCGAGGATATCTAGAGATCAACCGAGGATATCTAGAGATCAACCGAGGATATCTAGGGATCAACCGAGGATCTCTAGAGATCAACCGAGGATCTCTAGCGATCAACCGAGGATCTCTAGAATACAACCAATGCTCTTTAGAGCTCAACAAAAGCTCTTTATAGCTCAACAAAAGCTCTTTATAGCTCAACAAAAGCTCTTTATAGCTCAACAAAAGCTCTTTATAGCTCAACAAAAGCTCTTTAGAGCTCAACAAAAGCTCTTTAGAGCTCAACAAAAGCTCTTTAGAGCTCAACAAAAGCTCTTTAGAGCTCAACCAATGCTCTTTAGAGCTCAACAAAAGCTCTTTAGAGCTCAACCAGTGCTCTTTAGAGCTCAACCAATGCTCTTTAGAGCTCAACCAATGCTCTTTAGAGCTCAACCAATGCTCTTTAGAGCTCAACCAATGCTCTTTAGAGCTCAACCAATGCTCTTTAGAGCTCAACCAATGCTCTTTAGAGCTCAACCAATGCTCTTTAGAGCTCAACCAATGCTCTTTAGAGCTCAATCAATGCTCTTTAGAGCTCAACCAATGCTCTTTATTGTTATACAAAAGGCTCCCGTTGTTAAAAATTACCTCTGACAAAGGTTCTCGTATGTTCTTGAAGTTGGCAACAACTGAATTAATGAATGCCTTTATCCTCTGCTCCTATTCATTAAAACAATTTTTGGTCGAACGAGACACGCCCACACGCTCAACTCATTGAACATATCTGAGACAAATTGTACCACAGGCCACAAACAATAGCGCACGAAGAGGTCATTGTGGACGCCATAAATGGCCAGGTTAGATTTTTTGTTTTAGAAAACCTGCCTGTAAGTTAGCGAGCCCAAGTGAAAGAAATTCTACTTGCGACCAATAATGCATGAAATAGAGAGTCTTGAGTGTAGGCTTCAAGAATTCTGGGTAAACAAGAGTTCAACCACTCCGCTTGTGATTTCAATAAAAAATTATTCGAATTTTTGGTCTTCAACACAATCGAAAATTATGAACTGTTTTCTTCGTTGTTCCCAACCACAAGCACTTACTATTGTTTTATTATAGTTTTATCTTGCATACGCTGCCAACAATTCAATTCCACATGGGATAAAAACCTAATCAGTGCCAAAAGTGGAACACAAAGAGGAGATTTCTGTGACAAGCACTTAATACCCCGTAGCAGTTCCACGGAAGTTATCATATTGAAAAACAACAATTGTCCTGCAGTTTCTGAAATACTAAGCATAGACCTACTTCCTTCATGCACCTACGTATTAGCGTTATTTAACCGTACATATTATTTCATTTTATGAATATAACACCGGGTATTAAATACTAAATAGATAAAATATATCTACGTAAATCATTTATATAGAAGGGAAAATTGAACAGTATGTGAAACTTTTCTTGCAATGGTTTATTAAACAAGTTGACTCGAATTCTTCACACACTTCTTTCCGGAGAATTTTTTGTGAAACAGCATGTGTGTAACATAACTGCGAGAAAAAAGAGAATTAGAGTCTTACAGACTCATCAAATGAGATTTAACGATCTCGCATTTTATCTCTGCGGTGTGTTGAAGAAAATACGCTAGAAGAATAATTGAATGATAACGTCGAGTACTGACAATTGACTTGACTATGAAGAATCACGTCGAGAAAATTACATGTCAAGCGTGCCTTACGCTTTTATTATTAATGTTTTCCACCTCCAAGCAATAATTGAGAGGGAGACCGTTCATACCCACCACTGCTACCGTCCACGCAGACGCTTTCTGTGATGAAAACGAACAACGCCCGTGCTACACATAAGGCCACCACAAAGCTACGCATGTCTCAACGAGCACCACGTGCATTTCATTCAGCATAACCTCCTTTCGTCCAGGAAACGAGCAGCCAGATGCGGTGCCAGATGCGATGTCGGGACTCCACCTCGGCTCCAATTTTCGTCGCGTCCTTATAAGCCAGAGCTCATCTGGTCTCCTGAAGTGGGCCCGGCATCGCAGGCGGGCGGGCGGGGATGATCTGGATCGACGCGGCGGGGCGCTGACGGAGAGGGCGGGTCGGAGGGAGCGGGTCGGAGAGAGCGGGGCGGAGGGAGCGGGTCGCAGGGAGCGGGGCGGAGGGAGCGGGGCGGAGGGAGCGGGGCGGAGGGAGCGGGGCGGAGGGAGCGGGGCGGAGGGAGCGGGGCGGAGGGAGCGGGGCGGAGGGAGCGGGGCGGAGGGAGCGGGGCGGAGGGAGCGGGGCGGAGGGAGCGGGGCGGAGAGAGCGGGGCGGAGGGAGCGGGGCGGAGGGAGCGGGGCGGAGGGAGCGGGTCGGAGGGAGCGGGGCGGAGGGAGCGGGGCGGAGGGAGCGGGGCGGAGGGAGCGGGGCGGAGGGAGCGGGGCGGAGGGAGCGGGGCGGAGGGAGCGGGGCGGAGGGAGCGGGGCGGAGGGAGCGGGGCGGAGGGAGCGGGGCGGAGGGAGCGGGGCGGAGGGAGCGGGGCGGAGGGAGCGGGTCGGAGGGAGCGGCTCGAAGGGAGCGGGTCGGAGGGAGCGGGGCGGAGGGAGCGTGGCGGATGGAGCTGAGCAGGGCGGGGCGGGGGGATCCGAGCGGGGCGGAGCGGAGCGGGGCAGGGCGCGGCGGGCAGGTAGGGCTGGGTGGGGCGGAGCAGATCTGGATCGGCGCGGCGGTGGGCGGGGTGGTGTGGCGTGGCGCGGCGGGGCGCTGTGGGTTGAAGCGCGGACCCCCCGAGAGCCGACGGCCGCCTACGCGCACGCCACGTGCCCACCCGGCCCACCGGCCCACGGGCTCAGCGGCGGCTCTGCTCGGCGCGCACGCGGTGGCCGTGAAGGCGGCGCCGCGGAGAAAGTGATGAAGGCGAGTGTGGTGACCGGTGATACTGGTGTCTGGGAAGAGGCTGCTGGTTACAGTGATACTGGTTAGAGCAAGTGTGTTACGTTGTCAGGGGTTGTGGCAACGATTACGGTGTTTGCAAAAGTGGCCCGATGTGAAGTTGACAATGATTGGGTGGTGATGGTGATTGGGTTTGAAATGGCGATAGCGATTGTGACGGACATTGCGACGGCAGAACTGTTTATGGTTTCGTCAGCTTTAATGGTTGTAGTCCAATGTTACCAGCTTCAAATTAATAAACAAATGAACATTATTAACGGCGAGGCTCAAAACCATAAGGTCTTCTCTTAGGTCTAACTATCCATGTAATTTAATCTGTTGAGACCTTCCAAATTTTCTGGAGGAAATTCAATTTACGATTCGCATTTTTTGAATTAAGGCAGTGCAGCACAAAAGAGCAATCCGCTAATAGAAGCGATTAAGAAACCTAAGTCAGAAGTGGGGCTTAAAGTCGAGCAACGAAATAGGAGGAAAATAACCATAAAGAATATACAACAAAAATTAGTCCTGCGCTATCTTGCAAGTCCTGTGCTATATACAAGGAAACAAGTAATTCAAAAGTTTTGGTGCCATTTTAGGTAAAATTAAAAAAAAATGGTCATGTAATGTTCCGCGAAACAAAAATGCATTTCAAATTCGCAAAACAATGAGTTCAGGCATATGGTTTGGGGAAGACCAATTTTGGAGAAAATTGTCTGAATAATTTAGGCGCTAGATTACCTATTGTCCTTTGAGTGTTTTGTTTGGTGATTAAACTTGTGTAACTACACAGACATCCGTGGACACTATTGGAGAAGAAAAAAAAAGAGTACAGATCTGTAAGCGACACTTAGGCTCACAGAGAGTCTTCTAAGAGGCCAGATTTCCCTTCTTGAAACTACGAAATTATTCTTCGTGACTCAACTTTAAATTCTACATATAGTTACATTACTTTCATTTTATTACGGTAGCCACTTTTTGGTGATCAAATAAACAATGTTATTTTATGTCATTTATTTTATTTTCACATAGGATAACATTGTTTATTTGATGACCAAAATCTGCCTACCGTTATAAAATTGTCGTAATATAACTACATATACATATAAAAATGTAGCAAACTGAGTTTTAATGAAAATGTAAATTGTAGAATTGATTTAATACAACTAAAACCCATCACATAAGGTATTCCTATGACTTCTTGAAATTAGTTAAACAACACAGAATCAAACAAATTTTAAATGTCAGATAATGTCTATATTTTAACAGTGTTTCATTTTTCAACTAATAAAACAAATTATATTTCAAAAATTAATACTTTTTGTTAACACATACATTTAATTTGCGACACATAAATAAATTACAGACAATTATTGTGAACTTGAAAGGGACATTCAGCAAATTTCCTTTTTCCACAACATCCGCTATCTTCTTCAATTATTGTGTTATTTTCTTCCACTGACAAATGAGTTGTTCTCAGAGCGAGTTTCTCACCAAAAACTAGGAATTCACCCTCATCAGATTGCTTTCGACCCTCACATAATGTGCGTGAATCATCTCACAGATTTCCGCCGACTTTTGCCTTCGCCATAACTCAGCCCGGGGAACTGTCGCTCGGGGACAGGTGCCAACATGATGCCGGTCAACGTATGTTGGTCTCATATTCCCTCACCTCCAACACACGAAACGAGTGATTGAAATTTCGAGCAACCCTACCATAAATCTCCAGCCCGACCGCCTTGTAGTTCCTAAGCCCTGCCCTCCATTTAAATTAAAGACCGTCTTGCGAGAACTATAATCTTCGTTTGTCGTTTCGGTTATTTATGATAGCAGCGCCGGGAATTCGTTTTTTGGACTCGCTATTCATTAAGATAAGAATAATTTAATCTACTGTGATGTATTTATAATTGCGAACGGCATGCAAACTGACCGATAGAATTACTGCCATTTTCTTGTCAAAAGATGTTTGATTAAATGCCATTAGTGGGCCTTGCTTCTCTTTCTATTACGGAAATAGATGTTGGTTTGCGTGTCCAATAGTGAAACATTGTGGACGGCTGTAACTAGTACCGTTCTCCTCTTAGCGTCGTAACGTTTGCCAATAAAATTGCTTCGAGAATATCGGAGAATTTCTGGGTCTCCTTTTGTGGATGTAATACAAGAACTGGCGCATCAGCGAGAGGCGATCAAAGTTTTAGAAGTTTAATTGATTGCCATCAACTGGTCTTGAGAACATGGACCGCAATCTCCCGCCTTTAAATTTCCGAGAACATAAAATCCTTATTAGTGAAACTAGACTCGCTTCCCCTAGCAACTTTCTGTGTAATGGAAAGCGAAGGAGGAGTTAGAAAATTATTTAAGTCGCCGACGCTTAAAATACTTACATAATCTCGAATCAAGTGGGATTTTATTACGGACGAATACAAACAGTTTATTTTGCTGGAATCAGTGAATTGAATAAATTCTAACTAGCCGTTTGAAAGCGGTAGGTGTTACATCGCGTCTTTCCTGACCACTGCCTTTTACGACCAGTCTCTCAATTGGATTCCTTATAACCTTTTCCACAGAATTGTTTTGTTGTCAATTGTACTCAAATCTGAACACTCGTTCGGAAGATTTGGCATGAATACATTCCACTCTTCACAACACTTCATTTTCAGTAGATTGTTATTGAGACTCCTCTGTTTGACTTTTGTCGTTTAATTTGTTATAGCGTTGTCAAATTTGCTATGTCGTTTAATTTATCATAGTCTTTTCTTTCAAAGACAATGTAGCTAGGTCTCAAAAAATATATATATATATAAATTTTTCTCAGCGATTTTAATATTTTTGTGCAATGCACAGCGAAGATAGAAATGCGAAAGTACCCAATACTTTGTTTTAGATAACACACTCACAAGTTTATTGTTTTAAAGAACAATCCACGATAGAATAGTTATTTCATTATTCTGTTTCATAATCCAGATTGAAATGAACAGGTACTTCAGCCCTCCCTTCATCTAGAGAACAAGATTTTAATATTATGTTCTCGAATGTTCTTGTAACTAAGTTGTTCATTAAGCCATTATTACTTAAGTATCGGCCAGTTAATTATAGAAAAAAAGGGAACTCGCGTTTATAGAACGTTCCTGGTTGCCCTTTATTTTGGAAACAATGTCACATTCGCCAACGAAACTGACTTAAAATTACAGATCCGTATCATCAAGAATAGCCATCAGCTCTTTGGTTGGTTTTTGCATGAATCGACTGGTAAATGTGCTGCTTAGAGGTACAGTGGTGTAAGTCACTAAAATACTGATTTTCGCTAATACCGTATTTGAGTAGTACTGGATTCAATACGTCCTCAGGAAAAGTTGTATAACTTACGAAGTGGCCGCTTAGCAGCAGCACTGGGTGGAGAGCCGAAACAGAATCAAGCGACGCAAGAGACGTAAAAAATGTCGAGTAAAATTAAGGGTAAATGACGAATGACAATTCGTTACAATGCCGAACTACTGTAATGAATGATGGTGTATGGGTCATTGATTTGAATTTCGTTTAGACTAAGCACTCACCTCCATTTCAGCCATACACACCCCGGAAACAAATACTATGTGCATCAAATGAGTCATTAAGAGTGATTTTTCTGATTTCAGAAGTCATTAGTAAAGAAAAGTTTTCACAAAGTTTAAAAGAAACTAAAATAGATAACGGAATCCCATATCGTCCTTCATTTCATTGTTTTTATTCCAAATATAAGTATTGCTAATAAATTTGTTCGTTTACACGGACTTTGTCTTTTTTTAACATATTTCAATATTGTAGGTGTATGGTCTTCACCCTCCTGGAAAGTACCTGAAAATTTGAGATATTGAATTAATTATAACTAGCGTACCCGTGCGAGAACTCTAGCATGTTAAATTCCACCGTTTTTTCCTACCTTTCTTTTTCCATATTAAGAGGCGAACGAAACGTGTATATTTGTTAACGTGTATATTCGTTTAAAAAATTAAAAACGTAACTTCCAATGTACTTACAGAATTTAAAATAAAATAAAACTATGAAACTTTTGAAACATATTTTGAATAAAGGTTTTTTCAGTAATATACGTAGACATGTTCTTGGAACAATTCACACTTCACTCTTCACAAAAGTAACTTCACCACTTCACTCTTACAACACAAATGTAACTTTACTCTCTCCACCCAAGACATTACTTTGACTCGTCATACACGATTGTAATTGTACATGTGACTCAATAAATTATTATTATTAAATTATTACTTCCTTAAAATCGTTTAAAGTAATTATACAATTTTCTTTGACTATTAGCTTTTCGCTTTCCTTGATAGTCACAAAAATATTATAAAAGCATTTTTATTCTCGAGAAAGCAACTTAAAGTTGTCCATGCAAAAATAGAGGATAGGGCAAGCATAACCCTATTCTTTGGAATATTATTTAACTTTGTTACTAAACTGACAGGTACACCCGTGCAATTTAATCACCTAGAATATTAAGTAATTATTTTCATTTCACATTCCCTTGTAGATTCCGCACGTTTGTGGACAGGTGGAGAAATATCGAAAAGCGCCGGACCAGCAAAATATAATAGAACGTTCAAGAAGCTTTCGTCCTGTAGATTTAGGCGCGAGGAAAGTTTCTTTGTGGCCTTCGACCTAAAAAATTTGAATCCCCAAGAACGCTTCGTCTAGAAATTATTAAACTAAATAGATTTTAATAATTCTGCCCGAGTGTTGCGTGATGTTTCTGACATGAACATTTAGATTCATTTTTTCAACAAATCCTTCATATTTTCAAAGTCAAAGTGCAAATCACCACGTTTCCGTGAAGTTCTCTTTCTTTATAGATCTCATTTATGAAGATCGGTTGCGTGTGCGCAAAACTCATCCATACTATTGAAATAATATAAGATAGGATTTTAAATAATATAAACAATAAAACCTGAGATGAAGTAGCAGCATCTGAACTATCATACGCGGTACCAACTATACTTCAACCTATTTTCAATGATCAATATACCGTTCTGTTTAATAATAAATTTAGATCTAGATCTTTTGCTAACATGCTCAAAAGAGCATTTACTACGAGAATAATGTACGAAGAGAACAGTCCTAATTTTCTTGCAAATGCTTCAACTTGTCCAAGATATAAATTAACTAGTTGAAATTACCAATAACACTAGGGAATGTTTTATATCCCAGCATTTTCAATGCAATATCATGACTGAACACACTGACTTCAACATTTCACTGAATCACTGCTGATAAAGAAAATACTGGCACAGGTTAAACAGAATTCAATCCTAACAAGGCACAGTGTTCACTCTGCACTGTACACATTCGTGCATTATTTCCCTACATCCTTTCTTTCTTATTTTTGACAAAGAACATCAAAAGATGTACGAGCTCTCTTTCCATCATAGTTTCACTTAGTTTCTAAGCTCTCTGATAAAGCCTTTCTCAAATTTTCTTGAGCCTTCTGCCTTATCTTCTGGCTCCACACGCAGAACCGTGGAGGTGGTTCCTTCCTTGAGTCTCGGTCGTCTCGCAGTACACTGCAGCTCCTTTCGTGACTTTTCATCATAGTGTAAGGACGTGCAGTGAATTTACCTGTTATGAAAGTGAACTGCACCCACCTTCAAAAAATGAAATCGAATAAACAAGGTAAAACTATTATTTATCTTGCATGATTTATGTTGTCTTTAAAATCAACCACAGCAGAAAAAATAAACAGTATTGTGAAAGAAATATAGTCCTATGCTTTCATCAAACTTAATTTTTAATTCATGATTTAATAAATTCCCCCTTGAATAGCCTTGTCCATTGAATGTAAATTGACTTAAATTAGTGGAGTTTGAAATTTGAGTGCTGAGCTATAAAAACGAACAAAAATATTTCTAGCAAGAATAACATGAGCGTTTTGTGATTAACCATACCAAGTGCATGAGTTCTGTAGGTTATATCACAAACTTTTCACAGAAACAAGACTGTCAGTACGTACATTCGACAGATGAGCGGCTGCACTACTCTCATAAAAAAAATCTTCATCAATTTGAGGCAACTATTTAATACTTCTACTTGTTACTACGAGATAATTTTCGTTTATTTCCATAATCTTGTATTAATGTACACAGAAAGCATACATACAATATGGAGAAATCTAAGCCTTCTAAACATGACGTCACAAAGATCGCCTCCAGCGCCACGCAATGTAGTAGGTGCTGGATAATATCGATAAGCGCCGGACGAGGAAAAATGTAATATAATGTTGAAAAGTATCTCATCCTGTAGATTACGGTGGGGGGAATATTTCTGTGAGGTCTTTGGTCTAAAAATTTTAGTTTTTAATGTCCTAATATGCTTCGTTTAGGGGTTATTTAACTATATGTATCTTGACATGTCGTGTGATGTGGGTTACATCTGAAATGAATATTTAATGTGTTTTTTTCTCAACAAATCCTTTACATTTTTTGTAGTCAAAATGCAATTCGTCACGTCTCCGTAAAATTCTCTTTCTTTAGAGATCTCATTTATAAAGATTGGTTGCGTGTGAGAGACGCAAAGGAAAGATATACTACTGAGATAATCTAGGAGACGATGAATATGTCCCAAAAGTATACAGACCTAATTCAAAACTTACTAAAGAATTATTCTAGATTACTCTAGAAAGTCAAATTTAATCTGCCAATGTGAAGATTTAGTAGTATTTTTCTCTTATCTACGCAAATGATGACGCCGACAAATGTGTGCGGCTGGTGCTCAAACAAACTGAAGGTTGCATCTCCTTAGAATGACGGAAATGTAATTTCCAAAATTCAAAATACGAATATATAAAAAAATGTAAGCCAATCAAGTAAATTAATTAAAACTAAGTTAAATAAAAGTCTATATTGAAACATTACTTACATAATTTTATGTGTAGTGTCCATGTCAGGTTGTTGGCACATAGCCGGCCAAAGTATTTCAAATTTGGCACCGTAATTCGAATACAATCAATTATAAATATTCTTGGAGCGGCTTAATAGCAAAGGGTATACGTTTCAAACTTACCTCGCCTAAGATAAAATTTCCCTAAAAAAAACGGCCAAATGAATTACAAAGACAAAAAATAATGTATAAGGGTATTTTCTCGATAGAAGGCCGTGAGAGCGCAGGAGAAGAACTTGAAAGGGCCTCCCAAGGCCCCAGAAGCGCCCGCGTGCAAAGATTTCCATTGTCAAACTTCTCAGAAATAGTTTTTTCTCGTTAAGACGCGACGGGATAACATTGTTTGAAAATCAGCGGCCTCGTGACAGATCGCCTTGCCAGTGTAAAAACTAACAAGTACTACGCATGTGAGTTGAGCATTGAGCATTAAAAGTTGAATTACTCACGTAAAGTTGGCATCGCATTTCGGAGCTACATGCAGATAGATTTTCCATAAACCAGCTTGCTGTCGCCTGAACTTCCGTGTGAATTTCCTTACATACGAGAGTAATGAAATACAAGTAGAAAGGAAAACTATTTTTCTTTCGCATAGACAAAGGTTACTGGGATATTTTCTTCAATATTTATTGATCATAATGCCAAGATGTGCTAACGGTCTTAATACTCGTCGTTTTCAGAATCTTCCCTTATGACCAGATCTCAAAAAGGCGTATAGTAAATCTTCAGCCCAACTCTTCAAAGCTTTCCCAATCATCTAAGCTATATTCGCAGCCTCAACACAGGTCTATACACCTTCCGCCAACGTGGTTCAATTTGATTTTGATTTTCACTGCGTATTTAAGTTCGACTCCAGCACATTGCAACAAGTACTATTGCGTCGACACTTTCATGTAAATAAAATTAATTTATTTCGAAAGTTTCACTACCCTGGCATATTTTGTAATAAAGATCCTTCCACACACACGCTCGTATCAGCGCTCTCCGACTCTAACAGCGGACTACAGCGAGCGTAAATATGTATTCACCGTGAGAGTTCCTTCCAGAACGATGACTTCCTTCCAGATCGGCCAACTGTGCACAAAGAATTCATTAAGTGTACATTTTTAATCAATAAATAAAATAGGAAATGAAAATAATTTTTGTAAATATCATAAATAAAGCAAAACATACCGTCAATAATAGACTGAACTTGTGTACTTTCAATAACACGTGAAATTCATAATTTATTAAGTTGCAGCTAGTCACACGAAGACACAAAGTTAGTATTCCCCTCAGACTCCCCGCGCAGAGTGCTACAGCTCTCAGCATTTGGTTGCGCCACCAAAGGCAGCATGTTTCCCGTGTTAAATCGAAGGGCCAAAGAGTAAATGCAGGAAACCCTGTAATATCCCTAAGAGTGTGTTGGAATATTTGGCAAGGCACCAGACACCGGAAACAGCGCCAGTTGGATGCTCTTGGTTTTCAAATTATTTCATATACAACAATTTTGTTGCAATATCTTGAATATTGAAAATGTATATTTCGAAGATATCATTTTTTTTTCGATTATCTGGGAGTTGTGCAACCGTGCAATCTAAGCACGACCCGCCACTGATTCTATGTACAATTTATTTTGCTTTAGATGGAATATCTCGACCAATATATTCTATCACTGAGTTGGAGAACGCTTTTATGTGAAATGGGTTGCAAACATTTTCATTAATTTAAGGTGGAAAGTTTCCAGGTTTAAAAGTACCTAACAAAAAATAAATAAAAACTATACCTAATGAAATTAAATGAAAAAAGTTCCTAATGAAATTAAAACTTTATGAAACAAAATATATAAATGCCTCAAGTCTTCAAAGGTTATTGCAGGCTAGATTACATCAAATAATAACCATATTTTCTCTAACAAAGTATATGAATCGCATCATTTCAGTACCTTGTACACGCTATATTTCAGCTGAAGATCAATGATAAAATTCCGTTCCTTTTGATGTATTTACAAAGTCCTGCATACAAATATTGATACTAATAATTTTTAGGAATTTTATGTTAAAAGTCAATACCTGATAACCCTTGATATATTTTAAGTATGCAATTATAGGAATTGTGTCTTTCTTTTACGCAAGGAAACAGATAAAAATATTGGAGTCAGTGAGAGTTTGAAGCAGTTGTGAATACACAGAGCTACGCTGTTAATCGTGCATTGGAATCTCCGGCTCTCGTGGGCAGAAGAAACCGTGAGTAACGGTTGTTGAGGTCTTTGGAATAAGAGAGAGAGAGAGTGAATGTGATGTTAACGATTGCGACGAAAGAGAATGTTACCGTTACTTTGAGAATGATGTTAAACAGTAAGAAATCGTTATTGTGTTAATGACGAAGTACAAGAAGAGACTGTGATGATAAAATCGAAATAAAATTAATCGTGTTTAATAAGTATCAATGAAAGAAGTGTTTAGATAGAAAAATACTGAGTACTAATAGAGATGCTTAGAATTATTAGGTCGAGGACACAACACAATTTCTCAATATCAATTTTTTCGGACGCTCAATACTATTAACGTATTTCTTTATCCCTGAGAAACGCTAGCTTCTAAGGAATAATTTCACTGAAGATTCAAGTCCTTTTGTTGGAATAAACAAAGCTCAAAATTACGGATGAATATTTTAATTTATATCTAAGAATGCTACTAATCACGTAAAAAGAAATGCCCTGGGTAGTAAACTAATGTTGCCAATAATTTTAAAAAATGGTCCAATACAAGTAACGTAGGTGTCTGCATGTTGCGATTCCAAAAGAGCAGCGATTCACACTGAAATTTATGGGGTTGATATAACAACAATGAGCTTAGCAACATCCATTGGGGTGTAATTACGCTCAATCTCTAGGTCTTTATAGATAATGATATGTCACGGTTATGGTGACAACAATAAACGTGATTGCTAAAATGTTGGCGCCAGTAAAATGGACAGACAATGAAGACGTATCATGATCGGTTATCGACACCAGGGCTGATTGCGCTACGATGCGGAAGGAGAAAGGAGTTTGCGACGCGGGGCACGTGGAAGTAGGCATTGAAGCGTTTTCAATTACTATTAGTGTATTTGTGGTAGGCGTTGATATTGGCATTGGAGCAAAGATAGTACAAAGTTTGCAGTACAAAGGCAGTACAAAGTTGGTACAAAGGTAGTATTCTGAAATTGAGAAGGTATCTACATATAATACGAGGGAGAGAGACCCTGGAATACTACGAGTAGCTGTGCGTCAACCGTGTCTACCAGATATCTACCGGAACAAACCAGACCAGACCAGAACAGAACAGAACAAACCAAATCAGACTAGATAACAAATATTTACCAGAAGAGAAATATTCATACATAGGATGGATCTGAGTACAGAAAGATCATGCAAGGTGAGGTGCAGTAATGATAGAAGTGGGGATAAAGGGATTGTACGATTACTATGACTAATGACTCAATGGAGAGACAAACGACTGCAATACAACAAAAAAAGTCATGTAGCAACATCACATGTGGTGGGAAGCCACCCTCACTTTCGCCCTCCCCATCTCCATTGCAGTCTCTCGCTTCCTTTGCCGTCACGAATAGTAGCAGCATAGACTAAGGACATCTTTACTCTATGGTAGCAGTACGCAATAGTTCGGTTTGAGTCGTGATAGAATGGTGGGGAGACAGTTATCGATAATAATGACGGCACCTTTGTCAATCATGGTAGTTGACGGCACCTTTGACAATCATATTAACAGTTTTGCGAGTTGAAAAATATTCGTTATCAAATTTGAAGTGAAAATAATAACCTTATTGACAATCCGACGAGATAATAACAGCTACGTCTTTGACAAAGTAGTGCTGGCAATAAAGATGATTAAGGAAACTGCATATGGCAGTTCTAGTGACGACCGCAGAGGGAAAGCAAAAAAAAAGATAAAATGGAAAGAAAGGAGACTGAGATCACGACCGGTCGACAATGACAGTGATGACACAGCCAACGGTTCTGATGCGACAGTAAACATAGACTGCGTCGACGCCGGATATGGCGGCGTTGTAGACGCCACCGCCGCCACCTTCGTCTCTGGCTCCACCGCCACCGCCACAGCCACAGCCACCTCGACCGTCACCACTGAAGACCAGGCCAGGAGAACGCTTGAGGGCACTGGAGAGGGACGAGCCCGAGAAACGTGCCAGAGGGCGACGGTGGCAGGGATGGGTTAGATGAGAGGGTTTTGATTGATTGATTAGCGACTCCATGTGCACCCGGGCAACGGGTAGGGGGACGAGTAGGGGGACGTGTGGGGGGACGTTTGGGGGGACGGGTGGCGGGACGGGTGGCGGGACGGGTGGCGGGACGGGTGGCGGGACGGGTGGCGGGACGGGTGGCGGGACAAGTACGGGTGTGGGGACGAGTACGTATGGGGGACGAGCACGTATGGGGGACGAGTACGTGTGCGGGAGCGGATGCGGGGACGGGTGCAGAGACTGGTCCGCGAGTGGGAGCGTGAGCTGGATGAGGAAAGGGATTGCAAGCACCCACAACGACAGCGGAGCTGGAGGCGGATCGAAAATCCGGCAAAGCGGAATCCATGGTCACCTCCGCGAGGCCTATTGGGGGCAGGGTCGGAAACAACAGGAGCGGAAGCGGGAGCAGGGTTCGCAGCGCTGGAGGCGGAGATGGAAGAGGAGGAGGGGACTGAAGAGGGCGTGGCGGGGCGGGGCGGGGGCGGCGGCGTGACCGCCGGTCGTGCCGCGCGCTCGGCCTCGTGCCCGACTTCTCGCCGCCCGCCCACACCGCGCCGCCATAAATCACGCCCAGCCGCCTCGCGCGCTGCCCGTCCGCCCTTGGCCGAGCCCCGCCGCGCCGGGGAAAGGTACTGTATCTACCTCCGATCTCGCTCGGTACAGTTCCCTTGCAACACCGTGGACCGGCCCGGCCCCGGGAAGCCAGGCACGAGCGCCCGCGAAGCGACGCGTCGCGCCCGGCCGGGAACAATGGAAGCCCGCGAAGCGCCCGCAGCCAGCCAGCCCGCCCGCCCGCCCGCCCGCCGCATGAGTAACGGGTTTTATATAGAGGGCTTTGCGAACAATTACGTCACGTATCGCATCTGACGTGACCGCAATGGCACTTGCTTCCAGCAGCGACTGTAGCCGCTCCGACGGCCAACAATTAACAAGACAAACGACAGAAATCACATACAATGTTTGTATGGGCCTACATGATGACAGAGCGATATCTGAGAAGTAATGTAGAGTGGAAACAAATGGATAATATTTCACAGATTTATCTCCTGGTAACGACAGCTTTGTGAGTCAGATGTTATTGCTTGTTGTATGCATGCAGTCCTTACTAGTGTATAAATGCGGCGAAGATCACGAAAGCTGGTCGTAGGAATGTGGTTTGAGCCCTTGGACGAGTCCCAACATGGCCCACGTCGTGGAGGAGCTACGAAATTATTGCAGGAATTTCCCAGGAGCGTGTGAAGACGAATTCAAACACACATTGAAATCTTCTTAAGAGAAGAAACATTTCGTCTGTATTTCTGTGATGTTACATAATAGAGAAGGATTTACATATATAAACGACATTCCTTGTCTTCATCCACCAGCAAGCGTGTTACAACTGGAAAATGTGAGAAACGTTTTCTGATCTCACGCGTATTCTGTTCTGGAACAAAATGCTTCCCAGATATCTCAGCATAAAAACAACAGAACGAGTTTTAATGAAAAAAAATCTATTACTCAAGGGAATGTTCTTACAGAAAACTATTTAAATTCAATTTAAGTCACTAATCATCCAATTTCTCACTAATTGGTATTCCTTTATTACATTTCATTGAACTGAAAATTTTCAATTTTAGCTAAGATGTTGTTTACCTTGTTTTACACTTTATTCCTCTTTTGTAGTTAAAAATTAATTTAAACCACCAAGCATCTGCTTGAGAATACCAAGCTCGTTTACGAAATTCACGAAATGGAGACATCGTTTTACAAAACTATTTGCGACAGGCAGTACGTCGTGATATCTGATAATTCCGAAAACGCTAAAATCTATGAGTATCTGTGGATTTACCTACAACGAAAAACGATTTCTTAAATAGATGATGACGGTTAGGTAAATGATGGAGAATTTGTAAAATCAAAAAGGTTAAGTGGGAGAAATCCAAAAAATCCGGCGCGGAATCCATGTGGCACATTAGAAATTTTACATGGTGGGAAGAAACTGTAATATCCGGCGTAACCTATATTTAGACAAAAACCGGCGCTTCCCACCCACTGCGATTGGTGTTTCTGGATAAAGAGGAGTATGTTTTTTTCTCGGGAGGGGGCGGTGCTCCTCTCTCGCTGGGTGGGAAAGTCTGGCGCCAACCTGCACGTCGGAATGCGTGTTCTCCCGTCCAGGTTTTTTCGCCAACGAGGCACCGCACCAAGGACATACTGGGATTTTACGGAACAAGCTACAATAGGCAAATGTATCATTCGTACTTAACACATAATTATTTGCATCGTAGGATCCATATTCAGTTCATAATACAGATCAGGGACTAGCGGATTAGCTTCCGTTGTTTCCTCTGAAATTACACGACGTTCCTTTGTCGAAGCATTTTACAGTTTTAGCCGGTTACCCTTGAACGCTATCCAGTACTCCTTGAACCGGTGACTAGACAATACATGCGAGTCCTCTGTTGTGCAGAACGTGAGCCCCCCCACGACGTACCACACGTAAGACAAGTGAGGAACGTGTGATCGCTCTCGGCTGTCTTTGACGACACGCCAGGACCCGCCAGGACCCGCCAGCTTTCGTTCACTTAGTTATATGGAAGTTGCTTCCATATAACAGTATAGTTTGGAATTAATAAAATTGCGAAGAATCGTTGGTTGTCTTTAATGACAGCTCTCCAGACAGTTTTACTCACTTAAAAGTTACCTCTGTTGCGCGGCACATAATGTAAGAGACCTTTGTCTACGTTTTTGTACCCTTGTACCAGATGTAGCTAGATCCTGGTACACGAAAATATTTTCTACGAAGATTGAGAATAGAAGAAAGTAAGAGAGATAACATAAATTGTTATTACTAACAAAACATGCATTTCGAATGAATAATATTTCAAAAGCCTGGAATATTACAAAAGATGTAAGAACAAAAGAAATAATTACGCATATGAACACAATGAATAATCAAAATAAAAGATTCCTAAAACATTTCATTTAACCCTGCGCCACTTACTTAGGAGCATTTTTTAAGAAAAATATTTTTTCATTTGTGTGAATGAGTGTAATATAAGTATAAGCATTTTCTCCAAATTGTGTACAATTGAAATGTGTCTTGCGTACGAAATTTTTACCTGAAACGTTGAGAAGAATCTGTGAAACATTTCTTTTTTGTGATAAATAAGAAGTACGTTAATTATCTTAGGCTAACATAGAGTAGTTATTATTTCACTGTAAACTATTTTTTTACCTGTAGACTATGTATTGTAATATAGAAATATTACAGAACAAACGCCGCGCGTTAATCTGGACGGACGGAGCTGTAATATACAAAAATATTACAAAACAAACGCCGCGTTTCAATCTGGACGGTCGCGGTTACTAGGTAACGAAGGTTGTTGACGCGCGAGAAGGGGGCCCTGGACGAGGGAGAGTTGGTGGTTGACTGGCATCCTGGTGGTAGCGGCGCGTATGTAACCTGAATTATTAAAGTTGGACATCGACGCGAATAGGGAGGACAAATTGTGGAACAAGTGTGCAAGAAGTGAGCAGCAAGAAAGAAGCAGACGGATTTTCGGCGCGGAAGTCAAGAGGCTACGAACTGCGGGGCCATCGTTTCACAACGCCAGACAATTTGGTACGGTGAACTTAATGCATGAAATTAAGCAAGAGAATTTTTATATTTTTAATCTCAAATTCCATTCTTAATAAACAAAATTATTGTTGTGCCACGTTGTGTGTAATTCCTTCGGGACATAATTTCAGACTTCCAGGCTTCTCTGTATAGAGGGCAATCCAGTGACAACCAGCCTGCAGGTAAGCGTGCAGGTGTGTCAACATATAGATCCCAAAGAACTGAGCTAGCAAATTAAAGGTAAAATTAATCATTATTATTATTATATCACAGTATACAGGTATGTACTGTGTATGTCACTGTCATTCTGTGAGACAAATGTCAAAATAACATCATTTTTGAAGAAAAGACCATTAGCTGTTTGGGGTGGTCACTTTATTAAAAAATATCTCCGGGGAAGTGGAGTGTTGGAAGTAAACAGAAAATTGCATCTGTTTTTAGATGAACAAACAGAGAATATGTGGCGTTTTCATGTGTTATCATGCTAGATTAATCTTCTAAATCTATTGATAGGCTTAATTCATGCAATTTGCAATGATTAAAGAGACCTGCATCTAAATGGAAAGGGGCCTTTTTAATAATTTCAATGAATAATTTTGATTCTAAAAAAAGAAATTAGAGAGCTATTTTATGTAAAAAGGTACAAAATAGTCATTAATCTAACATTAAGAACATTTTTATCGCAACTAAACGCATTCATAATTTATGAATATCCTGAATTATTTCCTTACGTACATTCTTGTAACAATCAAGTGCATTCACTACACCTGATATTTTACAATTTGTGAATGTCCGAAGTTATTTCCCACATTCTCCCGAAAGCAGCTAAACAGGTACTCGCCTCAAAATCCGAGTCCCAATTGTACCAACAAAATTAATATATAACAGACAGTTCAGCTAAGCCAAAGAAAGAGAGAGGAATGTTTACCGAGCGAAGGCAGAAAAAAAACCAACATATCGCAAAACGATCAGGCTCTGTACATATTCGGCATCCACCTCCATCTGACAGCCTTCTCCCGCACGCGTGCCAGCACGACCGGGACTCCGAACGGAAGCCTCCTCACGCGTGCAACCGGACCGAGGAGGTGGGGGAAAAGGGGAGAAGGAGAGGGGGTACGATCACGACGCCTCAAAGCGCGCGCTATAGATATTTGTTGGACGTCGATAAATTAAACAAGGCGTCCTGCTATTAAGATGGACCGTGATGGATTCGCGGGCGGCCCACGAGGCGCGCCGGGAAAATACTTCGAGGCGCTGCGAGGAAAGCACTGCCCTGCGTTTAGAAGAACACTGCCCGTGCGTCAAGTTGTGGGAGTCTGCGCGCACCACAAGGAGATCGGTAACGTTTAAAACGGAACGTCTTTTCTCTTTTTTAAGACCACGTTTTCGCGGTCCCTTCTGTCGGTCGATTCAGTACTTTTAGCGAAAGTGCGCATGCGCAGATTCCCGAACTCTAGAATAGAAACCTCACTGTGCATGGGCGTGTTCGCTAAAACTACTGAATCGATCGTTAAAAGGAATCGCACAAATCAGGTTTAAGGTTGTCTCAGGATTCGAGTCCTGACGGTGGCGGGTTTTCAACACTATCTACATAACCAGATCAAATTCACCCGCAGTGTACCGAATTCTAGCGAATCTGATTCTAGCGGTTCTGATCATAATTTTCCGTGGTTTCTCTGATCCTAGTTATTGATTTTGCCAAAGCGTTTGATGTAGTACCGCATGACATACTGATATTGAAACTTATTGATGCTAAAATTGACAGGTGGGTAATAGCATGGATTAGTGGATTTCTTCGCGATAGAAATCAAAAGGTTCGAATAGGTCAGCATTTATCGGAAAAGGGTAACATTATTTCCGGAGTCCCTCAGGACAGTGTCATTGGCCGACTGTTGTTTCTTATCTCTGTAAATGATATATCGCAAAATATAACATCAAAAATTCTACTCTTTGCCGAAGACTGTATATTATATAGGGAAATTACAGAACAGCACGATATGATTCAACTACAGGAAGATTTAAATTATATAGGGAAATTACAGAAGAGCACGATATGCTTCAACTACAGAAAGATTTAAATAAGATTAATGATTGGGCAAGAGGTAATAAAATGACTGTAAATGGAAATAAAAGTAAAGCGATCACATTTTGTAGGGCCAGAGACTTTCATACATTGCCTTATCAGCTAGGTAATGACGTAGTTCCGCGAGTCTCAAACTGTAAATACCTTGGCATCCTCCTGGATAGCAAGTTGGGATGGGAGAAACAAACTACGTAGTGGGTAAACCTTGGAGGTCTTTGCATTTCGTCATGAGAAATCTTAAAAAATGCAATACGAAAGCAAAAGAAATTGCGTATACCTGGCTTGTTAGGCCAGTAATGGAATACGGAGCTAGTTGTTGGGATCCGTACAGAACAGGACTTAAGAAGAGCTGAGAGAGGATACAAAACAGAGCGGCAAAATACACTTTTCGGAGGAACATACCTGCACATTGGGAATCGTTAGAACATCGGAGGAAAAGGGCTCGACTTTGCGTAATGTACAAATCTTACACTGGTGGCTCTGCATGGCAGGAAATACGGGGAAGGCTAGATAAACCAGATTATTTTAATATATTTGATCATAAATATAAAATTAGAACTAGAATTCAAAGAACGGACGTAGGCAAATTCTCCTTTGTAAACAGAACAATCGTAGATTGGAACGATTTACCTGCGACAGATTTTGAGCCCTTTCTTGCTCAGCGCGTGGTTTTAGAAAAACAATATAGGAAATTAATCAATAAGGTGAAAACGTGCAGTGACGTGAAGTGAAGTGAATTGAAGTGAAAGGTGCGATTATGGGTAGTCAACTAAAAAGTATTGAGCTATTAGTATTTAAGTAAAGTTTTATGTGGTGCAGTGAAGTGATTTCATTTCGTTGTTTATTTCGCTAATCTAAAGCGTCTTTTATAGGATATTCTGACATAAGTATTGTATATTATTATATTGTATATTATATGTTAAATATTGTATATTATTATGTTGTAGGTAAAAATGTTTATCCATATTTGTCTGAATATGATTGTGAGTGAATACGTGCAGGATGGTGTGTAAGCGAGTATTCCTATGTCTTTATATGATATGTATGTAAGCGTGTACGTTTGTATGTATGAATGTTGGTGTAATATGTAAGTAAGTTTATTTACTTAAATGTTAGTATACATGTAGTTTCATTTGTTGTATATGTATGTAAATGCATTGGAATGTTCTAGGTAATGACGAAGATAATTTGTTTGTTTTTATATTGATTTTTTTATATATTGTTTTTATTGTTAATTGTGTTTTGTAATTGTAATGTACTTTTACGTTTCTGTATTCTGCCATCGGGCAACATCAGCCCAATTGTAGAATAATCCTTACATCTATATATCTATTTTGTGAATGTTGGAGCAGTACCTCAACAAATTGGTCGCGCCGATATTTCCTTGCATATGCGTCTCATTTCCCCTTACACACTTTCATCTACATGTACTACTGCACATGCCGAGACACCATTTGAGAACATTCGCCATGTATCGTCTAGGACAGAGCCCCGTTGGTAGTGATACCTAGAGATGGAAAGTTATCGCAAGCCAACCATTGGGCGTCCGATCTCAATCAATCAATCATCAAACGTACGAGCCCCGAGCTTCCGTTCAGGTGTGTGAATGACACACCGGTCAATCTCTACTGAGAAAATCGATATCTATTCCCTTCCATCTACCTCCCAGCACGATCCCTTCTCTGTGCTGGCAGTTGCTGCTTGCCTTTGTCTCTCGCGCCTCCGCTGGAGGTCTGCTGGCAGCCGGCGATCGTAAATTCGATCCGTCTTCACGCCAGACTCCCCGCGAGGCCGTTCGACTCCCAGCGCCGCCCTAACTCCTCGCCCCGCCTCAACACCTCCGGCCTCTGCCGCCTACTCCCGCGTCACTCCGCCGCCGCCGCTCAGCTTCATAGATTTGGTACGCGTGTGGCGGGCGACCATTCGCCGAATACCGAGTATGCTCCGATTAAAAGAAGTTGGTGATTGACAGTTGCGAAAGGAAAGGAGCGACGTTGACAGGTTGCGTACCACTGAGTACGTGTTCCCGGGACACGAAAATAAACACTTGAAATAAAAGTAACCAAATCATGTAATCATATTGTATGAAGCAATAGCTTCAAAAGCACAACTTTCGTTCACCAACTTATTTTAATCGGACCATAGCGAGGCGACATCCATAACAAAACATCAATGTTAGGAAACATCGATGTTCAAAATTAAAACATCGATGTCAAGAATACATCGACTAAAAACCATCCATTTTTTTCAATATCGATGTATCGATGTTCGTTTAGTAACCTTTAACATTGAATTTTTGCGCAACCAATTTTAATTTGTCAGTGTTCGTGTTTACCAATTCGCGGGGTACGACAGGAAGGGACAGACCTTATTCCTTCAGCGCATTTGTTGACCATTTCTCACTGTGCGAAATGAATATGAAGGTATAGGAAATACAGGTGGGTGGATGTCATCTCGAGCGAGAGAGTTTGGTTGATGAACGTAGTACAAAGTGTAAACCAATAGTGATCGTTATGGCCTTTGTTTTAAAGTGACCTAAAATAAAAATTTTAAAAAAAACGTTCCTTTGATTTGAGCACAAGAATTAACAGTGTTACCATCAGTTATATTTCTTATTTTAATTTTTACAATATTGTGATCATGGTAATTTCTCATTCGGAAGCAATACATCGGAAAAGAAAAAAAAATCGACATTTCTACAAAAACATGGATGGTTTGGAAACATAGATATCGATGTAGCATCTCTAATCCATAGTAGTGTGGATGGGTCACTTGCTATTCGCCGAGTGATGAACATTTGGTACTCGCCCTACCCGCCGGGTGTCGGTCTTTCGGACACATCAAAGAAAGCGAACATTCACCCGAATACACCCGCTGCTCGGGATTAGGCGGGCATTCACTTCCTATTCGGCTAACACCGAATGTGTGGAGTCGCCATAACGTGAGTGAATTATTTTAAATGTATTTATAGCATGAAACAAACTTTTTTTAGTGCGTTATTTTATTTTCATCTTCTTCCACTTATCTTTCTTCACATCCTTTTCATAACAAATATTTTTTTAAATGGATGTGGATGGGCGGCAAGTAAGCTTAGACTTGTGGAATACAGATGTTTAGTATCAACCTTTCTTCTGTGAGCAGATTTTCCCTTTCAGTGGTTATTTCCACGTCAAATGGCCTCATTCTGCGGTTTGAATTTAAAAAATACCATCCGGAGTTAATACAAGGATTCGAAAGTTTAGAATTATATTGCAGGATGTATGACAAAGTATTTCGGCACGGCCAAGTAATATCAGGAATATAATTTATATTTGTAACAAATTGCATACATTTTAAGTGTAAATTCCTGTAAAAATCTTCCCCAAATCACGGAGAACAGAAAGTCATTTCAGAATTATAAAAAAATGTAATAATAAATGTAACTACGATAAAAAATTATCTGAAGTCGTCAGTAAGCATGAATATTTAAATCTACTCCCTTATGTTGGACGTTCCCAGACATTTTTTAGCGGATATTTGCTTCAGATTTCCTAATTTGTTCCTTAATTTATTTTTGAATTAATTTTGAGGGCGAGAATTAACGCTTTCTCACCTTTACAATTTTGAGCAAACCCCACTCTGGATACCCATCAACGCGTTCTGCCTGGGACATCCAGATTCCGAACTAATTTCGAACTACCCATCACGACGCAACCTTCTATCCCGTAGTTTCATTTTCCGGGATGGATGATCATGATTCAAAGGACAGATCAAATGTGACAGGCGATGTTAAGTGTCAACCACACACTACAATTCTGTCCTATGGCTCGACAGCCAGCTACGGGCCTTAGCCGACCCGTAGCCTCTCGGTCATGGCATAAGCCGTCCAGCCTCTCGACCATGGGATAAGGGGTTCGTGTGGTTAGCCCGAAGACATCCCTTCATCGTAAACACTGGTCTTCATAAGCTTACGGTGGGCATTCTCATGGACACACAGCACTAGATACTGGCACATTTGTAAGGAAAACGCACAGTTATTATTTTGCCTTAGCCGGGAATGGAATCCAAGGTTGCGCCGTGAAATGCGAACACACTAACCAAAGAGCCACCGAGAGAATGCGAGCACGCTAACCAAGGAGCCAGACTACAATCACATAAAAATATTCCTGCTTTTTGTGGAACAAAATACCATTTTGCGTGAGTCTTTTGCAACGATACTTTTGTTGCATTTTTTAAAATTTGTTTATTTTAAGTCGCATCAACAGCTATGGTTATTAGCGACTACAAATTTATACATTACATAACACTTTCTTCAGTTATAAAAACAATGATAAAATAAAAAGTACAGAAAAATTATACAGAATAATTTAACACTTTTGAAACACATTTAGTAGGATTATATGTCATTTAGAATATTACATGATTTACAGAAATGTAGTACTCTTTTTTGATAATCCTCAGATGTTAGGATTAGTTCTTCCTCATGCACATCAATATTCTGCTCGCGTCTGTTGTCTTGAAATAGAGTACAGTAGTATAGCAAATGATGGATGTTGAGAGAGGTATTGCAAGGCACAGAGGTGGGAGGGGGATCTCTGGTTGCATTTTTGTCTTACATTTTCTTCCACGTTCGCTCATCTTCTCCATTCCAGACGCTTCGTCTTTCCTCGTTTCTCCAGCAGCAACTGTCTGTCGTCGGAGCGTGCGGCCGGCGGTTGCGCCGGGGCGGCGCGGGAGGCGCGAGCGCGGCAGGCGCAGAGGTGCGTGCGACAGATCTGATTTACAGCGCAGCCGCGCGCCCGCGCGCCCCCGCGCCGGCAGCGGCGTCAGCAGCGGCCGCGTCACGCGCCCTATGTCCTCGCGGCCGCTTTCGCTTCATTCGCCCGCACCATTAGCCAAACGCCCGCCGCCCGCCGCCCGCCGCCCGCCGCCCGCCGCCCGCCGCCCGCCGCCCGCCGCCCGCCGCCCGCCGCCCGCCGCCCGCCGCCCGCCGCCCGCCGCCCGCCGCCCGCCGCCCGCCGCGTCTCCGCCCCGAGACGAGGATGGTGATGTAAGAGGCAATGAGAGAGACGGTGGAAGAGGTGGTACAAGTGGAGAAGTTTGCGGCAGGAAAGCAAAGTGCAATGAGGGTGGCGAGAACTTGCTAAGGCGCAGGCAAGCGGGAAAACGACGGAAATGGTGAGGATAGTAATCAAAGTAACGATACAGGATTATGAGGAGAGACAAAAGTGAGGACTGCGAAAACAGTGAAGACTGTGAGAATGGTGCGGACCGACGGTAGCAGTTGCGGTGGGGATTGCGGGGACGCGGTGGGACAGGGTGGAGGCGGAAAGAGCTGGTGCGGAACGAGGTGGTGCGGGACGGGGTGGTGCGGGACGAGGTGGTGCGGAACGAGGTGGTGCGGGACGAGGTGGTGCGGGACGAGGTGGTGCGGGACGAGGTGGTGCGGGACGAGGTGGTGCGGGACGAGGTGGTGCGGGACGAGGTGGTGCGGGACGAGGTGGTGCGGGACGAGGTGGTGCGGGACGAGGTGGTGCGGGACGAGGTGGTGCGGGACGAGGTGGTGCGGGACGAGGTGGTGCGGGACGAGGTGGTGCGGCACGAGGTGGTGCGGCACGAGGTGGTGCGGCACGAGGTGGTGCGGGACGAGGTGGTGCGGCACAAGGTGGTGCGGGACGAGGTGGTGCGGCACGAGGATGGTGATGTAAGAGGCAATGAGAGAGACGGTGGAAGAGGTGGTACAAGTGGAGAAGTTTGCGGCAGGAAAGCAAAGTGCAATGAGGGTGGCGAGAACTTGCTAAGGCGCAGGCAAGCGGGAAAACGACGGGACGTGGCGGGACGTGGCGGGACGTGGCGGGACGTGGCGGGACGTGGCGGGACGTGGCGGGACGTGGCGGGACGTGGCGGGACGAGGCGGGACGTGGCGGGACGTGGCGGGACGTGGCGGGACGGGGCGGGACGGGGCGGGACGGGGCGGGACGGGGCGGGACGGGGCGGGACGGGGCGGGACGGGGCGGGACGGGGCGGGACGGGGCGGGACGGGGCGGGACGGGGCGGGACGGGGCGGGACGGGGCGGGACGGGGCGGGACGGGGCGGGACGGGGCGGGACGGGGCGGGACGGGGCGGGACGGGGCGGGACGGGGCGGGACGGGGCGGGACGGGGCGGGACGGGGCGGGACGGGGCGGGACGGGGCGGGACGGGGCGGGACGGGGCGGGACGGGGCGGGACGGGGCGGGACGGGACAGGGCGGGGCGGAACGGGGCGGGGGAGGACGAGGCGGGACGAGGCGGGACGAGGCGGGACGGGGCGGGGCGGGGCCGGGCGGGGCGGGACGGATGAGGCGGTGAGGCCGGGGATGGGACGGGGTGCTGAGAGCGGGTAGGAGAGGGGACAGGAAGCGGGAAAGCGAGTTTGTACTCGTATTAAACGAGGGAGGGCAGCAAGAGCTCCCGGGTTGACTAACGAAAGCGATTGATGCAAACGTTACGAGAGAATTGCCGTCATCGCGGAAAGTACCGCAACAGCCGTAAATGTATGGCTGCTTTGGAACGCGTATGGAGCAGACGAAAGAACAGTTGATGGTGCACTTCCCTCATATTTCAACAAGATTTGCATTACTTTCATAGTACAGAATGTCCGTTAATGATACGTGTGTGATGTTTAAAATGATTCACTCGTATATTACGGACGAAATTTAGAAATCGTTAAAGACGTCTTAACTTACAAAATATATAACATTTGAGTACTATAGACGCGGAACAATCTCGTTGTTATATTCACGTACGCAGCAGAGTGCATTAAAATGCTACGCAGAAGCAGCAATTTTGTGAATACTAATGTTTTATATGGAAGATGTACGACGACAACCGTCCGTGAGTAACCATCGTAGGATCCACTTGAATACCCATTGCAGGCATACTATGCGTAAATTAATGTGGTGACATTTGCTCATTTTCATTCACCAATGCTTCGGTCGACATGGTCAACGTCATGAGGAGTTTATTAATTTTTAGGGTGTATTTTGAAAAGAGTCGCAGCGTATAAAAAACTATCACAAGTTCATTCAACATATTCATTTCGAAAATATGTTGAAAACCCACAAAACGAAACAAATAGTTTATGAAATTTGCCTTTTATCTTTTGGGTTGAAGAAAACATAAATGCTATAAATCCAAAATCTTCCTATGCGTGTAAAGAAGGAAAAGTAATTTACAAATTTCAAATTATAATTGAATAAACGAAACCTATCACAAACATAAATTTACATGAAATACAGGAAACATCTTATATAATCCGTTCATCATGTAAAAAAGCACATACTTTTAATTTTTATCCATCACTTTCATATGTAACTCCTTACTCTATGTCAATCACATATTAAAACATCTAAATCATGAATGCTCTACCAAAGTCTTATTTGTAATTATTGTTTGTTATCCAACAGTGGAGACTTAACTACTCGAAAAGTAAGACCTTAGTATATTCTTTATATTTCGATTTAAACACAGTGGTACTTCAAAATAACGAGCTGGAAGGAGAGGGTCACATTATCATCCAAACGGAAGCTCTAATGCCAAAAGTGTAAGTTGAAACGAAGCTCCAGATTGGATGATAGTGTTCCCCTGTCAGTCCAGCTCGTGACCTAGAATGGGAGTATACCTTTCATTGCAGGCGTGCAGTCAAATACTCTTAGCCCTACGGTTCACTTAAATTTCGAGTGGGGTTTTTCGTGGAAAGACGACCATTCCCTTCTTGTCTTGCATCCGTATTCTCGGCCCAGGTCTTCTCGATGGCCACCCCGGCGGGTTTGTAGGGGATCGTTTCATGGCAGGCGCGCGCCGCGGGCGTCTTCTGTTAGTACAACGGAACAACCAATACGTGTTTACGCTCCTGCACACGCAGAACAATGCGTTAAATATTCTAACACTGCATGGAGATTTCACACTGCTAGATTTGATACAGTTACGCTCCCCTAGCAAACACTAGAGAAATAATGAAAGGATCCAATAAGAGTAATTGAAATATCCTAGAATTAACAACGAAGGACTTATATCACACGGTTACTAGTTACTATCTCTCATGTTTATACGCCACTCGAGCCAAGCGTTCATCATAGAATTAAGAAACGTGGTGAAGGACCGATTCATATCAACAGGAATTTAATAAAGTTGTGAGTTTGCTTTGGTAGAAAATCAATCATATATTTCATCTCTAACTGAATTTTACCAAGGTACGTTGAGAATACTAAACCAGAGAATATTTCATGTGAACAACCTGCACGGACCTGCATAACATCTGATTCAGATATCTACAAAAGTCCATATATATATTAAAATTAGCTAGCAGTATATGCAGCAAATCAAAGCAGAAAGACATCTGTAAAATTGTTTTTAACTTGCAAACTACTTGATCGTAATAGAAAAGATTATACCCGATGGGATATAGAAATGGTGCGTATGTGTGAAACAGTAAAAAAACACCAGAGTGCACACAGCGGGAACCAGGGGAACCGTGGCACCCTGGAATTTTTTTTTTAAAAGGGCCCTTTAGTCTTACGTAATAAATAAATGCATTTCCGTAAATATCTTCAATCTCTCATTTTCCCCCTTTTTAAACTGGAAAGAATAGAGAAATCAATTTGAGAACTTATTGTACATTTGGGAAAGAACTCTTCAAATCATCTGACAATCGAGTAAATATTTAACTTAAACCAAGTGTATTTTATAATTTTAATGATACGTCATTATCCATGTAATAAGTGCCATTCGTGTACTAGTGAAATTTCATTTGTTAGTTTGGTAGAAAGTAAAAATGTTTCATGGGAAAGGCGGGTCTAAGAGACCGGCAAACTTAGCTGTAATATCTTCAAAGAATGAATCCAAAATGAGCCTTACATCGCCATTAAGGACCAGTGACTGAAATCAAAATGTAAATGATGATATTGATGACGATTGTCAATTGTCATATATCATGATCTGTGTATTTACATTGTCACGAAACTTTCAAGTAAAACTATTTTCTGATAAACATTAAAACAAATACAATCGTATCGCCGCATGAGCAGAGGGTAGCCTGCAACATTTTACAAAATCTGTAATCTGTAACCAAACCATTTTGAATTTTCCTTCCCAAAATGGATCTTCGGATCCGCCGCTGACAGAACAGTTCTCAGGACTTTCTCGGCAACTCTCGTCCATTTCTCCACCCTGGCCAGATCTGAACCTGGAACGTAGCACGTGCTCACCACGAGGCGACCGGCAACGCAGACCAGCCTGCACGAGAGCACTCGAACGCGCTGTACGTGAGCTGCCAGCGCGCCGGTGCGGCGGCGGCGGCGGCGGCGGCGGCAGCGGCGGCGGCGGCGGCGGCGGGAGGCAAAATTCACGTCAGGTCTTAGGGCGAGTAGCTACCGCATGCGAGCGCGGCCGGGACGAAGACGTAAATCAACCCGTCTACCAGCCAGCCAGCTGCCTCGGCTCGCCTCGCCTCGCCTCGCTCTGCCCCGCCGCGCTAGACTCGCCGCGCCGCGCCGCGCCGCGCCGCGCCCCGCCACACTAGACGAAGAAGGGACAAAATCCGGTGTAGAAATACGTAAGTAAATAAATAAGTAAAGACGTAAGTCAATAAATACGTAAAAACCTAAGGCAATAAATACGTAAAAACGTAAGTCAATAAATACGTAAAAACGTAAGTCAATAAATAAGTAAAGACGTAAGTAAATAAATAAGTAAAGACGTAAATAAATAAATACGTAAAGACGTCCTTAAATAAATAAGTAAAAACGTAAATAAATAGGTAAAATAAATAAAATGCGTAATTATTTAAATCATGGTGTGAGTTTCGGTATTTCATATGTTAAGAGAGCATTCAGCTCTCTTGTGCTAGAGTTTAGGCGAGTTGAGCAATTTCGAACCGCATTATTTCAGAGATGCAACTTTTGAAATCATACACCCATAAAAATTGATGCGTAAATGTAAAAGTATGCATAAAGCAAATGATACAAGAAACGAAGCTTTTATTACGTTGTAGAGCTCGAAACAAACCGTCATTTGAAAATATTTCACCAAGACCCTACAGAGATTCCTTGTAAACAAATTTTCAAAAAGCATGGAGAAGTCACGCATTGGTTTGAAGTGCGTATAATTTGACGACAATTAAATGGAAATTGTGAGAAGAGACTCAATTCATTAATTTTCATTTATTGACTGAAATTAACCTGTCACACCTGAATAAAAAGCACTCGACGCATATTAACGCGAGGGTGCAAGCAGAGACACATTCGTACGCACGAACAAGCACACGAACACAAGCACCAACATTGAAACACTCAATCCCACTTTGCGATTAGAAACCTCAACCGTTTTAATCGGAACACACAGTGATGCAGTGGACGTTTGTGAGTACTCCCAACGGAATAAGGTGAGAGCGTCTTAACAGAGGATAGAAAAATCAACTGACAAATTAGTGAGGGAAAGGAGTCGAAATTCAGCATCGATTCACTCTTCCGTAGATTCAAAAGGTTCCTTGAAAACTACTAGAAACTATTATCTCTGCGTGTTTTTGCTGTTGGCAGACCCCAGAGTTTAATAGAATGATAAAATCAAATATTGGTATATTAAAGTTTGACAGTTTTGATAGAAGTAGTTCTTGAGAGAGTTTGGAAGTGCATTTCGTTTTTCAAGTTGCGATAGATAAATGAAAGTTTTGGGAACACTATTTGAAGAATAATCTGATTATTTGGGTTGTAAAATTCATAGTTTTTATTTGAAGAAGCGTAAATAAAGTGAGGCTTATTTGATGACGTACAGCTGAAGAAAATATTCTGGATAAACTCCACGTAATAATTCCAGAATCGAGGTGGAAGCGTTTAGTCTTAAACCCCGGAGAGCTTTAACGCTGTCATTTCGACCCACTGGGTTCTGCGCGGCTCCGCGCCGCGACCTCCACCTCGATAAACATCAGGCTGTACCTATAATTGATCCATCTGCATCCCCCAGCCACAAAAATTAAACAAGATATATGAAGGTGAAACGGGAATGAATGATCGGGAATGCCCATAAATAACGAATAATAGGACCACACACAGAACAAAGGAACGACGATTTACCGTTCCTCAGTTTGTTAACCAGAGCTTTACGAATAAAATACTCTGCGAAAGTTGCCGTGAATCGTGGTTGGGATGATCCTCTCGAGATCATCGTACCTGAGAAACTTTTGAGTTGTTTATGGGAAGCCTAATCACAATTGGCACAATACATTAATACCTCCTGGTTAGAAAGATTCATAGCCTGGAAATTATGAGAACCAATTATTTCCCTATTTAATTTATGCCAAAACACTCATTCTAGAAAATTAAGACTTATCTGTATTTGCAGTACTACTGCAGTATTATTTGCAGTATTTGCGATAGTTCATAACTGCTATCATTATTTGAAAAATATGTAATGTCTCATAACATCAGTTGTTTATACACCACATTTTGGCAAAGATGACTTTTACTACTGAAGAACAATCCTTGAAGATAATGATGTTCACCATGGACTGACTGCACAAAGTCTTATATTAATAAACATTATGCATTTCTTAACAGTAAGTCCTTACATACTCAATTAATATATTTATATAATGTTAATTGTATTTTGATGTTAAAGTTTGTTTCTAAGTGATTGTTTGTAAAGAAAATATTTCAGAACGCACATTTTAGGCCTCAAAAATAGTAGTTTGCCATCTTTGCAACAGATATACTGATACCTCATACTTCATGACTACTTAATTCTCTGATAATATTTATGACAATATTTTAATGGAATTTATATTAAAGAAAGTTTCCTCTTTCTTCAGGGATTACATATACATGCCAGTGTCCTTCTTCATGTTCTTGATTTTACTCACACAAAAAAAGTACTGTGAATAATAATTTCAAAATGCCTGCGTTCACAGTCCAGGTTTCAATTCAGATCTTAATTGGGCATAACTCGTGGAAAACAATTAGGAAGATCAGAAATCTTTGCAATTGAAATGTTTTATATTTACCAAGATTTGTACACATATTTTCGTGGTCAAGGACAATTGGTCAAGGACAGGAAAGGTCAAGGACAATTGCTACTTACTTTAACTTAAACACATAATACATCACATTTAAAATTAATCATTGATTGTTTTGTAAAGGAACTCTCGTGACAGACGATTGCAGCACACTGCGTTTACCCTTTAGTCTTCGCGAATACAATTGCTCAATCTTCGAATTTAAAATACTCGGTAATTTCTCTTCACATATTCGATAACTCTCACTTCCATACGATTGCTACAGCATCTAGCTAGACAAAAAACGTTCACTACGTCTAGCTACATGACTAACGTTGGATAAATCTAATGCAACTCCGAGTAAACGCAATTTCATTTACGAATGCGAAGCAAGTCAGAAGTTCAATTTTTAACACAAGTGCTAAAATTGAGATGATCGCCAATCTTTCTCTGCTAATCCTTTCCTCATACTTGCACGTCATTTCCACATGCCTATTCTTATTTTTGTCTCCCATCTTACCATGGAACCAGGTGTGCAATAATCGACTCCTACTTCCATCTCAAAAACTTTTCATGTATTGCTTCTAGCTTCCTCGTTTCCCTCCATCCCCAAAGTTCTGTCCCCACCTCAAAATTGAGCTACATATACTATCAGAAATCCTCCTTATAATTTAAAAAAAAATCCCTAATTATACCCCACTCCACATCCTTTATAGTCACAAAGCCATATTGGTAGTATTTTAAAACTTAGAATAATATATCTTAATACTTTACAGTGTAATAAAGGAACACTGTCCTTTATTTGACATAAACATTTAATAGTTTTTGTCATTAAATACAAATATTGGGGCGTGAAAATACTTTTCATCTAAAAAGACAGAAATTCATTGTTTACATGAATGTGGCGTCTGTGCCTTGTCTGTTGAATGTCTGTGGCTTGGTGCAAGAAGGGCCAATGTTGGTTTTTAGTTATTTTCGATTTGTATGACCAATGTGTGCTTTAAACCCCCTTCTTTCAGTGCAAGGAAAGTCAGTATCAAAATCCAATCTCCTGATTTCACTATCGATCTCTACATTTTTTACTTACTTAAAGTCTCGTTTCAACTACTAAGGAGCTGCCACTAGTAGCGAACACTGTAAGTAACATTGGGGGCAACGGTATAAGGACGCACACAAACATTCATCCCCGAGGCGGAATTCTTACCTGCGACCCTGCTGGCACGAGGCAGCTACGGCTCTGTAGCCTTAGCGGCTTCGGCTAACCAGGCCGGTGATATTTACATTGTCCTACGATTGTTTTGCCATTTATACGGTATACGAAAACCATATACTCTGTAAAACATTGAAAATTGGCAATATCCCTTCTTGCAGCAAGCGACAGGTGTGTGTGTGTGTGTGTGTGTGTGTGCGTGTGCGTGTGCGTGTGCGTGTGCGCGGGTGCGTGTGCGTGTGCGCGCGTGTGTGTGTGCGCGTGGGGGGTGAGTGAGTGTATACAATTAATTATATCAATTTATTTATTTATGAAAATTCGTTTTTATTAAATGAAAAACATCAATAAAATTAAAATTTAAGTGGGGAGCCGCGGAGGCCCTTGTTGGTGAAAGATGGGGCCTTATATCCCGTGGCATTGCTAGGGTTAAACACTGTCAAGGAGTTTGGGGTAAAGCGCCCTCAGCTCGACCGTCTGCACCGCCGGTGGTCGCCGGCCGACGGTTCTTCATGGACGGAAGAGCACACGGCGTTTGATTCATTGCGATACACATTTCAAGTGGAATCGCGCCCTTCCATCTCGCGAGTTAATCGCGCGGCGATTCTTCATACGCCCGCCCGCCCGCCCGCCCACTCGACCGTTCGGTAGATTCGCGCGCCAAGGTCAGCCGTCCGGCGCCTGGGGTCTCGCCCTGCTTGCCTCTGACGCGCAGTGGGCGAGCTCCAAACATCACATTTTTTTCGAGTATTGTCTGTTTAATGCAGTGTTGTCAAGGTCGATGATACGAGCGGGAATCCGTGCCACGAGTGCCACGACGAAATCGCCTCCTCACGTAGCTCGTCACCCCGCCACCAGAGACAACGCCATCCCTGTTGTAAAACGACGGGGTTACTAATAGTTTCCTTTCCCGACGCCAGTTGCGCAGAGAAGCTCGTGGCATGCTACGGAGCCACGACGCGTGCCACTGCCACCATTAGACGACCTTGACACCATGGTTTAAGGATTGCTTTCTTGTTTCAGAACGCGTCAACTGCTACGGTTATTATTTCCGAAAGCATAGTGTATGTTACATCCCAGGAGAAAATGGTATGGACACGCTGGAACATGATAACCGGCGCCAACCTCCCCGAAGGTTGTGGGGTTCTGGCCCCCAGGGATCCTCCATGATATATTACCGCCAGCGCGGGACAGCCCCAGCCAGGAGATGCTCTAATGATTGATTGATTGATTGATAGTTACTGATTCCGGGCGCGTCAACTACTAAGGTCATTAGTCCCGTAGTGTAGGCGTTTTAGATCGGGATATGGCGTTGATCTTCCCCCGCAGGAAATCATATTTTAAAAAATTGAAAACTTTTTAAATTGAGAGGTGACGGGACAAAATATTGGCCCCTTTTTTAATTTACGAAGTAATACAAGGAAAATGCATTTGCTACTTGACCTCCAATTATTTCAATTTCGACAAAGAATTTGACAGATGTTAAGTGATTGATGTGAACGCTACCTTTGTTTCATTAATTACGCTTTTTACAGTAGATAGAAATTCTGTTTTGGCTTCCTTCCTGGTAGAAAAGACCACTCCAAATGTTCAGGTAGAATTTGATACTATTATGTGTATAGAATTTTATCCAACTTCGAAGTACAGCACATTTGGCCCGTACGTCGCCTACATTACTGCCCTCTTTCAACATTACTAACACTCCCCTTGGGCCAACAACTACTAAAAAAACGGAATAAATTTAAAATGGATTTTTTTCCACCGTTTTGACATGTTATTGCAAAGCGGGAAGCCGTAGGTGTGGGTTCTTATCCTGGCAGACTTTTGTGAACAGTTAAGTAACTGGGAGGAAATATGACATCACCTAGGTGAATATTCCACACGCTGGCTCTCTTACGCTATTACTCCTCGGCTGTCAGATTCCCTGCTCTGAGGAAGCCTACGACATGTTAGGCGAAACGTCGGCCTCTCTGCCAACGACGCGGCGTCACCCGGACAGCCGAGAAGTAATGAACTCGAGCCGCGGAAGCTTGCGTGTATCTCTTACGCTATCCTTTACGTAGTTCCCTGCGATTATTCCTGCACTTGCCCGATCTTGGCAAAATTAAATTCTCTACCAATTTAACACCAATCAGAGTTTCGATTTGTATTAGTGTATAAGATTACGGATATTGTATCTAGGCCTGCGCTATCTGGAATTCAAATCAAACATCAGAATTGGCGCACTAGCGCCCCTAGGGAAAGCAATGGCAAGCTACCCTAGGTATACGATCGCCTAGGTATATATATCGTATTGCCCACGAAGTCTCACAAGATAGCACTAGGCGCTTCTGGAGACTAGCCTATGCACTAATAAGTGTATGGCAGGAAAATGAGACGTTTGATTTAGAGAAACAAGAAATCGACGAAACACTTTTCGGCCGAAAAATTCTCAATTTAACCCGGCAATGGATGAGTTGGTTTCTGTGAGACCCACGAGACCGTAGTTATTGCCGTATAGGTTGTGCACGTGATTATATGCCAAATTTGTTTCCTGCTTGGTCTCTGAGATCTCCAGTTCCTCCGTTCGTGTAACTGTAATCGAGTATGTCCATATTCGTATTTTTAAAATGGTTTATTATTGTGGTATAGATAATTATGTTAATTTTGCGTAGTGTTACGTACAACTAAAGTCAAATTGAACTGTAATGTCAGAAATGAGGTGGATTGACGAGGATGGCATTAGGGGGGCCTCATTGTGCTCCTCTTTAAATTTACCAAATATTTTTGATAAGAATAAATAATGCATTATATATTAACAAAAATGTTTTCTTTCATATCAAACTAACACGATGAAGTCTAACAATGATATAAACAAAAATATTTGCTATGTAATTCTTGTTTTTTGACCGGGCCTCTCAGACCCAACCCATCCGTTCGTGTCAATTTTTTGCACCCATCCGTCGCCGGGTTATGCCCACTGTGCTGGGTCGTGATGGAGGCCACGTGCTCCGTGGCCCTAGGGACCGCCATTCGACCCCCGCCAATGCCCTGGGCGGCGCTAAAGAGAGCGATCAATTTGTATTTTCCTCTCCATTTGCGGGCGGTTCCGTCAGGTATAATGGTATCGCCATGTATGGCGACCAATTTTCATATTAACTGGAAATGAGGTCACGCGGTACAATGCAAAATCATGGACGTGGCTGCCATATTATGTCAGTTCACATGTTGCAATTTCTAACTTGCTGGCACTCCAGACTATATTTGTTTGGGAGAATTGTTACTCGTTGAAAGAAAAAGTGGATTAACTAAATCGATGTAACACATTACAGCATTGCGAAAGAGAAATCGTCAGTTTGAAGGACCTGTCTTTCTAAAAGAGACGTACTTCAGAGGCTGCTGATTCATGATGAATTGCAGTACAGAGAAAATTGCAAGGGTGTTAATTATTACCTCCAATTTTTAAAAAATGCTTCATGTTTAAAAGGTCTATACAATTTTTTAAAAGGAGGTTATTAAGATAGTTAAGAAATATGTACGTTTTTTTAGAAAAAATAAAGCTATTTTTCTGCAATCATTAGATGTAAAAAGGAGTCAAGGAGTAAGGCGGAAGAGTTGATCTCAACGATAATCCCAGTATGTTAAAATTCCTAATAAGAGGACCACATATCATTAACCTATTAAACGGGTTCAACAATTCTGATAAATCTTTCTGTAATATAACATTAACTGAAAATGTGATAAAATTCACTAAAAATAAAATAAACATATTGACATAAAACTATAATGAATAAATTTACAATTTTGTTCTCTTCATTTTAGTTTCAATCAAATACTCATTTAAAAGTAAATCGCACGAAATAAATTATAAACAAAGTGCGGGGCTTGGTAACAGGATATTTCTTCAATTGAAACGGCAAGGTTGTCATTACCACAATCTGAATTTCAAGAAGGCTCGATGTATGTTAAAGAGGGACCATTAAGTGGAACGGAAAATGTTTCATGATATAAAACAATGAGCCAAAGAATCCCTTAGACGGAATGTAAAACCGGCTAGCATACTTGGTAACACTACAAGTAGTTTCTCTGAGAGTCGGATAAAAAAGGAGAGCTTTTGGAACATTTGCTAACATAAAACACCACGGCAAAGGTAACAACATTCTTTCACAACATGGCCGCTAGTATTTGTGGTTTGGAATGGCAACAAACGCTGTTTGTCGCGCGAAATACACGCAACAACTCACTACTTATTTCTTTTAGTACCGCCAAGCTACGAGTCCCAGAGCGAGAACTATTTCTTCGCGTTTAAAAAACTCGAAATGAACCGTAACAATCTGGAATCTCAGTAATAGGCGCAGCGCTGAAGAACCTTGGGATTTTATGTCTGTATCACGGCAGCACAACCTTGTTTCTACGAGATCCGGATTGAGAAAAGTAAGGGATCTCTGTGCAATAAAATACATCTTCGTAAGTTTCTCCTCAAAGGAAATAAGCTATAAAAAATTAAAAGTTACCAACACCAATATAATTAATATAATAAATCATAATAATAACAACAATAATTAGCGACCTGCAGCAGCAAAAATGCTGAACCAAAACACAAGAAATGTTTTTAAGTAACACACGCACTATTCAAGAACAGCAAATTAATTACTCTCGTAAAGTACTGCAATAAATTAAATATTTTAAAAATTCTTCACAAATGCCATAATAGTACTCATGCTATAGTAATAGTTTGAAACACTATTATGTCCAAAATTCAAAAACATTTCACGAAATGCAAAAAACACAGAACTCTTAAACGATGTGTGTTGTATCAAAATGACAAGTTTAAAATTTGTCATTAAATTTCTCTAATAGGTGTGTGTAAGGAATTAAATCACTCCAAATTTTTATTGACGTTATGAGAGGATGTCATGAACAAGATGAAAATGAAAGAGGAATGATAGATGATGGAAGAGTTAAATAGTAGGGGAAAACGAGAAAAGGAAGAGAGAGGAGTAGGAGACAGAGAAACTAGAATCGGAAGAAGCTAATTGTGATATACCAAAAGACCCCACGACATTTTTGTCATGAAAATTACGAGGAGAAACAGATGTATTTGGACATTCAGAACCAAAGAGTAGATGTTGTTAAGGCGACGCGTGAACAAACGTAGGGATTCTTTGCTCTATATCAATTATTTTAAACATTTCTCTCCAAGGCCTAATGTTAATGAGATGGAATAAACGTGAAGGAGGTTTTGGGAATTCGTGCTTGGGGAAGACGAAAGCTTTCAAGCTTGTGATAGCCAGCTAGCTGATCACATCGAACGACGACGGTACGTGGAAATTTTAGTTTTTATCGGAATTTAAGTTATTGGGAAAAAAGGACTTTGAAGCGACGTTTTGGAGGTTCATGCTTTTAAAGCAAGTAGAATTATTCAAGTTCACAAACATTATTATTCAAAATCTTAACGAAGAATTTTGTGTCTTGGGGTGCTCATTTCGGGGCTTGATTTTAATAGAATTCGTATTACCGAAGGGTTTAGGTAGAGTAGCTTCGTTGCAGGGTAAAAGAATATTAATAACATCAGTGGATGGTAATAGCAGTCGCGCATAGGGTTCCACAGGGAACCGAAATTAGGGCCAGTCGCGTCGGGTTGCAATATATCGAAGGGTTTAAGAAATTAATCCAATAATTAGGAATATCACGGGCCTTCAAAATTTAGACGGACCATCGGAGACATTACTTGGACACTCAGGGAACCATCCGAGAAGATTTTCAGCCGGTAAGACACCCATTTGAGAAACATCATAAGATTACGAACTTTCTATTTACAAAAACCGTACGCTACAATCCATAATGAAAGAAAATTTCAATTCAAGTCATGAGATCTCGCGTACTGTAAATTTAGCGATAATAAATGTTAACTGTTATTGTTTTCTAAAAGAGAAAAGGTTGAGAATTCATTACAGTTGCCATCAATTCGACAGTAAGTTTTATCTTCCAGAGAAATTCCAGTGATCGCGATTCTGTACAGAATCACTCGTACATATACAACAGGTATGGAAAGTTGTATGTCAGAACCCACGAATGTAAATGAAAATGATCCAATAATATTCAAAAACAAAAAAAGTGAGCAGTATAATTAGCTAATATTAGAAAATACGTAGTAATTAATATTAAAAAAATAGAGGAACTTTGCAGAATAAGGAAGAAAGAAGTAAATCATTCTCTTTAATTCTCCACATAGGTCAAAGTCTTTTTGGATCTGCCTGATTGATAATTTTGTTTCCGGGCACGTTAAATGTTATGGTGATCAGGTGAATTGCAGATTATAGCCCGGAAGGGGGTGGTGGTCCTTCGCTCTGGTCGGCTTTCTCCCTAGCGGGGCACCGCCCCATCAGGGTAATTTCTAAGCTTCCGACTGGTCTTTCGATATTTATGAAAGTGTAATTCTCGAATGTGTGTGTGTGTGTGTGTGTATAAGGGGGAGAGGAGGGGCAAGGAAGAGGAATGAAACATCGCGCATGATCCGTGGCCCGTTTGTTAGGATACTGCTCTCAGTTACCTGATATTGGTTGGAGAAACACAGAAACTATCTATCAGCGCAGCCGACCACTATAAACTCTCCTCCCTCCAGAATCGGCTCAACTCTATCTAGCTATATAGTGTCGAGCAATATAGTGTCGAGTGTCTACATGGCGTCTAGCTATCTAGCTATACATAGTCGGAAATTCGCCACCGTCGTATCTCGACTCCCTAGCACCTCCGGACTAGAATCGCTGCTGTGGCAACAGTTGTTGTGATCCACCTCAGCCTATGCTATTAAGCAAAAGTTACCTCGTCACTACAATATTCTTTGCCCATCCTTGCCGTTAGCATTCACACAAACGAGTCTTCTTTACAGTGGTCCACAATTCCAGCGAGCCACGTCGCTGGAGCCGTTGAGAAGCGCGACCACGGTACGGGTGGGCACCGGGCAGAGGCGTGCTGTCCAGCGGCGGCGTGGCGGCGGGAGAACTGAGTCAGTGGAGCAGCACCGCCAAGGCCGCCCGGCCTTCGAGGGGGCGTGCCCGCCTCCGCTTTAGGCCCCTCTCCCCCTCCCCCTCCCCCCCGCATACGAGCACGAGCAAGCAGCGCGTCCCCACGCTCATCTTAACGCCGAACGCTCGCCGCGCGCTCCACTTCCAAGATCGGAAATAAAGATCGGTTGCTGAATCGTGGATTCAACAGGTGAAGGTGCCGGCAGAGGAAGGTCGTTCGGGGTTTTTGTTTTCGTAACAAAATGGAAAAGAAGTCGCGTCGAGCGTTTCTGAAATTTCCTTTATGACTGTATTAATGACGATCAGTATGACTCAGGTGGCTAGAGCGTATGCCGACTCGGCGCCTCGGTCTGGAGGGTTGAGGGTTCGAGTTCCGCCGTGGACACGGTTGTTCGTCCCTTGTACTTCATGTATGTAACTTGTCGCGCTCTCTGAATCTGAATCAGTGAAATTGTCGCTGATTCAATCAGTGAAAGCCGAAGTCACTGATATCTTCAGTCGAAATGTGTAGTTTCGCTTGTCGCATTTCACTTGTCGTCAGTGGTAAAAGTACCACGCCACCATCGCTCACTGATCGTTCAGTTGTTTACGTGCTGCCGTTGTCATTGTTTCACTGATTCAAACAGAGAAGTTTCACTGATTCAAAAAGTGGACCCGATTTTCACTGATTTGTTCAGTTCAATTCACTGATTGTCAGTGGCAGGGTTATAACTGTCACCATCAGTGAATAGTCACTGTCAATCAGTAGTTTTTCACTGATTCAGACAGAGAGCGGAAGGGCTTGTGAGTCTGCTGATCACAGACCGAGCAACCCGCAAGTGCGTCTAGTGTAAAAGGTTAATATGTGACCTCAGTGGGTACCCGGCGCGGGAAGTCGAAATCGGCATCCTCTGAAGCTGGAAAAAGCCCACGAAAGAAACAAAAATTGTATTAATGAGTTCTCTGGAATTGGTACAAATTCGGTCACTTCGCGAGTTGTTTGTGGTTGACAAGGCGGATTCCCGAAATGTCGTTAGAGTTCTCTGCATTTTCCTGCGTCTTATTACAACAAAACCATTCCACAGAGTTTCCGACGCTGATTTCTACTCCGAGCCTAACACTAGTTACTCAATACACTTTGAAGATCGGACATAAATATACATTGTTCAATAGTAAATTCATCAGAAGAAAGACGCTGCAAAGAAGTTCACCCGATATCTGTGCGCTGTTTTCCACCTCTAAAATACATACATTTAGCGAAATTGTTGCTCCGTATAGCACATCAGGTTCCTCGGAAGGAATTTTCTCGCTTTCTTTGCTTCTGATCGTATCATTATTCCTTTTTTACTGTAACAGCATCATCACTTCTCTTGAAATCATTGAACGTTATTGACTCAAGCATCCAGCTCAAAATTAGCGAATTTTAAATTAGTAACAGCTGTCTATAAATACTTGTTTCAATGCAATTTTTGTCTGATTCATTCGTTTCATTAAAACTTATATTTGTGTTTTGGATAGTTAGTTATTTCGTGATTCCGGATGAGACAATTGCTAAGGTCTTTAGTCCCAGAAGCGTAGTGCATATTTCCCCTCGGTTTTGGAAGGTGGGATGATCTTCCCTCGCTGGAAAGTGAGATCCGGCGTCGATCTGCAAGTCGGCTTACGCGAGTTTCCCCTACTCCCCACCACCGAAGCACTGCTCCGAGCGGGACAAGCTCTCAGGTCTCGACCTGTCTCTCAACACGTGTAGTGCATTTCATTGAATGTGCATGTAAATAATGGGTGACGATAGAACAAGGAGAGGAAGGAAAGATCGCGCACGGTTCGGGACCCGTTTGCTAAGGTAGTGCTCCGGCATTCGCCTCTTATTGTTCGGAGAAACCACGGAAAACTATCGAACTGAGCAGCCACCGCTACAACTCTCCTCCAGATAATGACCGACTTCCAACTCCAACCGCCTGCCACCGACTGGTCTGGAACTCTACGACCTCCCAGTCAGGGGAATTGTATTAACGTCAATTGACGTCCCGACCCATTGAAGCCGGCTAAGGTTTTTTTCTCATATCTTATCGTACAACTTGATACGGTAAGGAATCACCATTTCGAGAATATGGAGATCAACAACGCAAACACGAGACTGATATTGCGTTTTATAACCTAAGAGACCAAATGGCGCTTCTTTACTAATGTTTAAGTGGGCAATGAGGATTCGAATTCAGCCTCCACACAAACAATTTTGGGTCTGGGCAACACATTTCCCATGCATGTTGTGCCAAAATATTTTGTTGCCGAATCGTTTAATAGGAAAAAGAAAAATTGAACAATAACTCACAAAATTTAATGAAGAAAATATTGAGATGCATGCGTTTTGTCATCTTTTCTCAAATAGTTTGGCGATTTTTTTTTTAGTTTCGTGGTTAATCAAAATTTTCACTTTTTTCTTTGTGCGTAATATTGTGATCTTGAGGAAATTTCAAAACTATTTCTTTGTTAATAAAAATTGAACAGAAACGTGCGTAATTCAAAAAGCCATTATCAAAATGACTTGATTTACTTTAATTTTACAAACTATAGAATGCCCTCGATCGCGGTCAATTGTTCTTCGCTTCGGTTCTCCGATCTCCGAGGGTTGAAAGGAGATTGTTTATCAGTGTAACCGTTACATGAGTATGAGTATTCCATTACGTTACAGTGTAACGTATTGAAATGAACTCTTTCAGTTTAAGCCATCCAGCATATTTGCGACGATTTTCAGAAGATGTGACAACTTATTTGTATAATAAATGTAGACAAACAAGCAGCCACCGATGCCCTTGAATTTTACAACTCGAAGAGTCATCAAAACAGTATCCAAATATTGTATTAATTCATCCTACTGAAAAGTACTTCCGTTTATCATTCTTCTTTAAGCTTTCTAAATTCATTTTCTTAAAATACCTACAATATTATTTTGAAGTCATCCGTAAACATGTCGAAATTTTTAGTCAAGAATGAAGTACCTAACATTGTTATTCACAATTGACCTACGTGCTTATATTACTTTATCGCCCGCAATGAGCGTCTTTCCTTGATAAAAATGTTTGTTCGCCTATAAGAATGCATATATAAACTGCGAGGACAGTGTCTTGTAATGGTAGATTTTTGTACACAATAACTGAACTTCCGAAAAAGACAAGAGAGTACAATTACTTTCGATTTACGCTCTCCCAACACAACCTTTCTCATATTTTACTTTCACGTTTTGTTCCAGTTAATAATCATTTATGATTATATACTACTTATTTAAAAATGAAAAGTAAGTACAAATATTAACTTTATTCTAAATTATACATGACTCACAATACATTTTTCATAACGTGGGAAACGTCAGTCTCTCAGGAAAAGCGTGTTAAACAACAACAGGCCGCCTGGAGAATCGTGAACGTTTCAGACACTGTAATAAACATCACGGAAGAAAAATGGATTGCCATTCTTTTTCATACTTAAACGGTTGTCCCTGAGGTCCTTGAGCAAGAATTGAAATTAATAATCTTTCCCGTCTTACATCGTGGTTCGCTCTCATTTTAACACGCCTACTCCACTGGAAAGCAAAAACGGAACATAAATATCTTTTGAACATTGAGAAAGCGACTCCAGATAGCCATTTGCTCATCGACCTCCATTTTTCACTCGTCACGGGCGACCTAGCAGGTGTTATTTGTTCAGCTCCGAGTGGTCGGATCGCCAAATTTGGCTCTCCAAAATTATACTACCACTGTCGGCGCCCCACCGCTGTTTCGGTTCCCCTGAGGCCGTGCCCCATGCTCTGTCCCTCCATAACCAATCTCACAATCTTTCTTGTGGCTCCCCGTACATGCACAATGTTTTGTTGTATTCATAAACTTCTCGAAGACGAGATTCTCTTATCTTACTACGCTGTCTTATTTGATTGTGAGCTACAATTTCACCTAGTTTATATATAAATAAATATCATTTATCTAAAAGTGGCTAATAGTTGAAATACGCTACTAATATCATTCAAATGTGAAATACATTAGTAATACGTAATGATTCCAAAACTTCTACTTTTGTGTGTTATCCATTCCATACTACAAGTTGCAAATAGAGAAAGGTTCATTTGCGTCGAAATTATTGAAACGACGAATGCGTTTTGTTTGAGATAATCGTCCTTATCTAATATTTATATTCAGCTTGTGCCACATTCCCTGCCTTTATCTACGTACCTTTATGTCAATTTCCAAGTAAGTAGATGAAAGCAGAAAATTGAAATCATTTCGGCGCGGGTGGTCTCCCGCGCCGATGTGGAAACTCACAATTCTTTCAAGTTTACTACAGCTTCGTTTTCCAGGTTCCTTATAGACAAGACAAAATATTCGAACTAATGTGCTTATTTTGTCCTGACAAAAAACTCTCAAGGTCTGTAAATTCTTTTATAAATTTTATTAGCTATTTAATATACAATCAATGCAAATAACTTTGCAAAAAAATTGGGAACTAAGTCAACTGAACCATTGCAAATGTTTTTTTCATTACCACTAACAAAAACCGAGCTCAATATATCGGGCAAGTTAATTGAATGTAATCGAAAACACACAATGGGATAATTGATTATATGAATAGAAACTAAAACACGGTTATAAATGACAATTACAAAATAAAATATTTTTAAGACACTTGGAAAGTGAGCAAAAGGACAAAGAAAATTTATTTTGATATAGGAATTGTTTGGGAAAATTTCCTTCGTTTATAACAAGTATTTGAAAACTTTCTTTAGAAAGTAATATCGAAACAATAGTGTGGATCAATATACTATGAAACTAATCGGCAAACAGTTAAATATAAAAACTACAACAGTTACGCAGATCTAGTTCTTCTAACGGCTGAACTAAAGGGGGATTTATCAATCAATGTCCAGAGCGACATCTGCCCGTTAGTCTTCCACTGCTGCCCAACAAAGAAAAGATCAACTCTGCTGGTCACGAAGCATCCATATTTGTTGCAACTCTCTGGAATCGTGCGAAGCCGAAAGTGGCTTAGATATTCAAGCTGGAACGTGAGTAGGGAAGGAAAGGAACGAACTGAAGTTAGTGGAAATTGCAAAGATAGTTGGAAGAACGTCACAAAGAAATAAGAGATCACGCTAGCTACTAATAATAAAAAGATCTCTTCGTCATTGACCTGAGATTTGATCAATGAAAGATGTGTACAACAATCTGCTTATAAGCATCATTGCGCCAATATTATATTTGTACACTGAAATTACTGATAAAAGAGTCTGAGGAATCCTATTCATAAAAAAAATCGGCAAAACACTTTAGAACCACAACAAAAAAATAAAATTTGAACTATTCTTCAAAAGATAATACGAGCTAGGTACATTTAATTAATATTAAAATTAAGAAATTTATGTTTAGAATGTTTCTTTTCACAAGCTGTTCAAGGAAGGAAGTTTAGGGGAAAGAATGAGCGGGAAAGAAGAAGAATGGGCGGGAAAGGACAAGAGTGGGTGGGGAAGAGGAAGAACGGGCGAGGAAGAATTGTGAGCGGGAAAGTAAAAGCGAGTCCGCGAAGGAGGAAGAGTATGTGGGGAAGGAGGATGGAGCAGGAAGTTGATAATGAACTGGAGGAAGAAAAAGGTGCGAGGTAAGACCATGTATGAAGATGGAACGTGAGAGGAAGAACTGATTGATTATTGTTAGTATATTCTGGGTGCGTCAACTACTGACGTCATTACTCCCGTAAGTGTAGTGTATGATTTTCAGATATGGCAATGATCTTCCCCCGCTGGATGGCGAGATTCGGCGCCGACTTACAGTCGACTAGTGAGGTTTTCTCCCACCAACGTGGCACCGTCGCAGACGAGACAAGCTCTAAACCCCGACCGGTCTTCCGGTATGTGTGGTAGAGTAGTGCCTGTTTGTGTGTATGTGGGTGAGGATAGTACAAGTGGAAGGAAACATCGCGCGCAGTCTGTGGCCCGTTTGTTAGGGTACTGGCTCGGCATTCGCCTGGTGCTGAGCGGACAAACCACGGAAAACCACCGATCAGAGCAGCCGGCCTCTCCAGTGTGTGGTAGGAGTACGGGGTGGGAAGGAAGAGCGAAGTATGGAGCAGGGCCGGGAACGCGGGGGCGGCCGTGCGGCAGGGAGCGGCGAAACCCGCGGGAGCGCGGCCGGCAGCGGGGGCGGAGCGCCGCGGCGCGGCGCGGCGTGGAGTGGCGTGGTGTGGCGGAACTGCGGCGGTGGCGCGGCGAGGAAGGGCCGTTGGGGCTCGCCACTGACCTTCGACGCCCAAGTTTGGCGCTCCCGCTCAAGGCCAGGCCGCCGCCGCCGCTGCGCGCCGCGCTCTCCTTTGACCGGCAAGGACACTCGCGCAGTCGCCGGGCAGCGAGGATTCGAACCCCGCGGGCACGGAGGCCAAACGGAGGCGGATGTGCGCGCTCTTTCCTCGTCATGTTCGCAGACCACAATATTGGCTCGAATCGAAAACTCAGGGTTGAGATAAACGTGTAAATTTTTCTGAAGTTTGAAATGCAGGAATCACACATTTAGTTATTAGATAATGAAATTAACACTTCCAAATGGCTTCGTAAAGGTGGTATACAAGTCTTAAACTTGTTTTCTCACTGAAAGAGTTCACACAAGCACACGAAATTCAAGGATGCCATTTTCTCTAAATAAACAAACAACACAGGCATGACGCATGTTCAACCGTTCTCATCCCTTTTGTTTCTTAACCTCAAGAAGTCGAATGTCGATTATCTGCAGAAGGTTAAGAAATAAGTATTAAAAAGTTGTGTACAGGTCGGTCGGTGAGAATTTTTGGGATTACTTTCTTACCTCCCGAAGCTCTGCAATGTCCCTCCTCGGACGATGAATCGCTCTACCAGAAAACCAACACTTTTCAGTCTTAATGCGTACAGAAAGATTTTCCATCAAATCATGCTAACGACTAGAAGTTCAATTGGGATTGCTGAGTTCCCATAAAATTTTCCCTAATTAAATAAGTTGGTCAGCAGCCACGACATCACAAAGGAAAAAAGAATTACCGATTACTTTCACTTTGAATTGCTTGATTTTTAAGTATATTTTGTATTCGGAAACGAAACGAACACGGTGATGAATATAAAAATGGGAGTACTGGAAAAGGTATACCAAATAATGGTTTTGAAAAGAGGAAAATGAGATAGTCAGAAGAAATGAACATCGAACAAAGTAAGACAATAATGAAGTCGACCGCAGACTCCACATTTAGAACTGTAGGCGTCATTTTCGCAGAACGTTTACATAATTCTCTCTACTGCAACGCACTGTGTAAAACTGGTTTTTGTCGAACCTTTTAAAACAAAGTAACTTCAGAATTAAGTGCATTATTATTTTAATATTATTATTTTAATACTACTTTAATATTTGAATTAAACAATATATGTTCTCTTAAATGTTACCGTCTCGGGTTCGGAGCCAGCGAATGTACAAAGAAGCAATGGATGAAAAACCAGTTCAACACAGGAGGAGAAACTATTAGAAGATGCATCGGTTGGACAATAAAAAAAGCTTTTGCTAGACTGAAATCGAGATCCATCTGAAGAAATAAAAAAAAATTATTGGAAGAAATATAATTGCGTAAGGAATACATTCTCACAAACTCGTCCAAACGAATTTTTGTTTTTCTTACATACCATTTGAAACCGTACATAAAATACTTTATTTCATTCCGTAAAAGGACTGTGTTTCCTGATAAATATTCAGTTCATCTTGCAGAAAATTTTATAGTATCTAATAAAAAACAATCGTTCCATATGTACAACTCGATAGCAAACTGTCACAACAGATGTGAATTATTGAAAATTCAATACACCTCTTTTATACTTGTCAACACTGCTACAAAGTTTATCTTTTTATATGAACTCGAACATTATTCGAATCACGTCGCATAACAACCTTTTAGTTTACTAAATGAATATCGTTTCACTCAACCACATTTATCCTCTGACCAGAACTGCATATAATATATATCTGAAAAAAGCGCTCTGACCTGTAGTCACTTTCGCATGCGGAATGGACATCGTCCATAAATCTTGTCTCGCAGAGGCATTTGCAAAAGGCAGCACCATTACCGTCCACGCTACGAGTTTCAATATTTCGTAATTCAATTCCAGATTCATCAGAACGCTAACATATCGTAAAAATCGTCAAAAACTCCATTTTCTGCGAGCAACGCAAGCGAACGCCAGTCCAATCTCAGTTCCGTTCGCGAATGGTACTGCATACAGAGTTTCGTTTCCCTTCCTTTTTTCATTTCTTTCAATTGTCGGAGGATGAAACTAACGAACACGAATCAATTTGTACATCGCTACGAATCTCTGGATACATTCCAAGCTGGAGATAAAACGTCCGTTTCTAAATTACAATCCGGGGCCATAAAGTTAATCTGTGAAGTCGTGTGTCGTGGAGAGGAGTTAAAAAAAAGCGGACTACTTACAACTTTCTCTGGAGCTTCATTCGTCCCGCGGGGCAGATGGTAAACGAGGCCATGAAAATTCCTGGCTCGACGCACTAAGAGACCGCCCGTAACGTTCTGCTATCACGACGAAGACCAGTCGCCCTTCTCGGCGGCCTGCAAGCTTACGTCGAGGGGCGGCGTTATCGCCGTGGAGATACTGTGCATCTGGCGGTGGCTGAGGCGGTGGTGGTGATTGCAGTGATGGCGATGGCAGGGACGATGACTCCTGTTTCTTTCTTCTGCGGCGGCGGTGACATTTCTGAGTAAAGGCCGTACACAGGACAAACGCACCCGCCGACGTCCGCTCGTAAACTGACAGCCAACAAGCTGTTTCACGTGGACACAGAGTTTACACATAAAAATATGTACTCCGTGTGCAAAGATCTCTAAGGAATTTGAGGCGTGCAGACTTTCTTACTAAGTCTTTGTAGCTGCCGCGCGTTTGAATACTTTGAAACACACACAAGGAACTCATATTAACGCAGTTTATAACTGTGCATGAAATGTTAATATAACTTGTATTCTCTCCATTTGCGTCTGAACTGAATATATCAAATTTAACTAAATTATACAAAACGAGAAAATGTTCTGGATAGTGAATAAACATTTACTATTATCTGATTATTATCTTTCATTTCATCTTGTTAATTCTAAATAAATTAATAACTTGTAATAGAACGCTGAGGTAAATATCTACCTTTTTAATTATCAAATTATTTTCTTCTAACATTCATTTCTGTTTTAGTGCTCCATTTTGTAGGATATCTTGTAGACAATGTAAGTTCATTGCTTTAAAAATTAAAAGAGCATTTTATTAGGAAATAAAGTGCAAATGTATATGACATTTGAGAAACTCCTCATTTCTCCTCAAAAAATGTTTGAAAAAACATAACCAACATTGTCATTACATTATAACAATTCTTATTGATTTAAATTTTTCTGTAGTGCATATATTGAAGTTTGGTACATATTTTCTGACAAAAAATAAGTTTCAGATAGTTTGCATAGCAAAAAATATCGATTTGTCATTCAAAATGTGGTGTTTCTTAAATGTAGTTGTTAGATATTGAATAATTGGTAGCAAAAATATTTTTCAAAAACTATATGTTTGTTTGCAACGATATTATAACAGAATACTTCCTGGAAGATTTAAAACATGAAAAACAAAACAAAATAATTATTATGCCATTACTTCAATTTAAATACAAAACATTTATAATTCATTTTAATGCTCTCAATTTATCTTCAACTCTGACAATAGTTGGCCTGGAGAGCCAGTAATTGGTTTCTTCAAATCAAAGTTAATTTCAGTATATCATTAATTAATATTTTCGTTTCTCCTTCACCAAGATGTTCTTGGAAGTAAATTCCATGAAAGTTAAAATATTATAACTAAGTCCTGGATTGCTTCTTGCCTGTGTCTAGGTTGTCATAACTTTTTTTTATTAAACTGAGGCTGCCATGACTTGAAATCCTATCCTTTTGTGATTTCCACTGCTTCCACTTGCAACATGTAATGAATAAATAATTGTTGAAATTATTTGTAATTGTAAGAAATATGTAACACTTTAATTATTATATCAATTCGTTTTAATAAAATACTTTTGCTTAAATGTTGATCTGTGTGGACTTAATATATTCGAAAAGAACAAAATTAAAACATTATTCTACTCACAATTCTGTTATTTACAATGGTCTCCTAAAAAATGAGAAACAAATATTTGTTTCAAATACTTAGAAAATATCTGAATGTGACGTCACCGACGCTTTAAATTACATTCAGTTGTGACTTTTTTTTCTACGTCTTTTTTCGTCTTCCTCGTCTTCATCTTCTTTGTCATCTTCTTCTTCGTCGTCGTTTCCTTCTTTGTCGTCTCCTCCTCCTCCTCCTTCTTCTTCTTCTTCTTCTTCGTCGTCGTCGTCTCCTCCTTCTTCTTCTCCTTCTTCTTCGTCGTCTCCTTCTTCTTCGTCGTCTCCTCCTTCTTCATCTTCGTCGTCTCCTCCTTCTTCATCTTCGTCGTCTCCTCCTTCTTCTTCTTCGTCGTCTCCTCCTTCTACGTCGTCTCCTTCGTCATCGTTTTCTTCGTCTTCGTCGTCTTCTTCTTCTTCGTTGTTCTCGTTTCTCTGTCTTTCTCTTCGTCGGTATTGTACTGGAGTTTAATCAACACCACCTACATCTAGTTAGGTGGCGTTGATTTAGTTCCCGGCATATTTACCAAGATCACAGCGCCAAAACACGAAAAAACACGTTTTTGGAAGTTTCTTAGGATTTTATAGCCATTTCTGGAAACAAATTATCAATACCCCATTAGGACGCCGAGACGCGTCGAATGACACCTCGTTTGTCTCCACTAGTGCACGGGAAGTAATCAGAGAGACCTGTGAGAGACGGAACGGCTCATCCGCAAGCATGCACACGAGGAGTTTACTCAAATACTCTATAGGGATGAAATTTTTCCTATTATCTGTCCGAAGGTCTTGTACCGACCAAGTGTTCCACATCGAATGACGTAACTGGTGTATATTCAAACTTTGTCCCAACATGTCACTGTTCAATGCTATTCACGGATTAGGGAATAAAAAAAATGTTGGTTGATATTTAATCAATTGACTCTTAGCACAAATTCAGCTTTCTTTAATAATGTTCTTACCCATGACGCTATTGCTTGACTTCTTTGAAAAGATAAACCAAACTTTGCCTATGGAAAATTCCCAGTCTGCGTTACCAGAAGGTTTAAGCCAATCGCCGTGAATTATTTTCTATCCTTTTCTTATCCAAAAGCTGTAGTGCCACATCATGATTTTTCTTTAGGTTTTCACCTCACAGAGATACTTTACAAACAAGGGTTTAGGCTCCAGTGCAACACACGGGGAAAGAAAACTGTCAATGGCGCTTTCTGAGCTGCGTTGGTGCGTGTAATTTTTGGCGAAGGGCATTAAGGTCAAAACAGACCTCTGAAAAATACGTTTTGGGCGCGAGTTATCGCTTGCTAGACGTACCATTTTCATACACAAAATTTATTTCTGAGTAGTATTTTGTTCTCTGCCTTACTCGCGCTGAAATATACACACTGGAAGCTTTGGAGTGCAACACCTTGCCCTTTTGTAGGGTTCTGCGTGCTGCAATATCAACATTTTTACGCAATGCAATTGCGCCAATTTGGAGAGGAGGCTGCCGAAAAATTGTTTGACAATGCTGAATTGTTTTTCTTGGTTATTCCTTATCAAAAACATGTAGGATAAATGAAGAATTATACAAAAAGAATGCAGAAAAACGAAAATATTAAGAAATATTTAAAAATATGTACTTTTGTGAAAAATATGTAAATATATGTACTTTCGGGTAAAATATGTAAATATATGTAATAAAAAGTCGTCGGTTTTAGACCCTAATCGACATGAAACGTAAATATATTGTGGTTTTGACTTGATAAAGTTAACATACGGAAATATGTAATTACATAATTATCCGGGCCCTAATTATTACAGAACTATATATTGCTTCATTACGAAAACTGCTTGTTCTTTTTCTCCTCTTCATGATGTTAAATTCCTGGACACAGGGAAGGTAACAATTACCTCTTAGAGAAAGTTAATGTATAATGATATCAAATCTCCCAGTTTCCATTACTGCAAAGCACAGCTTAACAATTCCATTGTCTTAATTTTTCCCCCAGAAAAATACATCAAGATGTTTAACACTCTGGGTTACACGAGAAATAACACATATGGGTTGAGATTCGATTTGGCTTGTCTTCTTTTGTGAATTTGCATAGTAATTGCAATTTAGGAAAAAATAGAAAAGAGCTCTTTCTCAGATTACTGATTCACTTGTGCTACGAAATTAGTTGTCTGGATTTTAAATATTTTCAGAAGATATTTGATGAACATGAAATAGCATTTGCATCCATCAGTTTGAGGAGAAACTATTATAGTAATATATTTAAGATAGAATTTTAGTTTTTCAGAATAAATATAATATTCTTCTTGTAACCGATAGCACAGCATATTTTACAGAATGGAATATGGCCTATGCAATGCTCATTAAAAATTACTTGGAGAGTTTGAAAGAATGTGTTAACGTATATTATATTACTATTAATGCAATATTTTTTACGTAAAAGCATAGTGGTAGCTTCACCTCAATTTATTTTATTTAATTTTCTGATGCTAGGCGGTCTTTTTCAAAAAAACCTACATCTGAAAGCAATAATAGAATTACAGAATTGTCAGACTATGAATTAAAAATAAAATCAATAAAATAAAAAAACATCATAAAATAATAATTATATCATACAAGTATCTGAGTAAAAATCTGGCATACTAAGCGTAAAAATACCTTAGTCATTTGTAATAATTCTGTTATTGCATGTTGAAGCGCTTTTAAGACATCAAGCAAGAACCGAAACGTTAGAAAATGAAAGAAAATAAATGGTTGATCATATTAGAACTGTCTGTTCTTTTTTACGTAAAAAAATTATCCTTACTTGTTGGAGAGTATTTCAACAATCCTATACGACTCTTTAAGTCTTCCTTCCTCATCAGTCCTAGCGGAAGAATTGGATGTATTCCCACGGCGTCCCATCCGGATTGGGGGAAATGATGAGAAGGCAACGGAAATGGAAGGAAAGATCGCATACTGCCCGTGGCCCGTTGAATAGGCAGCTGCTCTGGTATTCGCCTGAAATGAGAAGGCAAACCACGGTCGCTAATGAGCGGTCTACTTACGAACTCGATCCTGTCAGGCATCGTAAACGCGCCCGTGCTCAATATATCGAGCAAATTTCCGGAATCTGAGTAGTGACGATCTCGCGATCTTCCTGCCAATAGTTACTCTCGCTGTTTTCAATGCTGTTTGGAGAGCTTTTGTTAAAATTCCCAATGGGGAGACTTATCATATTTAGCATTCTTCAAATCAACCAATTTTAGGCTGGTCTCCTCAACAATTATAAAATGAATAATGTTTTTTTCAGTTGTTGCTTTTTTTTTTCTTTTAATGAGAAGAGTTCGGTTTTCTAAATGGACTAACTTCACCAACTGAGATAGTTTGATATCTTTTATAAGTTAAGGATGAATTTATGTTTGGGAACCTTTATATGTACTTGTGATTATAGCGAAAATGAACATGCATGAAATTATAAAAGTCCAAAAGAAATATGCAGCTTAAAAAATATCTTCTTTCAATGGAGGTAGATTCGATTGACAATTACATTATACTAACATGTTTTCACAAGAAAAAAAGCATAATAATAATAATAATAATAACACGAAGAAGAAAGAATGAGAAGAAACTAAACCAAACAAATAAGAAGAAACGAGAAGAAAAAGAGAAGAACAAATAAATACACAATAAATAAACAACAAATAAAATAATAAAAAATAAAAAAAGAAATGGAAGACGGAAGATTTTGATATAAATTCGTAATAAAACCAACTGGAAAGATGTACATTTATACAGCAGTTGAGAAAATAAAAAAAGACGTAGATGAAAAGAAAACAGGTACAAAGTGGTCTAAGTGTGCAAGGAAGAAAAGGTGAAAAGTAGTAGGTGTATTGGAAAAAGCAAAAAAGCGAACAACTAAACCAGATAAATTGAAATTCTCACGAGGTAAATAGATGGCGTGAACGGAAAGAAGAAAAAGAAACAGAAAATATGAAGAAGAGAAAGTAAAGAAAGAGAAAAAGTAAAAAAGGACACAGAAATTAAGAAGAAAATGAACAAAAACAACAACAAGAAAAAAGTCTAATAATAAGACGGCGAACGTGAACGTGTCAAACAACGCAGGCAGGCCGCGGTGGAGTCTGGTGCGTCGCCAACATGCACGCGCGCGCGCTCTGGCGGAGGCGACGTGAGTCGCCGGCGGCGGCGGCGGCGGCGACGGTGGCGGCGGCGCATGGCCTTCTGGATCAATCGCGGCCGCCGTTATCGCCGCCATTACCACGCAAATTACCGAATAAATCAGTGGCCGGCGGCGGCGGCGGTGGCGGCGGCGGTGGCGGAGGGTGGCCGGTAATCGAGCGGAGACCCAGAGCCTATGGACTGGCGCTTACGCGCGCGCGCGCCGCCGCCGCCGCCGCCGCCGCCGCCGCCGCCGCCGCCGCCGCCGCCGCCGCCGCCGCCGCCGCCGCCGCCGCCTCCGCAGGTGGCAGGATGGGCGCCGACGCCACGCCGCTGAGCTGCCCGCCTTTCCTGGCCGCCAAGGTCAGGCGGGGACACGCGCTGCACGGGAGGGTCGAGCTGCGACTCTCAATGCTTTTCCTCCCTCGAATGGGTTGAAAGTTGGGATTCTTCGCACCTCGACATTGAGGTAGTAGCTGTCTACCTGAGGAAACAGTATCGAGCGAATGGTTTTTATTTGCTTTCCCTTGAACATTTGAATATCTTGGGGAACAACATGTTGTGACACATTTTTTATAAAATTGAGATATTAGTGAATTTGGACGCCGCATAGGTGTATTTAGATGTTGGCTTTTTATTTTTAAGATTCGCCGCAAAATGGCAGTGTAATTCATAAATTAATGATGTTTATCCCAATGAAGGGGTAGAATGCAATGTCTAAACCTGTACTTCCTTTTTTCTCCAACCTTACGTAGTATAGTAAAGTAGCATGTTATTGCCCTGAGGTCTTCATTTGATTTCTACTGCTCTTGGAGATCAAATTCTAGATTTTTTTAAAATTATCTGGCCAAAATGTAGGTTTTTACTTCAAACATCCTCCGCAATAAGTTGATGTATTTTGATATTTTTTCGTAAATGAATCGCAAATGTATGTTCTAGAGAATGAATTAGAATGATGAAGGTACTGCAAAAAGTCAAGATTTGATTATTTCAGAAAAAAATGTTTCTGAGTGTATTCTGGACATTTCAATTCATTTAACTCAAACTTTTAGTGACACCTTAACTAGTATTCTAATCCATTCTCTAATACAGTAAATAATAGTTTGCAAGTTGCAAGAAGAATTGTATCATTATATTTTATGGTGTATGATATATGATGTGTGACATGCATGAATGTGTTGAAAATTTCCAATACAAGAAACATGAATGTGAAGTTCACTCACTAAGGGCTTGAGAGCTGACAATACGAAACGAGGCACTTGCGCACTCGCTTCGAAACGAAATATTTGCTTAAAAACTAAGAAACATACAAAGAAATGGTTTGAAGCATTTAAAAAAGAATAAAGCAGCATACGACTCAATAAAACTGGAAAAACATGAAATTTCACGTTTTTTTTGTATAATTTTGAGGTTGACAGCTACCTTGACTTTTAATAAAATTTGATGCGAAAAGAGCCACGCCAATAAAAAAGAAGAATGGCCTCTTATCAGTTACAGCTACTTTGATCTTAGGGTTCGAGTCTCGACGTTGGCACATTTTCGAAAGTAGCTACATTGGTATCTCAAGGAGAATTCTAGCCAGCTACTTTGATAGGTGGTTTTCCGTGGTTTGTACGATCAGTGCCAGGCAAATGCCAGAGCAATAAACTAACGATAAGCATCACGGACCGCGCATAATCTTTCGTTCCTTTTCTTTGTTCCCTTCCCTTACACAACTACTTACATTTACTAGAAGGGACGGAAGGATGCGAAGGATCGTCCCCATCTAGAGAGTTTCAAGTATATCCTACTAAATAGAAGTATCTTGTTCCTGCACAAATACTAATTCAAATACCACTTCATTTGCGATTTACACATTCAAATTTTCAAATAAAGGATTGTAAAGTAAGGTTTGAATCTAAAAATGTCGATAATCAATTACTATTTAACACGACTGTGCACTTAAAAATAACTCAGGGAAGTAATGATTACCTTATTATTATATTAACCTTATAAATAATTGTTAACAGCGCCATTTACTCCTACTAAGTGTATGTATGCAAAACACTATTGTAAATATGATTACTTCTCTAAATTTAGCAATCTTGTCATGCAGTATTAGAGACACTAATCTTTAACACTGGGCTACATAATACGTATTAATACTTCTTAATGAATGGAACACTATAAATAATTAATTCCTTTTTATGTATTTCAAGTGCGAAAAAATGTAAGGAATTCATTTCCTGTAATAAGGAAGAAGTCTACATCGCAGTTAACGCTAAATTTGGCTCTAATTGTATCACAGCAGGCAAATGTCAATTTATAGTACAAAGCAATATAAAATACAAACAAAATGATAAAAGTACAGATAATATGTATCTCCAGTAATTAGTTTCAATATTTTTAATTTATTTGGTCAAAAAACCGTAAAAAATGTATGTGACGTATGGGGGAGAATACTATACTTCATTATTTTTCATTCACAGTGTTTGATTTCGCCGAATCATATTAATAATTTTAGACTCCCATGTATTTGAGATTCAACCCTTTGTGTAACATTTCTCATGGTAACAATTTAAAATACAAATAATGTTTCTCTGCGGACACTATCAATGAAGTCATGTTTGAGTTTTATTTTCCAGCTCCACGAACCTTTATTGCCACGTCGTCCATTTCCGATGTCATGACGAGATTCCTGGGCACCAGCATAACGCGGGCAGCGAAGATAGCAAACGGCTCTCATTACGAAAGCAAGAGCACATTACATCTACATTCATACACCACTATAATTAATACGCTCATATTCTTGAATTGTGCCGCGTAAAGTAGAATTAGCTTCAGTTGGTGGTGACATTGACTCACGTCCTTAACAGCACCGTGTCACGTGACACAAGTTACCAACTTGCCCGTGGGAGGTGCAATTATGCCGTAAATGACACAGGGAGTGTGCGACAGTATCAGCTGTCGTGCGAAAGGGAGGTCGTAGCATTTTACACTCGAACACAGCTTGTTTAACTTTCTGGACGGGTTAAGTGAAGATAGACGATCTGGGATTATTTTTTGATGCGGATTTGGGAGTTTAAGTGACCCCGATACCCTTGTTCGTCGCTTTCCTCTTTTCTCTTCATAGTTCTCTGAAACTTTTGTTCCGCTGAATATTCAAGAGTTTCGTGTAGGCATGCTAACTTTTGGTTCGCGAGTAAGTAGTAGAACTCGAAACAGCCGAAGTTTTCAAATTTTAGTTTGGAAGTGAACGTAAATATGGAATGAAGGGCCACAAATTGATTTTTGTTGGGAAAGTCTAAGGCATGGAAGTAAAAAGTAAACGGGCAACATGCTTAATGTTCTCGCTTTAGTGAAACACAAGAAAATGTTTCTTGGGCGTGCGTGGGTGGAAATGGAAACATGCTTTGAAAATAAGAGTGAATTTGTCAGTAGATCAAGTTTAGTACGATGCACCGTTATTTCTTTGTCTGGTGACCTTGTGTAAGACGACACACGAAACGACGGTAAAGAGATTCTGAATAAGAAGATGCCCTTATTATTTGAATACGAAAATGTAATAATTAAATATACCTAAAAAGGTAAAACGGATGTAAAATAGAAATTACTAAAAACGATTCCAATCGGGAAAATAAATATTTCTGGATGTTGTTGACACTCATCTAGGTGTGAAAGTCAAAGACGTGTGTAAATTAAAAACATGCAGTTTCAAAGGCTTACCATGTGGATTGTAAAATGGTAACACGATAAGCGCAAGGTATGATGGAGTATAAGATACATAGAGCCCTTCTTGTATCATATTCATATTCCTGTGTCATATTTTTAACCAAAAAACACGTCTATAGCAAATTATTTTTAATAAATCTTGAGTAAAATAGTTTATTTTAATACATGATATAAATATATGAGTGATGAATACAAGGAATGTGAATATCTTAATTTTCTGCTTACAGATATGTTAAACCAAAATTGTATTTGTATTCAGAAGCTCTGTCACTACTCAGACTCTCCCATCAACGAGAAGATGAAGCTTGCCATCAGGAGGTTCCCGTAGCAAAGTTATAATTGGTGAACATTGGTTATACAGGTATGTTTATGTACAAGTTCATTTCCGTCGCCAGACGAAGTGGATCTGGCAAACACATTGCCCATTTACAAAGTCTGCCTCGATTATACGCAACAGCTCAACTACAGCTGCGGGGAACTGATTGGGTCGAGGCTGGTTGGGACAGTGTTGGTGGGGAGGAGTGATGAAGGACTTGTTTGGCAGGGAGGGGAAATAGACGAACAGAAGGCTGAATGGGACACGGCGGGGAGTGTTTTTGAGACGTGAGGAAAGGGAGGAACAGATGGGGACGTGAGAAGATTCGAGAATGTGTGGGAGAAAGAGATGACAGAAAGTCCGGGATGAAGAAGGTAGAGAAGAGAGGGTATCGGTGAGGTAGGTGGAGAGAGACGGGGTCGCACAAGAATCAGCTTGGAGGGTAAAGACAGATAAAATTGATGGGAAGATGCGGGACGGGGCTTGATGAGATAGGAAGAATTCAGAAAAGAGGGAGAATTGATTGATTCATGGATTGTCAGTGATTATCTTAGCGTCATCTGCTAATCTGCTAAGGTAATTAGTCTTGTAAGTGTAGTGCATATTATTTCCTGGGGAGGTGGCGATGATCTTCCCCCGCTGGATGGCGAGATGCGGCGCCAACCAATCGTCGACTAGCGGGGTTTTCCCCAGGGACCGAAAAGGTATTGAATACCGGTAAAAATACCGGTAAAATACTGGTATTTTTTCATACCGGTATAAAATACCTTTATTCTTTTATACCGGTAAAATACCTTTATAGGACGTCTATACCGGTATGGACGTCCATAAAGGTTATACTGGTATTATACCGGTATTTTCGAAGGAAATAGTGTCGCGTTCGCGGCCCCACACGCCCGTTCGCTCCCCAAACGCGGGTTCGCTCATCCAAACGCGTGTTTGCGTCCCCACACGCGCGTTCACTCCCCCACACGCGCCTTCGCGTCCCCACACGCGCCTTCGCGTCTCCACACGCGCGTTCGCTCCCCAAACGCACGTTCGCTCTCCAAACGTGCGTTCGCTCTCCAAACGCGCTTTCACTCCCCAAACGCGCTTTCGCTTCCCCACATGCGCCTTCGCGTCCCCACGCGCATTCGCGGCCACACACGCGCGTTCGCTTCCCAAACGCGCGTTCGCTTCCCAAACGCGCGTTCGCTTCCCAAACGCGCGTTCGCTCTCCAAACGTGCGTTCGCTTTCCAAACGCGCTTTCACTCTCCAAACGCGCGTTCGCTCCTCAAACGCGCGTTCGCTTCCCCACATGCGCCTTCGCGTCCCCACGCGCATTCGCGGCCACACACGCGCTTTCGCTCCCCAAACGTGCGTTCGCTCCCCAAGCGCGCGTTCGCTCCCCAAACGCGCGTTCCCTCCCCCAAACGCGCGTTCGCGGCCCCACACGCGACTTATATCCCCACGTACAGAGCGTACAGGCTGTACATAGCATTACGCAATGTACTCCGGAGCAAAGCAGGGCTTATGAATTTAATTAAAGCACGAGGCCCGATAACCAATATCTTGGAACCAGAAAGAAGGCGTCTTTTCGTGTCCCCGATCATTTTAACGCACTTCTATCTTAAGCACCTAATAAATATTAATAAATTTCATCTCAGTTGCGCCCTGCGCTCAGATAAGACGTCGAAGGCTCCAATAACTAACGCCTGCCCCTTAACCTCCATGTAATCATGAAAGGTTACTTCGGGGCACAGTCCTCGTGATAGCAAGACCCGCGCCTCGGAGTTCCCCCCTCCGCCCGTGATAAGGGCCACCCAGAACGCGTTTGCGTCTCTGACCATAACAAGTATCTCCCCCTCCACCATGTACTTACAAACAGGAGTGGGGATGTAGTCTATATAGTTCCTAAGGAGATATTGTAAAGGGTTCACAACCATTTTCGACTTTGTAATAGAAATTTGTATAACCTGTATTTTATTCACTTCTGTAATAAACTCGGTGTGTTCTCACTCTCTGAGTTTCATTTCACTAAGTCTGTCTGGAGAACTGTCGACTTGCCATCGACGTATTTTACTCGCGCGTTCGCTCCTCCAAATACGCCTTTGCGTCCCCAGACTATTATAATAATTCTTTCTCAACCAACAACAGAACTCGACCTAGGTAGAATGTCTGGTGACGAAAATACGCCAACGTTGAGATTCGAACCCTAGGACCCCGGTCAGAAACTCTGCGGAGTCCATAATTGTTCCTCTGAGCCATTTCAGCGTAAAAAATCAGAATGTTTCCCCTCCGAAACCTGTATGATTATACTGAAATACCTGTATTTTCTCATAAAATACCGGTATTTTCATGAGAAAATACCGGTAAAATACCTCTATTTAGAGGTATAGACGTCGAATAAAGGTAAAATAATCTAAAAATACCGGTATTTGACGTCTTATACCGGTATTTTTTGAGGTATTTTGAATAAAGGTATAATAGAGGTAAAGGTATTTCTATACCGGTATAAATACCTTTACCGCTATTATTTCGGTATTCAATCCCTGGTTTTCCTCAACCAGTTATCTCCCACCAGCACGGCACCGACAAGGCTGGGAAAAGCTTTAAGCTTCTGACAGGTCTCCCGGCATATGTGGTAGTGTAGTGCGTGTTATTGTGTGTGAAAGTAAGGGATGAGAATAGGACAAGAAAAAGGAAAGATCGTCGTTTGTTAGGGTAATACTCCAGCATTCATCTAGTGATAATCGGAGAAACCGCGGAAAATGCAGATCAGAGCAGCCGGCCGCTAGAGCCCTCTTCCAGACAGCGACTGAATTTGACCTAGCTGACAAGCTAGTGTCGAACATCCTGCCACCATCGGGGTTCGAACCTTGAACTTCTGGACTGCAGTGACATCAGTTGATACCCTGAGCCACCTCTCCCAGTAGGGAGAATCGAGGAGGGGCGAGAGTGGTCGGTCGAGAGGATCGGTGGGGCCGGGAAAAAACGGGGAATAGAGGGACACGGCGGGGAGTGGTTGGAAGATGCGGGGAGGGAGAGTGAGAGGCGAGAACGAGCGAGTATAAATGAGGATGTATGGAGAAGGAAAAATGAAGCGTGGACTTTGCATGACCGGTAGGGGCGGGCCGTGGAGGGCGAGGAGGACGGGAATGGGCGACAAGAGTCAGGAACATTGACAGACGCGGGATAACGTGGATGGGATTCAGGAATGGGAATGGGAGGGGATGTAGAGACGGAATGGGGCTGGGAGGTGCGGGGGGAAAGGGAGGAGCGGAGATGGAGTGGGATGGGAGTGAACGAGAAGGAACGCGGAGGACGACAAGAACAATTTGATGCGAGGAAAATTGTAACATCCTAACATTATGCAAGGTATGAAGATTGTAATATATAAAAGTACTCAAGTATTACTCGTTCACTTTACATTTGCAGACGGTAGAATTAGGAACTAATGTTGTTTTGAAAGTGAAGGCCCGAACACACAACCGAGAATACGCGAATGGTCCCGATGTCAATCAGCATCTGACCAATCAGCTGTCTCTGAAGGCAGCACAAGCGCTACGCACACAGCTGACGAATTATGCCTTTCTGACAGTAAGCTGGAGTCGCGCCCTTATATAATGAAGGTAATATACAATAAAATAGAGCACACCACATGCTATTCACCACATTCACGTACAATATTTATATTTCTTCTTTGCACTTATCTACTGCTTAATGGTTATGTTCTTGCCCCGCCGGGGTTCTGTGTGCCGTTCACCGCCATCTATATCATATTAAACGGTCAGTATCTACTGCAGACGCGCGTTTCTCATTCAGTCGGCGGTGACCTCATGTAAACAGATCGCAGCGCTCCGTCTGCAAATGTAAAGTGAACGAGTAATACATTATAATAAAGATTTGGGAAAGAAAATCTACAAGAGATTGAAATAAAATATTATAAAAATAAGAATTGAAATGTTACTACATTAGAAAATAAGTAGTAGCAGCAGATGCAACAAAAGAACATTAGTGGCAGAAGCGGAACGTTACACAGTGTGTAGGGCGCACCAGAGGCAGAGGGATGAGAGGGGACGGGACAGGGTGGGGCGGGACGGGGCGCAGAGGGGTGGTCGGCAGCAGCGGCGGGACACACGTCGTCCGCGCGGGTTGCAATCAATAAAAAAGCAGAGGCAGTTCAGTTCCTGTTGCTGCGCCCAGCTGCGGGCGGTGGGCGCAGGCCGCAGGGCCAAGGGAGGGCCATGCATATTCCATGATCGGCCGGTGCAGTCCCGCGTCGCCAAGGACGACGACGAGACGGCGGCGGCCGCCCGACGGGGAGGGGATGACGATCCATCCTTTCCCACCCCGCACTCCCCGTTCTAGCCCACTCTGCTCTGTATCACCCAGACCCACTCCGTTCTTCTATGCCGTAAAACTTCGGCACCGCAGCGTCCTACATGCCTTCCTCCATATATTTTCCGTCGTAAAATAAGCGTAGGTGCTCAATGAGTATCCTAAACCAGTGTTGTAGTTAGATTAGCATTAGTTTTAGATTAGGTTAACTGTAAGTCATTCCAAATACATGTGAAAAAATAATAACGACTGAACCATGTACTCATCATTCCAACAACAAAAATCTATTTTGTTTTAAAAAATACTGCCCCGCCCCGTCCCTCCCCGCCCCGCCCCGCCCCGTCCCACCCCGCCCCTCCCCGCCCCGCCCTTCCCATCCAAACCGCGTCAAGCTTGTCTCTTCCATGATAACTTTCCACCTCTGAGATCGCGAGTTTCAAAGTTTTATCAACGCACGTAGAATTTGTAGTGAGAAAAAGTGTTTGTGAAAAGTTTTTGACAAGTTTGTGCGGTTTTAACGCTTGTCACTCCACCATTGCTGTATTTTAATTAAATTCATTTTCACTATTAACACTTACTCATTATCGCATCCTTCCAATTGACCTACGTCACGTCCCAGTATTTTTCCCTTTGTTACAAAGTCCGACGATACTACAATTTATTTATTATATTTTTGTTTTTATCACCAGAATATTCTCTTACGCAGTAAAACAGTTTAATACAAGTATCGGTGATTCACCTTCACATAAGTACGAAAATCTGAAGTGTCAAAATTCCCACAACGTAGCCACTTCCTCTTTCCTTGTATCATCTCGCTTCCCCCACTCTTGCTTCTTCTCCTACCTCTCGTATCGGACCCCCTCCCTCCTCACGCTATCTTGCCGTGCTGCCCATGAATAAATATCAACATTCATAAAAGCTCCAACAGAGCTCGCCGAACCCCCTTTTTACCGATTTACAAAGTATTCCACACGACGTAGGAGGCGATCGATGTGTAAGTCTGAGAAGGTTGCACGATGGACGTAGGCGACAGCCAAACGGATATCGACCGCAAGAGTCGCTTTGCGTTTGAGGAGATACGGATGATGCGGAGATGCGGATTATTTCATATGTGAAGTGGTTCATCAAATGGGTTTGTTAGGTAAGTAGAGTTCGGTTTGCAAACAAAGAACACAATAATTAACAGTATCCTGGTATTTCTTTCAATGCAGAGTGGTATGTTATCATACTGACCTTTCAAACTGGGAAAAAATGTGACTACAGTTAATTTTTGACAGTGAATGATTAAACCCCGTGTAAATCGAGAAGTTGCAGAATAATAGTGAATATGGATGATAATTGGTGATTGTGTGGTGATAATTGGTGATTGGTGATGATAATTGGTGATTGAAAATGGAATAATGAAATGAAAATTGTATCGGAACTTTTTTCCCTCGCGTAAGTAGGGCACGAAGTCATTTTATTACCCCAAATTTGACATCAAATGACACAAAGATTTCAGTATCACGTGAATAAGAGCCACAGTATCCGAAAGGGGAGAACAAGAGATTTGATTTCTCTTCGTAAATGCATTACCATCGCCGTTATCTTTTGTTAGTGGTACATCATCTAAGCTCACTAAAACACAATACTGAGTACACATTTTCATATCTTTGGAAAATAAAATTAAGCAAATGAGTACTTGAAGACATAGTATAATTTACTGCAGATTAGCACTTTCTTGTGCAAAATATACCTGCAATATTCATAAACTAACAATCAATAATTTACTCATTCACTGATATCATGAACTGTACATTTTCGTATTCTTAAATATTATTTTGATAACAATTGTTATAAAAACAAACATTAGGTTGGCTTTTCTATTGAGAGGTAAATAGTAATTATTTATTTAAGAAAATAATTTGGAATTTACTATTTAAAATAAATGCTGATGCAAACAGCATTAATCAATTATTGTAATTGTTACAAAAGTTAGTATTTATGTTTTATTGTACCAGCTTGTAGCGACGAATTTAGATCGTGTAAATCATGAAATTCACACAAAAAGAAAACCTCAATATTTCAACTTATATTCAAGCCACGACATTCTCTCGCAAGATGAAGTGTTGTACTACAGACACTTACATCAGTATAAAATTTCTTCCCTTGCAATTTCCATTTGTAAGCCCTACCATAAACATCACTTCGTACATTTTTCTCTTGCCCCAATTCTCGAACAGCGTCTTTCTCTAAACCACACCATTTAAGAGGTGTACATTTATCCTTTCTTTATGGCACACTTTTTAACCTGAAGAATAAAACCACATCCCTGCACAAAAAAGTATCCGCCTGTACGTACGCCCAAGAACGTATTTCGCTCAGGTAGAAAAACGCTCGTCCGACATTAGTCATTTGAAACCGCTGTCTGCGAAGAACCGCCTTCGGAAAGGAAAATAGTTTAATAGCAGACGGACTGGGCGGGCACTGCCGGCGAGCTACAGTGGCCCGAAGTGTTAATAAAAACTCTTCTCAGATTCCGGAGCAAGCAAGGTGCAAGTAGAATAATTAAATAAATACATAAATAAATACGTAAATAAATAAAATAATAAATAAATACATAAATAAATAAATAAGTAAAAAATAATTTTGCAAATTTATCACCTCACTTCTTTGCAAGTCCACTCAGTACCAGTAATGAATACACTAATAAAAAATAATAAGAAAGAAATATCACGGAGTTGCCTATCTGGGCAGATGTACGAAGTTACATAGTGTTCCAACCTTTCAAGCTCTCAGTGATTTTTCTTTCTTTTTTTTTTCCTTTTTTTTTTTCATTTTGACGTTTCGTCTAAGCGAGCATTTTTGGCGCGTTTCGGCACATTGTGTAGCGCGGGCGGTGGCAGCGAGAGAAGGGGGAGGAAAAGTAGTAGGGGAAGCGGGCGGAGGACGGTGAGGGGGAGGGGTGGAGAACGCTGCGGAACAGGAGACAGCCTCCGGCAGTCGCCGGGCAGTAAGGTTCGAGAAGAAGGACGGGAGATGCGGCTTGCAACCGCTCAAACCTGCACGGCCAACTCCTGTCGACCGGGTGCAGGTTAAACAGCTTCTTCATCACTCCTGAGGTCGCGGTTCGAATTCCGAAATATGTATGCTGAATTTGTTTCTTTTACCTACAGAGTCCTCATAATTCATAATAATTTTACCTTTACGAATAATTAAATAGTCCTCAAATTCGTACTACAGACGTGATTGTCCTTAATTTTACGGAAACTACTTAAAAAATAAAAGTAATGTACGTGTTGTTCTAGATAAAGCAATAAACTATTGTACTCGTGTAATGAAAAGCGACGTTTCCAAATAAGTGAAAGAGAAAACTTGAGCAGAGACGTCATCTGTGAAAATGAAAGTTTTATTCTAGTTTTCCTTTGACGGTTCCGTTATGATTCCTCAAACTATTGTATTATTTCATTTCTCCCGTGTACGTTGAATCTTTCCTTGGTTCAATCATCGGCGGATCCACAGTTCTTTTACCCCCTTTCTCTTCTGATTCCGCTCTTACATGTTGTGCACAGAACATTTTAATCGAGGGTGAGACTGAATATTCTGCAGACATGAAGAAAAATTGTGACAAAGTGAAAGGTAAATAGATGTTTTGAAAACTAATAGAGAATATCGAAGGACGCAAGAATAATCATTAGTTTTACAGTAATATTTATTATTATTTGTAATAAATATTTATGTGTTAAGTCACACTACATTAATCTTACTTTACACTACATTAATCATAGCCAGTTTTCTGTTATTCGAATTTAATGGAACACTGTGGGATACGGTAGCATTAACATTCTTCCTTTCAATATGCATGCACACAATTCTGCACGTATAGGAGAGATACGTATTTTCATGACGTTTGTGATGGACTTAACTACCAAATATTTTGCCTGAATTTGAAGAGAAATAGAAAACTGGCATACTCAGGTGCATCCAATGGATATTTTCGTGATAAGGGTTATTTCTGCTAAGCAAATTCAATTTTTTTTCATCATAGTGCAGTTGTTTGATTTGTACATCTTCGACGATAAGATAGTAACATGAAGTATCGAAAGAAACAACTTTAAAAATTTGGTTACATTACAAGATAAAGTTTATTTATCGTCGATCTAATATATAAAATTCTATCAATTCATGTTCTGCCGGAAAGGCTTCACATATGTAAGTGCCTTGAAACTCCCCTGAGATGGTTTTTCTAAAACAGTTCAAAAAGAGTAATCTACGAAGGATCCGGTTAAAATAGGGCCAGTCAAATAATTCTACGTAGAGAAATCATATGAGTGAGGTGGGTGAGCGGATTAAAGGCGGGCGGGCGGGGCGGGCGAGCGGGGCGGGCGAGTGGGGCGGACGAGCGTGGCGGGCGGGGCGGGCGAGCGGGGCGGGCGGGCGGGGCGGGCGGACGGGGCGGATGAGCGGGGCAGGCGGGCGGGGCGGGCGAGCGGGGCGGGCGGGCGGGGCGGGCTAGCGGGGCGGGCGAGCGGGGCGGGCGAGCGGGGCGGGCGAGCGGGGCGGGCGAGCGGGGCGGGCGAGCGGGGCGGTCTAACGGGGCTGGCGAGCGGGGCGGGCGAGCAGGGCGGGTGGGCGGGGCGGGCGAGCGGGGCGGGCGAGCGGGGCGGGCGAGCGGGGCGGTCTAACGGGGCTGGCGAGCGGGGCGGGCGAGCAGGGCGGGTGGGCGGGGCGGGCGAGCGGAGCGGGCTAACGAGGCGGGCGAGCGGGGCGGGCAAGCGGGGCGGGCGAGCGGGGCGGGTGAGCGGGGCGGGCGAGCGGGGCGGGCGGGCGGGGCCGGCGAGCGGGGCAGGCGGGCGGGGCGGGCGAGCGGGGCGGGCGAGCGGGGCGGGCGGGCGAGCGGGGCGGGCGAGCGGGGCGGGCGAGCGGGGCGGGCGAGCGGGGCGGGCGAGCGGGGCGGGCGGGAGGGGGGGGGCGAGCGGGGCGGGCGGGCGGGGCGGGCGAGCGGGGCGGGCGGACAGGCGGGCGGGCAGTGCGGATGGAGTGGGCGGAGCGGGCAGTCGCCGGGGGCAAGGTAAAAGCAAGAATAGTGCTGAGCTATCTTGGGGGCCTGCCCTCACCTGTAATTATTGCACGCAAATGCGATGATTGATTACAACACCGCGTTCTGGGTTGATGTCGCCGGCGGCCGTGGAGACGATGGTGATCAAGGCGGTGAAGCGTGTGCGTACAGGAGAAGGTGATGGAAGAGACAAGAGGCGGGTGGAGTATACATGAAAAGTTGCAGAAACGTGTTGAAGCGAAGATAAAGACGAGTGTATATGTGGGTTTATAGTTCGGCTGATTTTAGTAGATATGAAATATGAAGTAGACTATGAAATGATTATTTCTACTAGTTTCATTTCATAACTATGTTTTCTGGATGCATGTTATCTATATCAGTCATCTAAAAACGGAACAAGATATTACACTCGTTCCCCTTGTGAATTCCTTACATAAGTGCAATGTTTTCTGTATTATTGTTGATTGTATTAGGAATTACGTATCTACATTTTTGCTTCTAATTGTGCTATCAATTACTGCGTGAACTAATCATTGTTTTAAACACACGATGAGATATCAGAGGTAACCTCATCATAGGGATTATATTGGATTAATATGAAACTCGTACGATAGCTTACCCTTCGTGATTGAATTTTGCATATTCTCTTTGTGTCCGACACAAATCTCTGACCTTCTACCTGCCGATTGACAAGTCAGATCCTAATACAATACACAACAAAGAGTATTTTCAATGCAATGATTTGCACCTTCTCGAAATAATTATTATAAAACAATTCCAGACATCGTTAGAATGTCACATCTCTAGTATTTGACATCGACTATAATATGCGGGATGGTTCCTTGCGAAATATGATAATTTAGAGGTGTTTAATGTCATTTATTCCTCAAGGTTTATAAACAAAACGATTGGAGGATGGATACTTACTTCTACTTTTTATGCTCGAAATTCTACCTAACATTATCAACATTTCATGACCATGGAGTAGTTTGCAGAGTGGAAGGTATCAATCTGAATAGTCTTCATTTCACAGATTAGAATGTTGATTGATGGTATTGAGGGTGCTTAATAATTATGGATACATCCGTAAACTCGATTTGTCTCCAGAAGGCTCAGAAATGCAACAAATTTATTTCAGAAGTATATTTCAGAAAGATTGTACTTTAGTACAAAATGTACTCGCTGCTATTCTGGAAAGGGGTACTCTTCCATAGGAATAAACAATTTTTTTTCAAAAACAACTGGTAATTGACGGGACAGAGAAAGAAAGGCGATATTGGTGTCCCATGTTAGTAGATTTACTTGCGTGTAAAAGATCCTCAAGCCAAATGAAGCCTCTGAGCTAAAATCAAATCGCCTGTTTCGTCGCCCCAGAAAATACCTTCTTTCTCCGCTAGTTGGTGAAAGGAGCGTAGCGAAATTTGCGTGGTCAGACGGAAGGCAGGAAGAAGTGGGCTGAGTCTCGCCACGTAAAATAAGGCATAAATTTAATTCAATTCAATACAATTGGTAAATTCATAGCTCTTCGCTTCAAATAGAAGTGGGTTTGAGACTGAAATAACTTGCCAGTTTTGGTTAATAAAATATTTCGGTTTAGGTTTCGTTTTTGAAAACAAAACCTTTCGATTTTAAGTTTCGAACCGTTTCATTTTTTTTTATTAAATAATTAATAAATTAGGGTAATGCTATAGAATTTTGATTTATCAATGTTATTTGACAATCCGTTTTCCGGCCAGGCCATAAACCTCGATAATTTAAAACACAAAAGTAATAATGAACAGTCTTCACCGGAAAACCCAGACATCCATTGCACAATAAATAACTTCTGGAAATGAGAATTCAGAGTAACAAAACACAGAAAATTATGAAGATCTTTTGAAATGCGGAACTGAAAACTTACCCGATTCAGCTATACATTTAATGAAAATGTATCGATTCCCGTTACAGTTTTGGTTTGATGGTTTATTACATCGTGGGCATATGTGTTCTCTTTTCACCATTTAAATTTAACAAAAAACCCATTTTTATACGTCAAAAATTAAATTCCTAATACTTTTAGTTATGCATTACTCGTTAATGTCATACGCAATATTGTAAAGTTCAATCATCGTCTTAAATTTTAACTGTATTTAGATGCACATTATCTCTTCACGCTACACAGCAGGCCAGACGAGGAAAAAAGGTAAGTTATGGTAGTAAGTTCTTCTGTTTTCGCAATCTTGTCTCAATCCTGGTTCTGGAATTTGTCCGCTGTCCCTCCCCCCGTTTTGTGGTCCATAGATGGTAAATTTCGAATTTGGCTTCACATGGGTGCGCAATGGGTGCGCATTTATTGACTCCCTTATTCATTGGCAGGGACAGACACCAGAACAGTTTCATTTATTCGCTTCTTCAGTTATTCACTGGTTTAGTTAGTTTAGTTAGTTAGTGCCTTATTTTACGTGGTGAGACCTGAGCCATCAGGCCCGCTCTTCCGCCTGCGCAAATTTCTACTACGCTTCTTTCACCACCTAGCGGAGAAAGAAGGTATTATCTCGGGCGATGAAACAGGCGATTTGAATTTAGCTCAGAGGCGTCATTTAGGCTTGAGGATCTTTTACATGCAAGTAAATCTACCAACATGGGACAGCCGGCTTTATTTCCCCTCCGAAGGAAGGCGTACGAAGGATTTTTTCAATGGTTGATTGCGTCTATGGAGGGGATTGAGTAGGTCTATGGAGGGGATTATCAGATGACTTAATTTTATCAGTCGTTTCAAAATCGGAAATACTTAATATACTTCAAGCATGATATGACGTACCACAATTTTTTGTATGGCGAAAATCCACCGCCCCCAAGCCAGGTTTGAACCCGCGAACTCTGTACAGTAATCCCTCAACATTCGCGAGAGTTAGGTTCCCAAAACGTATCGCGAATGTCAAATCTTCGAATGTTAAGTCTATCTTTTGATGAAGAAAAGTGGGTTAGGTTTCTGGATATCGATAAGCTATTTAAAAAATAAAGGAAAAATATCTGACAAACAATTGCAGTAGAACTGAGTAAGCGCTACTACAAACAGAATTCATAATTAACATCCCAAAGAGAAAAATAAAACAATATTTAAAAGTTTTCAAAATTGAAAGTGTTGTTTGTGTTTCATGTCCCTCCTGATTGTTCTAAAACCCAAATGTGGAAGAGTTGCTGCTTATATTTCTCTTTTAAATTTAGAAGATATTTCCATGTTCGGATCACATTCGAATGCCTTGTTTGTTGAAATTTTAGAAAGCCATTAACAGTTTTGACATTGAGGTTGCTCCAGAACGCAGTTTCGCTTCCGTTCCTTCATCTTTCCGTTTGAGGTTTTCTTCGCTGATGATTTCTCGAAGCTCCATTTCAATGAGGTCATTATAATGAGAGTTGCACATATCCTGAATGGTTTTTCTGTTCACATGGCCAAAGCTCTTACCTCCAATTTGAATCAGCAGAATTGAATTATTTTGCAATTCTGTTATTCTGTTAATGTGAATTAACATTCCGAAGTTAACATTTTTGCAGAACGTGGTACTTTGAGCTCCGGTGTCTGTAGAGTTCGTTATCGAGATGATGCTGGTAAAGGAAATGAAATGTGTTTGCTTTGAAAGAAATACCACCATTTTGTACGACCAAAAGACGCACTCGCGAATGGTGAAGTCGCGAATGTTGAAGCCGGTAGCATTTCTCTAATTGCGAATGTTCGGAACTCGCGAATAGCTAATTCGCAGATGTCGAGTAATCACTGTATGGACGGATTATTGTGTAGTCGTACTGTGTGGTGAGGGATTACTGGTGGGGAACCACTTGGGGCGCCATTTAGATCCAGTTATTTAGTTATTAGGTGTTTTCGTCTGTTCAATAGTCACTAACATTGTCTTAAATTTTTATTCAGACTTTTTCGAATACAATTTCTAATACATGGGTTAAAAGTTAAATAGTTAATAGTTAAAGAAAAAATTAAAAATGGTTTAAAAAAGGTTAAAGGTTCAAGAAAAGAAGAAAAAGAAAAAAAGAAAGTTAAAAGCTACAGAAAAAGTTAAGAATAAAAAGAGGCATTTAATTCGGATCTGCATTGTTCTGCTGCAAGAGGGAAGAGTGTGGCGCCTGTGACGAGAGTGCTGCTCCGGTACTGCTGTTGCTGCCGTTGGTGCGGTGAGGGGGGGGGGACACAGATCTTATCAACAATCTCTCTGTACTCGCGCGGGGCGAGGTAGGGCCTGGCCGTGTGGGCAAAGTAGCACGCCGCGCTCCCGGTGATGGCTTCAGCTATGATGCGCTGTCTTAGTTTCTTCAGCTGATAGCCATTCGAGACCTTTAGGAGCGCAGCGTTGCTTCCGGGGTATCATTCGCCCAGGGCACTCACCACAAGCGGTATCATTTCGGCGGAGGCGTACCCGGTGCTGAGGAGAGCTGCATGGGAGGCATTGTATTTACTCTCAAAGGTTAGTCACAGTTCAAGAATGAAGTGGATACCCGCATGTGAAATATACAAATAGCCCGCATGACAGACGAAAATTTGTTGTCAACATTAGTTCAATATCTTTGTTTCAATATCTATCTTTTCGTCGTGCCGTAAATATCGTGTTTCTTGGAGGCAGGTGGTGTGTCAACTAATACATGCAGGAAGGTACTCCAGCACAGCTGACAGCATTGACCCATTTTCACTCAATTCAACAAGAGACAAAGAAGACATTCTCTATCTTTTGTAATCTACGCTTGTGCATGAGTTATAGTTAAAAAAATCTTCACAATGGAGAAGAATTGAAGCACAAGGCATGTGAACTTCACCTTAATGAGATTAATAAGATACAAAACCCATTGAGTAATGAATCCATTTACTTAAATTTGTTACGTATTGATAAGCATATTTCTGAATGTTTTACAATATTATATTACAAAGGAGAGAGAGACATTAGCATATTAACGAATGAAAAAAATTGTCTATTGTTGCTAATTTTAACATATCACATTTCTGGTCTTTGTTTAACTCCTATTTCACTAGATGTTTTGTTGAAGTATTATGTTACGTATAATATTTAACATGTGACTACTTTCATTAATTTATTATGATTAGTTTCTTTTGTTACATATAGCTATAATGGAATAGAAATAATGTGCAGGGTGAATCAGGGCAGTTTAAAAATAACGAAAAATATTCATGAATTTGCAAAAATAATTTTTATTTAAACATCGGTATATTTTCTGACACCAATGTCCAGTGTGTACTGGGTGGCCACGGCATGGATGAACGTTAGGGTTGGATTTTTAAATCACAAAATTCAGCACAGTTTGGATTTTTAAATCTTGATTACATTTGTTCCTGTAAGTTTCCGGTCCGTCTGCCCCGGCGAAATGCGCGCAACCCGCATAAAAATGTCCGTCTGTGCCGTGGCGTCCGTCCCCCGTGTGCGTAGCTAAAGTATTGCGCTCTGAAGACCGTTGTGTACCACGTGAAGACTAGGACGGATGCTGTTTGGGTTAACCTCCGTCCACCATTAGTCCAGTAATCTCAATTGCGAGATGTGCGCGCAAACGAATGAGATACCAGGTTTCTGAAAGTATCTGCTGTAGATATGAACATAATCACTCAGGTATTCAATATAAATCAAACGTAAATCAAGCAAGTCAATCAGTTTTTCTTTTTAAAATTAGTTTTCTAAATATTTTATTGGCATTTCATATTGTGTATCTTAATGTTTCGTTTTGAATCTCAACGTTAAGTTTTATATTACACATTACACCTGTAGATATCTTACATTTCCTATTGTGTTAATTATATCTTTAGGTATACATTTTGGTGTTACGGCAAAATTTGTATTAAGCAAATATGCGTTAACGAGGGTACACTGTAGTACATTATTGAATTCATGAATATCTCCGACATATTTTAGCTGTAATGTACTGGCCGCACCATTGTAACTTCATTAAATCAATAAAAACGTGAGTTTTAAACTACAATTCCGCTGTAGTATAACTTCTTTGATAAATGTGTGTGTCTCCTAAATTTTACGTGCTACAGCCGCCCATGTTTATTTGCAGTCCTTTTGGCAAATGTTAGCAATTTGTAACCACAAAGCTCTGTTTAGTCGTCACTGAAAAAAACCAGTAGTGGATCAAGTGTCTCATTTGCGTATTTAGCGATTATCTCCCTCTAAAAACGCAAGAAGCAACCCGATCCCAGAGGGCCTTCCCCGGTCGACGGACGCGCCATCTGGGATGGCGCCGCCCACCGCTCTCGAGACACCTGACCCACGCCCGCCGCGTGGCCGAGCGGCCATGCTATTGTTACGCGGCGGCTACCGGATGCTGCGAATCAGAGATGGTGCGCGGCGGGCGGCGGGCGGGGCGGGGCGGGGCGGGGCGCGGCCCCCACCGTCCCGTGGGCGCTGGAAGGAACTCGCGGACGCCCCCTGAGGGCAATGACTGCGTCGGGCGAAGACTCGCGGCTGACGCGGGGGCGGGCGCTTTTCTTGACAGACAGCTGTTGTATCCACAGGAAGGAGGAGTTCAGAGAGGCAATTGTTCCACGTATGTACACCTGTTCTGTCCTTTGGCTCGACAGCCCGCTACAGGCCTTGGTCGACTAGTGGTGACCCAGCCGCTCGGCCCTGGGATAAGGGATTCGTGTGATTAGCACCAAGACATCCCTTCATCGTATTTACTGGTATTCTTAACCCTTTATAGGTCGGGTAACTTTTTCTCTGGAATTATTTGAATTTATCTTTTCATTGTTTAATTTTGATCTTAGAAACATGGGAAAAATATTAATTTGTTATTTGTTTAAATATAAAGTGAGATAATTGCGAAAATGATGTGGTCGTATAAACGACCACAATCCATTTAGGGCTACGCATTACACTATGGATTGTGGTTGCATACAGAACCATCTCGTATAATTCCTGAATAAAAATCTAATATCCAGTCACAAATAAACGTGTGCATGTTCTTTATAAAATAGAAGAAACACGTAGGAACAGACGTGAAATACAAAAAGCAAGAAAATTGAAAATAAATAGTGCAAATACATAAGTAGTGAAAATCAATATCATATACATTTACAAACAAAAATCTAAAATAATAAATCATTGACCAAAGAAAACAATATTGAAAGAAACATGGGCTGCTAGAGTTCATAAGCTGCGTTATTAGCGTCACGTCATCTGCATTGGAATCCCCTCTATACTCCGAATCTAACGCGGCATCATCATTCTCGTCAATATTCCCAAGAAACTGTCAAATTCTTATTAGACCATGGGTTCAGAACTGTGGAAACTCCAAATTTTAGCCATTCTGTAAGATAGCACACCACTAGTAACAAGCATGGGTGTTACATTATACTACGCAAATATACGTAATCACTAGGGCCCGGATAATTATGTAATTACATATTTCCGTATGTTAACTCTATCAAGTCAAAACCACAATATATTTACGTTTCTTATCGGTTAGGGCCTAAAACCGATGACTTTTGAGTACATATATTTACATATTTTACCCGAAAGTACATATATTTACATATTTTTCACAAAAGTACATATTTTTAAATATTTCTTAGTATTTTCGTTTTTCTGCATTCTTTTTGTATAATTCTTCATTTATCCTACATGTTTTTGATAAGGAATAACCAAGACAAACAATTCAGCATTGTCAAACAATTTTTCGGCAGCCTCCTCTCCAAGTTGGCACTATTGCATTGCGTAAAAATGTTGATATTGCAGCGCGCAGAATCCTACAAAAGGGCAAGGTGTTGCACTCCAAAGCTTCCAGTGTGTATATTTCAGCGCGAGTAAAGCAGAGAACAAAATACTACTCAGAAATAAATTTTGTGTATGAAAATGGTACGTCTAGCAAACGATAACTCGCGCCCACAAGGTGTTTTGCAGAGGTCTCTCTTGACCTTAATGCCCTTCGCCAAAAATTACACGCACCAACGCAGCTCAGAAAGCGCCATTGACAGTTTTCTTTCCCCGTTTGTTGCACTGGAGCCTAAACCCTTGTATGTAAAGTATCTCTGTGAGGGGAAAATCTAAAATAAAATCATGATGTGGCACTACAGCTTTTGGATAAGAAAGGGACAGAAAATAATTCACGGCGATTGGCTTAAACCTTGTGGTAACGCAGACTGGGAATTTGCCATAGGCAAAGTTTGGTTTATCTTTTCAGAGAAGTCAAGCAATAGCGTCTTGGGTAATAACATTATTAAAGAAAGCTGAATTTGTGCTGAGAGTCAATTGATTAAATATCAACCAGCATTGTTGTTATTCCCTAATCCGTGAACAGGGACATGTTAGGACAAAGTTTGAATATACACCAGTAACTTCATGCGATGTAGAACACTGGTCGCTACAAGGCCTTCGAACAGATAATAGGAAAAATTTCATCCCTATAGAGTATTTGAGTAAACTCCTCGTGTGCATGCTTGCGGATGAGCCGTTCTGTCTTTCACGGGTAGACTACTTCCCGTGCACTAGTGGAGACAAACGAGGTGTCATTCGACACGTCTCGGCCTCCTAATGGGGAACTGATAATTTGTTTCCAGAAATGGCTATAAAATTCTAAGAAATTTCCAAAAACGTGTTTTTTCGTGTTTTGGCGCTGTGATCTTGGTAAGTATGCCGGGAACTAAATCAACGCCACCTAACTAGATGGAGGTGGTGTTGATTAAACTCCAGTACAATACCAACGAAGAAAAAGACAGAGAAACGAGGACAACGAAGAAGAAGACGACGAAGACGAAGAAAACGACGACGAAGAAGGAGGAGACTTCGAAGAAGAAGGAGGAGACGACGAAGAAGAAGGAGGAGACGACGAAGAAGAAGGAGGAGACGACGAAGAAGAAGGAGGAGACGACGACGAAAAAGGAGGAGACGACGACGAAAAAGGAGGAGACGACGACGAAAAAGGAGGAGACGACGACGAAAAAGGAGGAGACGACGACGAAAAAGGAGGAGACGACGACGAAAAAGGAGGAGACGACGACGAAAAAGGAGGAGACGACGACGAAAAAGGAGGAGACGACGACGAAAAAGGAGGAGACGACGACGAAAAAGGAGGAGACGACGACGAAAAAGGAGGAGACGACGACGAAAAAGGAGGAGACGACGACGAAAAAGGAGGAGGAGACGACGACGAAGAAGGAGGAGGAGACGACGACGAAGAAGGAGGAGGAGACGACGAAGAAGAAGGAGGAGACGACGAAGAAGAAGGAGGAGACGACGAAGAAGAAGGAGGAGACGACGAAGAAGAAGAAGAAGGAGGAGGAGACGACGAAGAAGGAAACAACGACTAAGAAGAAGAAGACGACGAAGACGAAAAAAGACGAAGAAAAGCAACAAGTCACACAACCGAAAGTAATTTAAAGCGTCGGTGACGTCACATTCAGCTATTTTCTAAGTATTTGAAACAAATATTTGTTTCTCATTTTTTACGTAGACCATTGTAAATAACAGAATTGTGAGTAGAATTATGTTTTAATTTTGTTCTTTACGAGTATATTAAGTCTACGCAGATCAACATTTAAGCAAAAGTATTTTATTAAAACGAATTGATATAATAATTAAAGTGTTACATATTTCTTACTTTTTAGTACATATTTCTATACATTTTAATACATATATATGTACATATTTTCCTAATTTTTAGTACATAATTATCCGGGCTCTAGTAATCACTGAAGAAATGTAAAAATATTGAAATATTTTCTAAGTCACAAATATTCGGAAAACTAAATGTATTTAGCGAATATCTTACATTATTAGACAATAAATTTAATTGTTCAAAACATTTTTTAAAATTCATATTTTCACAAAACAAAAAAAAATTACGATTGTGTACTTCCTCATGACTACACCCTTGAAAATATAAATTAATCTTATTGATGTAAAAATGGAGTATTTTATGAATAAATCTATTGTAATACTAAAAAATATCTTCATAAACAATAATAAATAAGTAACAATCCTCTGTTCTCGAAAAACTCCGGAAACTCGAAACGCGAAAAATCACTTCTCAACAAAATGCTCAAATGAACGCTCCGCGACAGTGCCTGTATGCATTGTGGTCGCGAGGACGACCACATGCATGGCCCAACAGCGAGATTTCTAAGAATAAATGTGATCACACTATCTGCAACAATCGCATTTCATTGAAAAAGACTCTACAATGTGAAATTAGCGATAAGGATGAAAATTGCTTGGTATAGTTAAGCAAAAAACGGCCGAACAGCATGTGGTCGCGGAGAGAACCACAATCCTTTAAAGGGTTAAGCTTAGGGTTGGCTTTCTCATCGTCATACATACTGGGACATTTGTAAGGAATGAGCACAGGTATAATTTGCCTTGGCTGGGAATTGAACTTGTTGAAAGCGAGCACGGTAACCAACGAGTCACCGACGGAAGGCACATATATACACACCACACTTTAATTAAAGATACTTCGACAAACAATTTATTAATATGAGGAGAGGAGATCCTCCGATCTGAATTAACAGGTCTTGGTTACTTGACTCTTGAATATTCTGCGGGGGTCGCGGCGGTACTAGCAGACCGCTCTTGACTCTTTCCAGGGGAAGAAAGCTATGACGGCTGCACCTGAAATGACGGTAACCTCGGTGGTCGACAGCTACCTCAGTTTCCAGAGGCCGAGTGACGGCCGGACGAAAGGGCGATGGTCCGTAAGGACGAGCTCCGCAGGCAAGATAGAATAGGCAGCAGGAGGCGCACTGGATAGTGGCCCAACAGCTGGCGGAGGTGCGGCACCACGATGCATGGAGACTGGCGCACTCGTGTACAGAGCATGTGCACCAGCATGTGCACTCGCGCTGCTGCTGGCCCTGACTTATACAGTCAGGTGGGAAGACAAGGAAGAGAGATATTCTGTTGTATCTCAGAAACACATACTTTTCTTAAAAGAAGATTTATTACTTGAACAATCTTGGCCCACTCGGCCACCATGTACAAATGCCACAATACACTCTAAGAAAACATTCTGCCATCTGGCTGACTCTACGTAGCGCGCTCTTCTCTCTGTCGAGATCTGCCGCCGGCGCCCTTTTATGTCGGCCAGCTCCCGCGTAAGGCTTTCCGCGGCTCCTCCTAATTGGCTGGCTCGATGGTGCGCGAAGTCCAAGGAGTAGTCATTGCTGTTCTGAGCGCGCTTTTTGGCGCGTTCGGCGAAACTCGGCGCTCCTGCTGCCGACGCTCTGTGCTGTGTGCTACACGCCGCCGGCGCTCTTTGCCGCGGCGATTTCGAATTGCCGGCCATATACTACATATTCCCCTTCGACAGTCCCAATTATTCCATTTGGATTGGGGAAGCGTGACGAGTAGTGCTCCCCCCTACTGATGCGGGGATACTACAACAGCTGAAGGATCTTTCCTGTATTTGTATGTACTTTGGCACAACAATTCTTTACGAGCTAAGCCCTACCAGCGGCCTTGTGGCCATGAGTTAAGGGGTACGTGTGGTTAGCAAAAAGCCAACCCTACACCGTACTCTGGTCTTCTCACCCTAAAAAGTGAGCTTTCATCGTCACACAACAACAAACACTGGGACATTGCAAGGAAAGCGCACAGTTAATTTTTGCCCCGACCGGGAATCGAACCCGCTAACCAACAGGCCTCCGAGGGCATATTTCCTGTACATGCATACGGCAAGGAAAGTTGATGGTTTTATATCTTTTATAAGAAACCATCGGCACATCAAACTTCTTAATTGCGCTTCTGCTGGAGCAGAATTAGTACGCTCTAATCGTGCATCAAACGTATTTAAAGACGATCATAATAGAAGTTTGCTTATTACGGTGTAGTGAAAAAATCAGGCGCACGTGCAAACCGGTGCGTTCTTCACTATTGTGCATAAGTGAAAGAAAAGATTTTAAGTCCTTAAAACGTGGTTTTCATGTGTCCAGACACACGCTTTACCCGCACTAGTTATGTCTTATTCCATACAATCAGACTTTTTTCGATATTCGATTATATTTTTGGTTGGCATTCCCGTGGGTTGTCAATATCCCCATGGGTTGTCAAAGCATGGGTTGTCAATTTCGTTGGAAGGTGGGGCCTATCTTGAAGCTACTTTCATTTTTAAATCAATGATTTATAAAGTGAGGAATGACCGTGCAGATCCACCTATCCTATATTCTAATTGTAATTATCGTATTCATTCATATGATCCAAGTGTTATTTGAAAGCTGAGAATTCACTGTTCCTGCCGTTTTCATCCGTTTTATTTCACTATCAAATACAAATCAATTGCAAAGGTTTTCTACCACAGACATTGACAACAAACGTAACAAGTTTTTACCAGCACATCTGTCATTTTCTGGGCAATCTTTACGAACATCATCGTATCAGTTGAGAGTATAGGCAATTTTAGGCCAAAAACCTGGATTACAAAAATCAAATAATATTGAATCCAGAAAATTTAATACTTTTAATACAATAGATATACAACAATTTCATTTATGTAGTAAATATTCTTATTCCCCTAGAAAAGTTCTGCCTTACCCTGGCACAAATTCTGGCTTCGCCAATGGCTAATATTGCTTCTCTTTCGTTAATTCAGATCCTTAGCAGATATGTCAGTTTACTAGCCTCTCTGCAAGTGGTATTCTGTCTGGTGGCCTCTCTGGCGTCTATGTGTACGTTCATGTTTGTCTTTCGTGTTTCTCTCTCCCTCTACCTCTCTCTAATTTCACTAGAAAATTCTGTTTTACCGCTCACAACGCGAGTCACAAATCGACTTTACGGAACGCGGCGTCCGCCAGTCAATTCTATTTAAGGCTAGAGTTTGCAGAGCGGCCCTCGGTTCTTTGAGCTTTACGTAGTGTACCGGAGACATGGACAACGGCGATGAGATTCAAAAATGTGGAGTCTAGTTGGTACAATGTTCTTTCCCAGAGTTCAAACTTGGCCAAAAACTTTTTTATAATGTTCAGGAATACATCAGTAACTAATAAGTGCAAACTGATTTCAGATGCTGTAGTAGGACTAGGTATAGGAATAGAAAACAACCTGGCCAAAACCTGCCTCCTTCTCCTCACCATTTCAAGATTGGACAATTGAATATACTAATAGTATTACATTATATGTAGCTGTTACCATAATTAATAATACGTGCTTTTATTTTTACTATTATTATTACTATTATTATATTACAAGTAGTAGCAGTAAAATGACAATAACAAGTAAATTTTACTTTTACATTAAACATAAAACTGTACAATCCTAAAATGTTAAAATATCTTGCTACTAAAAATAATTGTATACTGTATAATATCTTAATCTATCTGTAAAAAGTATTGTTTGATTATTGTAAAATTAATTTAATTTAATTATTGTAAAATTCTTAGGGCAATGACCCCATCTCGATCAGATTTTCTGTCCAGTTTCCCTGGTCCTTTGAGCAAATGCTGAGATGGCTCCTCGTTTTGCTTCTGGACAGTAATGTAACTTCTCTCTCTCCACCCAAGACAGCACTTTGACTCGTCATACACAATTGTAATTGTATATGTGACTCAATAAATTATTATTATTATTATTATTATTATTATTATTATTATTATTATCAAATCCCTGTGTAGGTAAGCAGCAGCGGTTGGGCAATATTGGAAAGTACTGATGAATTCGTGAAACCAGAATATGGAAACCTTCGAATTCAGAGAAAAACGTGACACCAACTCCCATCCCTCCCTGTTAATTTTACGTGGAAAGGAATCAGGATTCAAATCGAACTGCCTCCACGAAGGGATATTGGAACATTCGGTATATGGGTCACAGCCTGCAAAAAGGTAATGAGAATATGTTGCTTTGATATAGCTGGGAAATACCGCGAAGAAAATCTTACAAAACGAGATAAAATCCAATTATTGGCAAAACGAAGATACATAATTTGATACACGAATTAAGGTCATCTGAAACCATATCATTGCCTAAGCTCGGAGATATTCTATAACCGGAGGTTTCGTTTTCTTTTGCATTGTAGTACTCTCGAAGACGAAGGTAACGGGGAAGGAGGAAAAGGACCCTGTTGAACTTGCTGGAGAAGCTTCAAAGCTGGTAGTCGCTAATATCCAAGTAGCTGATAGAAATATTGGAAGGAATGATGATGGAGTGAAAGATCGAGTATAGCTGAATGCAATAAGGAAACGAGAAATAAATGAATGTCGAGGAAAACGAGATAAAAACTTATCATTTATCTACTACATATTCCAAGATGAGAAATGATAATTGGAATGAGGATGTGTGGAAAAGGTGGCGCGCTTTTATATTTCAAATCTCTCAATATACTCATCTGTCTCTCGTCCCTTTCTCTCTCTCTCTCTCTTTCTCTCTCTCTCTCTCTCCACCTCAGTCACTCTGGCCTTTGTATGTCTCCTCTGAGTGTTCTGATTAAACAGCACAGCTTCAGCTACAGAACACGAATAAAACACAATTATTTTGTATGATGAAGTACCGGAACATCAGAGAGAGGGTGATCGTCAGCCAAGATGTAAAGAATGAGATCAAAAATGCTCAAAAGTATTTCTTTTGAAAATGACAGAGTATTATTGCAACAAACAAGACAAGCCCATCAGTAAACAGTCTCTATGCACGAACAAGTTCTACAACGAAGCTCCTCCTTTCTTTGATGGTGGGAAAGCGGTAAGGTCAGGGCAGAAGAATCTTTTCGCACACAGTCATGTTTCACAGACGCTACAGAGGAGGAAATAGTGATATTATTGAATTGATTAGAGAAATATATCAACGCTGATGAATAAAATAAAAAAAACGTTAAACTTCGAGAAAACATCTCGACGAAAAGACCCAAAGTACCTAAAATGAAACTATTTGCGTATACTACTTAAGCTTTCCAACAGAATTCTCCCTCTCTTTATACTTTTTTCTTTCCTTTGTATCTTTGCCCTTCGTATCCCTCCTCCTCGTCTCGTCTCACCAGGCAGCACTGATCTAGTCCCAGAACGAGATAAAAACGCAACGATTTGAAGAACGACAAAGAATCGGAACATTCGAAACAGATCAGCAATGCGGAAACATTCTGTAGCAAGGGTCCTTGGTTCTTTGTGCCTGCTGACCGTTGCCCGCGGATTGAGGCGCGGGTGGGCCGTTGGAGACGGACCTTGTTGGGCAGTCGTTTCACAGATGCTACAGACCAGGAAATACAGATATTATTGAAATTAGAGGAATATATCAACGTTGATGAATTAAATCAAAAATATAAAAAAAGGAATTTCAAGAAAACGTCTCGACGAAAATACACAAATTATCTAAAAAAAGGTATTGGCACGTACTTGAGCTTCCTAAAGGTTTCTCCCTCTCTTTATACTTTTATCTTTTCTTTATATCTGTGTCCTTCGGATCCCTCCTCTCGTCTCACCGGGAAGCACGGATCTAGTCCCAGAACGAGATAAAGACGCAACGATTTGAAGAACGACAAAGAATCGGAACATTCGAAACAGGGTCATCAGCAGCGCGGAGACATTCTGTAGCAAGGGTCCTCGGTTCTTTGTGCGGGCACGGACGCGGCGGGGCGGGCGGACCGTTGGAGACGGACCTTGTTGGGCACAGTCTTGTTTCACAGAGGCCGGCGGGCGCCCTGGGCCCGCTGATTCAATCTCCCAGACGTGACACTGCTAGATGTTAATCCGCAGAGGAGGGACGCCGGGACGCGCGCGCGTTGAATATTCACAAAGAGAAGCCCCCCACCCCCACCCCTCTCCCCCTTCCCACCCCCCCACCACCGCCGCTCCTTCCCGGCGCAACTATTCTTACGTCGCGCTCGTACCGAGAATAATTGTCCGTCTTAAGCCTTCCGTTTTCTGACAAAGCTTAGGCGCATCTTGATAATGCACGGGCGTGTTTCTTTTATCTACAGGCCGGGCGCGGGGTGGGGTGGGGGTGACAACAAAGTGGTTCTGCTTCTTTTGCGGAATTCGTAAGGCGGTTGTTTTTGTTGCAGATGGCGACGCAGGGGGAGGAGTGGGTGAGGAAGTGAGAGCTTCAAAGGAAATGCGTAATGTGGCGCTGCGCATGTTCGCGAGTTGTGAGTAAAGGAGGCTGGCACGCTTTGAGTGGTGAATGTAATGTATTTTCATTAATGTCGTGTTCTTTTAGGCCTCCAGAAAAATACAGGAGGAAATTTGATGTTGTTTTTTTAATGTTTTACTGTAAGCTTCACAGTACAATGTAATCAAGATGCAATTATTTTAAGTTTCATATAACATGGTTTCAAATCTGAGTATTTTTATGTTAGTTTTAATACTTTCTGTGTAAGCAAGAAGTATATAGGCGCCCTTTCAGAAAAAAAATGCACTGAAAATATCAATGTCATACCGTAACTAGTGAACTAGTAGAATTCAATAGTAGTATTCAGTACACTTCTGTAGCAGAAGTCATTGCCAGCTAGCTGGCAAGATTACCATCATTTCCCACCTCGCGTTAAAACATGTACTATATTTATGGGACCAATGACCTTAGCAGTTGACGCGCCTGAAATCACTAATCAACCAGTCAATCTTCGTAGCACCGATCTGGATGCCTCTGGTTGTTTATAGTGAACGTTTTGTCATCTCGACGCGCGTTATTTTTGTTCGTTGGCACGAAAACGCTCACGATTTTGCAAGAACCAGATATTTATTAAGTTTAACAGGCGACTTATATCGTAGCGCAGCTGGCAATCAGAGGTCTGAAGTAATTTTGAATCATCTGTATACTTAGCGGTAAAGGGAATCGGTTGTAGAAACTGTGCGGAACAGACCAGTCATTGTCCACATTCAAAGTGTTGACGGAAGATTCTCAATTATTCAGGAGTAAGTTTATGAATTCTCGAGTGCATCTCTCGGTTTCACTGATCCTCTTTGACGAAGCATTTAATTAAATAAGAAACACAACGCCACAGTGCACTTGAACAAAGGAGCTTCACATTACGCATTGACAAAATAAAAATATTTGTTAAATAACAAGAAAGTATTCATATTAATTATAAATAACATGTTTCTAACCGTTCAGACGTGTTACAATTTTTGTAGGATAATGATCAAAATCGGGCACCCATCAGATACATCAAAACAAAGATAATATTACATTTTAGGAATGATTACAAATACTTTCACTTGTTTATTTTTGTTCTTAGCTTATATCAAAAATGTTTAATCATCCTAATTGATTAAAGAAAGGAACATTCTTCGCAAGTGTCAAGTACGGTAACTAGTATATTTGATACTATATCTTTACAAGCTCTTCTTCTGTAACAGTCAACAACTTAACAAAAGCATTCAAAGCTTTGACAACAAATTAATGAAATTCAATTAAAGTTTCAAGTAAGGTAACTAATATAGTTGATACTTTATCGCTACAAGCTCTCCTTAAGTGACACACAACTACTTAACAAAGAACATTGAAAGCTTTGACAATAAATTAAAGAAATTCTTCAATTAAATTTCGAGTACGGTAACTAATATATCTGATACTGTATCTTTACAAGTTCTCCTTAAGTAACTCACAGCAACTTAACAAAGAACATTGAAAGCGTTGACAAAGCTTTGACAATAAATTAAAGAAATTCTTCAATTTAAGTTTCAAGTACGGTAACTAATATATCTGATACTGTATCTTTACAAGTAACTCACAGCAACTTCACAAACAACATCGAAAGCGTTGACAAAGCTTTGACAATAAATTAAAGAAATTCTTCAATTAAATTTCAAGTACGTTAACTAATATATCTGATACTGTATCTTTACAAGTAACTCACAGCAACTTAACGAAGAACATTGAAAGCGTTGACAATAAATTAAAGAAATTCTTCAATTTAAGTTTCAAGTACGGTAACTAATATAGCTGATACTGTATCTTTACAAGTAACTCACAGCAACTTAACAAAGCACATTGAAAGCGTTGACAAAGCGAGGGAATTCCCGCGCGCAGCACCCAGTTTCACTCGTCGTCCTGTTCGGCGGGCGGGGCGTCGAGGCGGCGCTCGTTACGCTGGCGGCGCGCATCGGCGCTGCGGGGCCTCGCGCACAGGAGGACATGGCCCGGGATCGAGACCCGGCGCCGCCGTGCGCCGCATGCTCAAGGTGCGCGCCCAGGGCCAGGCTGTGGCGATCGCGTGCTACCACCCCACAACTACGGGTGGCGGTTGAAAGTAAATGTTTTAAGTTTCCCTTTTCTTTATGCTTTCCCGTATACGTACGTATACACGGAGTGTAGGGATATACGTAGTATAGGGAAAGTTATGTAATGCTGCGCGAAAAAATGGCCAATTTTCGGCGGAAAAAAATTAATTGCCGGGCCGTGAAAACGAATAAGTGGATAAAACCAGTGGATAAATTAAGAAAAAAATCCCCTAACACGTGGTGTAGCCAGAAACCCTGTTTTGTGGGTCCTTGATACCGAAAAACCAATTGAAAGGAAAACGTCCGTCTGTCCGTCTGCCTGTCCGTCCGTTCGTCCGTCCGTCTGTCTGTCCGTCCGTCTGTGAACACTGCTAGCGCCTAAACCATACGTACGATTTCTTCCAAAATGGATATTCCCCGGTCGATCTCATTCTATTTACTTTAGGTTTAGCTTGGCTGTGATAACAGCTGAAAGTAATTGGTTTATGAAATAATGCTTTATTGTTTAAAATGCGTTAGTATAAAAATATTGTTCTTATTGTTGTAGGAAGATGCCGAAATATATTTAATACGAAACATGCATACAATTTCTAACATTATGTTCAATATAAAAGCGAGAAAGGTGACATCAACTGATGTCACTGCAGTGCCTCTGATTGGGAGGTCCTAGGGTTCAAGTTCGGACTGTGGCAGGATTTTCGAGACTAACTAGGTAGCTAGGTCGAGTTCATCCGCTGTCTGGAGGAGGAATCTAGCGGTAGTATGCTCTAATCAGTATTTTTCCGTGGTTTCTCTGATTAATACGAGGCGAATGCCGGAGGTGTTCCCTAACAAACGGGCCTCGAACCGCGCGCGGTCTTTCCTTCTTCTTCCTTGACCTATCCACACCCTTTACGTACACACATAATGATGTGTACTACACTGTCACACTTGTCGGGAGACAGATCGAGAGCTTAGTACTTGTCCCGGCTGGAACGTTGCCCTGCTAGTGGGAGATACCTGGTTGCGGAAAATTCCGCTACGCGACGTGTACACAGATCGGACCGGATCTCGCCATCAGGCGGGGGAAGATCATCGCCAAAAATGACAGAAATATTATTTACATTCTCATAGGAGAATAGTATATAATTTTACATTATATGCAACGAAAGTTAGAACTCGTCTGCCTGTTTGACCACCTATCCTGCCCAACTGCCCACGCATCCAATTTCGCAACCACGTGTTTGCCCACGCACCCATTCAGCTCCTCACCTATCCTATTAGCCACCTTACCGCCCGATCGTTTACAACACCACCCACTTACCGCCCAACCGTCCCCTGACCTGGTGAACTTCCCCATCCGTCCAACCACTCAACACTCTGCCCCAACAAGCCCAACATCCTTCGTTTCATTCAACCACCCTCTTGCTCCCTCCCTCTCTTCTACTCGCTCGTTAAAGCATAAAGATGCACCTCTTTAGTCTTTGGTTAAAGTGTCCACCCCAAACTTCCTTGAACACTCTTCGACTCTTCTTTCCTTGCTCCATTCCTCTTTCTCCTCTTCTGCAACCTCTTGACTCCTTTGCAATGCTCTCTACTACTCGTGATGCCGCCTCCCTTACAGACTCCCAAATGTCTGGCTACCGTACTTACTCCTCACCGTAACACCCGGCGGTTGTCCCCGTCCAGTCTCATTGTTAATTGGCCTACCTGCAACTCGTTTGCCGGTGCGCTCTGTCTGCTTCCAGCTTGTCAGCGACCTTCCCAAACGTGTTCGAAATGGAGTCCTCTGAACACCTAGTATCCATTCATTATGTTTCTTCTCACTGGTTTCTTCTCTTTGTTTTTTCTTAGTCTCCTTACTAGGACTCGATTCACTTACTATCATTACCTTTATAAGTCAATGGAATTTTCATCATGTTCAATGATTCTTGACTCGTGGTAATAATGATTGTGAGGTTCATGAGTTTAGGTCAGCCCGAGAATTTTCATCTTTTGCTCCCGTCCCCGTCCAAAATTTCTTACGTTTTAGGTGGCAAAAGGCAGGGGAAACGAGACAACTTGCGGACTGTCCAGAAATTCCTCATTAATCGCCCAGGATGTCAACCCGATACCCAGAGGTCGAAGGTGAGGAATTGACCTCCACACTAAAGGTGGCCCTCCCTCTCAACATTCTTATCGCCTCGCCTCTGTAATATGAAAGGATCGAGAGAAGATAGTGCTAACCCTCATTTCATAAATCAAATCCAAAGATTATAAAATATGTCCTAAAAACCGACGTTATGATTGAAATGCTGAAGAAACGTGCACATAGAACTACAGAAGTTTTGTAGAAAGCAGCCACAAGTACATATATAAAATAAGACACATCTCATTGTACTATACCGTTTTTTTTCTCATGAATTATTGACATGTGGGTTAGTGCTATATTCCCCCGAGCCCTTCATGTTTTTCTTTCCTTTATCCAAATCTCTCGCTGGTACCACTTTTCTGTAGTGCCAATTATGAATCATCCTCATGATTTTAATTTTGGGTAGTCTCCACTCTTCTGATACTACACTACTTCCTCTTATAGTATCTTCATACACAATCCTCTCTCAGTTGCTCTCGCGAATGACACAATCGGAATTACGTCCGCAGATCCGAAAATTTTGCTCCTATTACTTATTTTCTTATATCGCAATTCTTTCCTCCCTTTCTCCTCTTCCGTCATTCGGCACCTCCCTACCTCCGCTTATCTATGACATTTCTCCACTGCTACAATGCCCAACTCACATCAGTGTGGAGGAGAATTCTAATGCTACTCTGAGCAGTTGTTTTCTCAGATAAATTCCAAGCGAATACCAGAGCAATATACTAACAAATGGGTCATGAACCACGTGCAATCTTTCCTTCCTCTTCCTTATCCTATCCTCACCCCTTACACACACGCACACACATACGAACATGCACTTCTATCACTCATGACGGGAGCTTAGAGCTTGTCCCGGCTGGGGCGGTGCCCTGCTGATGGGAGATGCCTGGTTCTGGAAAAGCCCGCTACCCGACGGGCAGGTCGGCGCCGTAACTCGTCATCCAGCATGGAAAGATCTCCCCACTTCTCGCGATGAAAGAACATGCAGTACACTTAGGGTACAATTGACCTTAGCAGTTGACGGAAACACTAATGAATCCTGATGAAACCCAACTCATGTCCCGCTTCTGCGACATTCGACCCGCCCCCGAATCTGTCTCCTGACTCCTCCCCTCTCCTTCCCTTCGCCGCCTGTCCCAGGGCTGCAGAGGGCGTCGCGACGCGCGCGTCGGGGCGCCGCGCCGGTGACGTCACTGTGTTCCACGGGCGTATCGCCTGGCGCATTCGCACAGAGTAAACGGTTGTTCGAAATAAATCTGCCGCCGATACCATCTCTACAGCGCTGCCGTCGCTTCTGCTGTGGCTGCTCTCTGTCTCCTCTGGACACGTGGGACGCCACTGCGCTGTGTTGGACGGCGTCCGAGTGGACGGGGACGACGCGCCGCTCTCACTTGGTTCCGAACTTCGCCATTGGCTGTCTGTGTGCTGGTGTCGTGTAACATGTTCTCTTGTAGATTCCTCCGGGGCTGAATGAAGTATCTGTCGGACTCATGACGCAACAGAAAGTAGTATTTCTACCATAGGTACGTCTCTACCGCAATCCATTCATCGATCTTTTTGATATTCTAAAAATAAAGTAGAGTTAGAATTATTCGGTAACGTTGCCAATGTTTACATATCTAATTGACAAAACAAATACGATAAATTAGTTACATTCATCACCATCATAATTATTATTTATGTAATTATTGATTTATATTTAACTAAAAACAACTTAAATTATAGGTTTTAAAAGCATGCCGCATTATAGTTTAAAGTTAAGTCTCCTTCGCAACGAAATTTCGCCTTGTTTTTTGTTTAAAAAACTTCATTAGTTTAAGGTCGCTTTTTAATGGCAATGGCCATCAGCAACTACAATTAACGTACATCAATGGAATTACATTAATTATAACACACGGCAATTATACATCAATGGATTACATTACAGGTTATGTTACATGAAAATTTATAACATTATATCACATATTACTTCCCATGATTGTATTATAGTAACATCAAATTTTATATTATATAATTTTATATATGTTAATAATTTCTAAGAACTTCAGTACTTTAGCACACTCCTCTGCAGAGCTGAAAATGTATATCAATTTGTGTCTAAATTTAGTGAGGTTTTTTCCTTAGCAATACCGAGGCATTCTAGGATAAGGTATTGTGTAAATATTGTTGCACCACATTTAGAGCATGGTTCTGGGTCAGAAGTTTTGAATATGTAGCAATATTTTAGATTAAAATGAGCAATTCGTAATTCAGTGATGATAACTTGCTCTATTCTTTAAAGACAGATTTTCGGCAGGTCTGGATTCAGTGCGGAGTTCCTAACTAGACGTAGTTTTGATGGTATATTTGAAATAGGATGCAATGTAATATTTGAAACAGGATGATTTAAAGAGCTTTTTAATGTCTTTCGTAATGCGTAATTTGCCCTGTGAAATGGAGTTACCTTGGGCATTGTTTCTCTATTTCATAAGTAAATTGTTCGATATAAATACATTGTTCAATATAAAATGCTATTGTTTGTTAAAGTCACGCAATGGATAATGCAACAGAACAAAAATAACTCCGTTTTATCTACTCTGCAAAAAAACAGTTCACAAGGTTGTGATACACACTCATTATTACGTCATTCCTTTTTCTTCAACTCTCTGATATTAAGGATATGTATTCATTACTCACGATTTAACATTTTTCTGCAATTCCCTTCAAGTAAGATATATTCAAATACAAGTTTGGGGATACATATTTCTAACTTTTCTAGGAAAAATATTGAAGTTTTACACAACAGTTAAAACAAAACCAACAGTCTGTTTTGTTTCCACTGAAATCAACTGAACATATTGGTAGCAGTGTTCTACAATAATCTCAATCACACAAATGCATTTTTATTCGATAGAATATTTATTATCAATTTCAACAACTTATGCAGTTTTGTGTTGGTACCCTAAAATCATAAAAGTTGTTACGCCGTCTAGAATGTAATTTTGTGAACTATCAAGACCTAATATTTAGCACAATTCATACAAAAAGTTCGAAGAAAAAATTGAGCTATTTTTTAGAAAATCTTTTTTATAATATCGCCCTTCCTTCAATACAATAATATTAAAATATGTACTTGACATTGATTAAAGAAATAATTTTGGAGTACAAACATTATTTCAAGATAAATCTCTATCTTCAATAATGTACTAGTATCGGGATAGGGGAAAGGGGTCCAAAAAATATAAAACTTTAGCAATTTTTGAAAAATCAGAGTAGACACTGAAAATTGGAGTTATGCTGTGCCATCTGTTGAAATGTATTTTCCTTCAAGAAAAATGTAAATTATCACAATAACAATAAAGAAAATATGTTTCTCAATATTTTTGAGAAAATTTTGAAAATGTTTCGGTGCTAAGCATATTACTCCGTAAACACGTACGTTCTAGAAAGCAAAAAATCTGCCAACAGAAATAATATCATGAATGTGATAAAATGTCACGAAATCCATTTTCATTTTTTTTCCCACCGCGGGATTTTTCCAGCTTTAAAGGTAGCCGATTTTTGACCATCCGCGCCGGGTACTATGCCACTCATGGGGACACAACTTTACACCTGAGACAGTTGCGGGCTCCTCGGTCCTTGGCCAGTAGACTCACTAGGCCTTCCGCGACAACTCTTATAACGAAAGACAAGACACAAACAATCATGCCCACGGCGGGACTCGAACCCGCAATCCATCCGACCGCGGCACTGAGTCAGAACACGCTCTAGCCACCGCCGCCATATAGGTTGGCTGTGTCATAAACTCTATTTACATTCATTATTCAAATTTGACACGAACGTGTCAAATTGTTGTGTATATACGTATCATAAGACATGTAGCTATAAATATCATAAGACATATTATTGCAGTAAGATATTGGATAATCAAGAACGAGATTGGTAGGCAGAGTTTGTAAATCAATCAATAATTGTAATAAAATAAGAAGTTACGATACGAATTACATACGTTTTACCCACTTCGTAATATTTTCTATGTACTATTACTGTCGATTAAATGTATGTATTCATCCTGAGAAAGGTGACAGATTGACAGTAATTCATAGAAGTTATTAATAGAACATGAATTCTAATAAAAGTTATTTATGATACAAGTGTTAAAAGTGACATTTGATTTTGCTGGTGAGAAAGGTTACGAGAGACTCGTTAAGCCAAGCGGAATCCTACGAACAAAAGGAAATCTCTTTTACCACGCGTAGCATACATTGTTTTAAGTCTGCCATTCTAGATTCCATTTGATTTTAATTCATGTATACACTAATCATTTAATTGGTTGCTATGTTACGTCACACAAAAGTATTTTGCTTCCTTTGTTGCAATCACAGCTGTTCGGTCTGAACACTTGAGCATCATCACACTTTTAGGGATATTGACAGAAATTGAATTTATTAGAACTTACTTAAACTTACTAAAAGTATCCGCTTTTTCCAGTAGCTTTCTAAGAAACTTATTACAAAACTGATTTTAATTTTTAATGATGGGCCATTAATATTCTAGTCCTTCTTCTTGCGAGACCGATCTCAGTTTCGTAAAGTTTGACTAGAGATAAAATATATAGCGTTCTGCTTCGTTATTCATTTCAAAACGTCTCGAGTTCGGTGCCCGGTCGCAGGTCAACAACCCTACAAAGCAATGCAAACGAAGTTGTGTCCGAGAGGTATGTCCGTATTTCTGGATTTCGACGTCGCATGGGAGCAGTGAGGAATGCAAAGCGCGCGCTATCGTACTTCGGAGCTCAAAGTACAGCCAGCGCAGTCACGTTCACCAGCATTTGCAATCTGGGAATTCGAAGACCGCAACCCGCAGAAAGAAAAATCGTGAGATATTTTTCCTGCAACGAATTTTAATTTCACCGCAGATTTAGTACTGTTGAAGTAAGCATATAAAGTCTACGGTCGTAACGAAATACCTTCGTGGTCTTGCTGCATTAATTCTCAGTCCTAAAAGAAACAATCGCGTGATTAATATCAGATTTTCTTATTATGGTGCCAATTGTTCACGTTTTGTAGTGAAGAAATCGTGAGATATTCAACACCGTTCCTGCAATTTTCCTATGCTTAATAGATATTACTACTTTGTGGTATTACTCACCGTAATCTATCTTTCCGATCTCCCTTAAATGGTGCAGGAGTTGAAATTGCGTATAATTCACGTTTCAAAAAGTTTCAGCAATATTAAATAGTTAGCATTTAACATTTTTCTTAGAATAATTTACAAAGCATTCAACTTTATGGAGTTAGAAATTATTACTGTGCCTTCACGTTAGCTTAAAAATAATAGTCAATGAAGAAGTAAAGAATTGCAAACGAAGGAATGTTCACAAAAAGCCGGTTCGTACTGATCGATTTGGCACATACATCTCGTTTTAAAATCGACTCCACATCGTTCCTTGTCCGCATCGTATTACATGTGTTCCGTTTTCCATGTGTTCTCATAGAATTCACCATCTACATTCTCTCAGGTGCAACAATCTTTCACACCTAGCTCTTTTGCCATTTGTTACCGCGGTCTCCATAACTTTTTCTCTCGGTTGCAGTACTGTGTGCTCTACTGTTACTTTTCTCAATTCACTTCCTCGATGCTACTGATGCAATGCCCTGCAATCAGTAGTGTCCATCTGGAATTCCACAAACACGGACCTAGCTTCAACTCGCCATTCCCGCTGAGTCCACGATTCGTGTTACCCGAAGTTCCATCTTCTTCCCGTGTGTTTCTAAGAACCATTCCGCTAATGAAGTTCTCTTGCCTGACGAACTTAATATTTATCCACTAACGACGCCTCCGAAGTGTTTTAAATGTCTTTTATGTATTTTCCCATTTATTTAGGACAATAACAATCGGAGTATATGAAGAAAACAAAAATTGTAATAATTATAGTATGTCTGTTCGTGTATCACAGCGTTTCGAAAACAGTCATGTTTTCAACATCAGACAATTTTTAAAACTTTTCTTTGGAACATTCAGTGTGCAATCATGAAGAGAATATCTATTTTAAGAAGAAATGTGGTTATTTATTACATATAGTACGAAGTCTTTAAGAATTCTGTAGAAAAGATATCAGCAAATTGTTATATCTCCTGTCATTTTTCAAAGAAAATACAGGACGAAAGTGAATGAGGTTTCGTTGTGTAATCCGCGATTGTGCAGACTTACGTTCAATGCTGTTGGGCAGTGAAGACCATGAAGACCATCAACATGCTAATGGCTGTGAAAACCATCAACTCCGTATTATGCGTAACCAGACTGATTCCTGAAATAGATATTCGAATCTTGATTGTAAAGTGAATATTCGACAGACAAATATTGAAAACTGCATGACGATGAAGACAAACCGTTATCGAAACGTTGTATATATTATAAATATATGTACTGCAAGTGTAATAGTTTTTCTTCATGTGTCCGGTCCTGATCGTCCTAAATATGTGGAATGTTACATAATTAAAAGAATAATCTTGCACAATCACAAAAATATAATGTCTAAAATGTGCCACCTCATCCTTTGTTAATGTGGTCGTCAACTTCCCAGTCGAATCTTTTACCCTCGATATGTCCACCTAAATATTAACATCCCGCAGCTTTTCTATCTTCTCTCCTGTTCATTTCGTTATCATATTCGCATTATTTGCTTGCAAAAACCACACATGTATTATCACTTTCCCCACTCTCAGCATTGTCCCTCATCCTCCTCCCCGCAAACCCACTTTTTCATGCCAGTGTTCTTCCTGATCAATTAATCCCGTTCTTCTGCACCCTATTCCTTTCCTTTGTCTCCACCATCACCAGCACATACAACTCTTTCGCTAGACTCCTGCCCCATTGCGTTCACCGTCCGCTGCCCCTGCCACCCCCACCGCCCCCGTCGCCACGAAGCTGCCTCTCCCGCCTCCCCCGTCTCTCCCGCCGCCCCCGCCGTCCCCGCCGGTCCCGTCGCTCCTGCCGGCCCCGCCGCCCACGCCGCCCACGCCGCCCACGCCGGTCCCGTCGCTCCTGCCGGCCCCGCCGCCCACGCCGCCCACGCCGTCCACGCCGCCCCACGCCACCACGCCGCCCCCGCCGCCCCCGCCGTTCTTGCCGGCCCCGCCGTCCATGCCGCCCCCGCTGCTCATGCCGTCCCCGCCGCCCACGCCGTCCCCGCCGCCCACGCCTCACCGCCACCTGTCAGCGCTGCCGGCCCCGCGCCGTTGTTTTTGGGGCGCAGCAGCAGATATTGTTAGCCGCGGAGGGTAAATTGGGTTCTCCTATTCCGGCGGACGGCCAGCGCATCCCAAGCGCATCGCGCTCCCCCTCTTTGGCCCCCGCCCCCCCCCACGGGCGGCCCCACCGCCCACGCGCCCTGCACAGTGCGGAGTCCGGACGCTTTCAGCGGGCGAAAGCCCAAACGTTTGCAAATGCAACCGATCCCATACTCTTCAGCTTTCTTAGAATTGTAGAGAATTTTCGCTAACTTATTCACGTTCACGAGGGATGTTGTTCTCGGCCTTTGTTTTTAGTACACTACCACTGATGATGGAATTAAAAGATTCCGAGACGGCGACTAATTAATTGTTTATACTCCGCCCAATCCCGTGAACTACGTCCCTCGTGAAGAATATTTTAACGAAAATTCTCTACAATTCTAAGACAGCTGAAGTGTACGGGATCGATTGCACTTCAAAACAAGCTTCTGGAATAATTATTATTTTTCACATTAACAAGACGAAATAAAATAGGCATGGAATTTTCCTGTTTTAATTTTAAAATGCATTTTCTAAATCTATTATAGTTTAGAGATATCTAATATAATATAATAATTAGACGTCTATGTACAACTCGCACAGGTACTTCATTTCCTTTGGCTTTTGAAGTTGGTTAGAATTCCTCTGAGAGTCTCGTGTGATCATAAATAGTTCTTAAATTTTGGAATCACTGAGGTCACTTTATTTTTCCGTAGTAGTTTGCTAAATGTCAAATAATATTCTTTAAATTATAATTTCGCTAACAAGCAAGACGGATGAAAGTACACTCGTGTTTCTACCTAAGCATCAGATTAAAACATTTTTCTTTCTCCTTGTATTAAGATCCTCAGAGGTTGCGAGTTAAAAAATACAGTCCATTTATGATTAGATCAAAATAGTAAGTGTATGTGTAAGTGTAAATATATATGTGTGTGTGTGTGTGTGTGTCATAAACAACAAAAAATACCGTGTTTATTAATTCTATAGTACCAAATATGGGTAAACAAACATTTCGGAGGAATAATCTGAAATCCGTACACGTAATTTTTTTGGAATTCTTTCACAAAACCTTTGTTTTAAAAATGTAGCTGCATGCAAGGCAAATTTACTTACTGAAGAAGAAAAATATTTTTGCGTAATAAATTAAGCTTCTCTTCAACTCTGTTCCTTTCTTTGGTTCTGTCTTCCTTTCTTTCTTTTTTTTTCTTGTTTTTTTTCTTTTGTTTTTGTTTTAGGTGAAGTCTGATTTCTGACCATATTGATTTACACTCTTGTTCTTAGCAATTGCTTCAAAACCATTCACTCAATCTACAGGCATGGCTCCACGTTATTAGGCAATAAAAATGACAATAAATCTAATGAGAATATTACAAGTGGAAGAGAAAATTAATGATAGACAAGAAGACCGAGGCAACAAGAGAAGGCATGTAGTACGAAACATAAAATGGTAAGTATTGATGTAGAAGAGATCAACACCTTCCTTAAAAAGAATTAAAAATGGAAGAATTTTTAAAATATCCAAAATAAATAAATCCATTTCCATTCTGCTGAAGTGGCAGAAAGTGACGCTGGCGGAAGCAAAAATGAGACGAGAGGACGGTGGTGATGGGGATAGGAGTGGCGGCATCACCCGAGGAATCTGCCCCCGGAACCCGCCTCGGCCCCGCCCCACCCCCACCGTCGCCGCTGCCGCCAGCGGGCGCTCCTTACGATTCCAAAGGAGTCCGCACGGCGCGCGCTCCGGCATGGGAAGAGGCGGCGGCGGCGAAGGCGGTGGTGCTGGTGGTGGCAGCGGCGGCGGTGGTGGTAGCAGCGGCGGCGGCGGCGGCGGCGGCGGTGGCGGTGGCGGCGATGGTGGTGATGGGGGTGATGGCGGTGGCGGCGGCGATGGCGGCGGCGGTGGTGGCGGCGGCGCTCGTGGCGGTGGTGGCGGCGGCGGCGGCGGCGGCGGTGGTGGCGGTGGCGGTGGCGGCGATGGTGGTGATGGTGGTGATGGCGGCGGCGGCGGCGGCGATGGCGACGGCGGAGATGGTGGCGGCGGCGCTCGTGGCGGTGGCGGTGGCGGCGGACGCGGCGGAGGCGGCGGCGGTGGGCACCGAGGTCCTGGTCGGCGCATGGGCGGGGAGCAGGGGGAGCGGTTCGGGGGCGGCGGCGTCTCTTAGGCGGCACGTGGGGAAGAAGTGAGGCGAGGGTGGGACGCGCGCAGTTGTGGCGGGTGCAGAGATCGAGGGCGGCGAGGGGCAGTGGTCGGCGCGGGGCGGGCGCTTGGGGAGACGAAGGGGTGGCTCGGGAGAAGCGCCGGCGCGGTCAGAGTGTGGGGCGAGAGAAGATGTGGGGTGCGGCAGGGGGTGGAGGGGGAGGCAGTGATTCGGCGGCGGCGAGACAGCGGGGGCGAGACGGCGCGGGGGCGGCGCGGGGGCGGCGCGGGGGCGGCGCGGGGGCGGCGCGGGGGCGGCGCGGGGGCGGCGCGGGGGCGGCGCGGGGGCGGCGCGGGGGCGGCGCGGGGGCGGCGCGGGGGCGGCGCGGGGGCGGCGCGGGGGCGGCGCGGGGGCGGCGCGGGGGCGGCGCGGGGGCGGCGCGGGGGCGGCGCGGGGGCGGCGCGGGGGCGGCGCGGGGGCGGCGCGGGGGCGGCGCGGGGGCGGCGCGGGGGCGGCGCGGGGGCGGCGCGGGGGCGGCGCGGGGGCGGCGCGGGGGCGGCGCGGGGGCGGCGCGGGGGCGGCGCGGGGGCGGCGCGGGGGCGGCGCGGGGGCGGCGCGGGGGTGGCGCGGGTGTGCCAGTGGTGAAGGTCGGAGGCAGGAGACGCTGCGGGCGAGGCACCGACAAAGCGACGCACGAGGCAACGTCTCAGAGGATGTGTGCTCTCCTCTGGATCCTGCAGATGGCCAAGCGGAGAGGAGTCTGATAGCTGATAAGGTCGCGTCTTAGTAGCACATCACTTTTAATAAGTATGTTTCAATACATTCTATGTGTTTGTTACAGCGTATTTATGTCAAATAGCAAGATCCTGATTTACAAGTTAAAAAAACAAAGTATCGTGCTGATGTCGCGAACGACGTTAGTAATGATACCCAGTAAATTAAGTGATGAACGGTGATTTAAATTATTTCATGAGTTACGTAACCGTAATCCGTTATATACGTGTCAGACTGCTTACTTCTTCCGTTGGTAATAGGATTCAGTTCCCGTCGATCTACGAGGAATTCGTGGTGGATTGATTAATTGATTGATTGGATGATTATTGATGCCTCCGGGCACGTCATCTACTATGTTCTTTATTCCCGTATTTACGGGAATAAAGGCCCGGTAGGAGATGTGTTATTTCGAGGTGTGTCTGTGTTCGTCGCCGACTGGTTGGGGAGATTCTGTGTTGACCTAAACATCGGCTGGTGGAGGATTTCGTCATCCACGAGCCTGTCGCCCAGCGGGGCACCAGCCCAGCCAGGCCAAGCTCTACGCACCTGATTTGTCTCACATGTGCGTGAGTGTAATCCCTGGCTCGTAAGTGTAAATGAGAGTGTGAGAGGAGGCGAGAGGACAAGCAATAGGAAGGAATGATCGTGCGTGGTCGCTGTCTCGTTTGTAAGGGTGCAGCTCCGGCTTTCGCCAAGTGTTAATCCAGAAACCTCGGAAACTGCCGATGAGAGTTGCCAAACACTAGACTTATCTTCCAGACAACGGTTGATTTCAACCTCTCGACAGTGTTGAAAATTCGCGCCCATCGGCAATCGTGCTCTAGGACCTCCGTCAGAATTTGTGGTGAAGAATCCTGCTCCGCTGTGGGGTTCGTTCTGAGGTCGCACGTTAACTCGGCCTTTTATATCGCCATTTCTCCACAATCATTCATCATTTCTTTAAGAACACATCAATTCATGTCGTTAATCATTGGGTAGGGCGTGAGGGTTTGATATAGACTATAGTATTTAGGAATGGGATATCTTTGCTTTTCACCCTACAATAATGTGAAAGCATACTTGCCTTAGACGGGAGTCAAATTTACAATGCTAGGGAAGAGCGATTGGTTCGCATTCGTTATTGAGTTTAGTCTTGCCTGCAGTCGATATCGGTTTTTTTTAAATAATAATTTTTGTTCCATGTTTACAGCCTAACGTAGAGTCGAATTAATGCTTGTAAAAGCCAATGCGCAGGAAAAGGTTTTCTTTTTTCGCTGTTGAATGCACATCATTAATTGCTAATTGCAACTTCAGTTGCAATGTCTCTCACATCTATTACAATAGCTCTTAATTCTGAATATGCTCTGGCACCAAAATAAACTTGTGTTAATGAAATGATTAACGAAATGTAGGAATGATAAAATAACTGTGATGAAACACGGGAAAATCCTGAGGAATTCTGTCCCTTTGTGAGAGAACAAATTAAAGGATATAATCCTTCGAACACAAGTTCACAGAAGACTAAAAACGACATGCCTAAGATGACTTAATGTATTTCATAACCAAAGACATTTGTACTCGTATTTGTGTCCAATTAATTACGTGGATGCAAGGAAGTATCTCATTCGTAGAACCATACTGCAAGAAAATGCACAATACTCTACTTTGCATAACAGTAAATAGAAGCTGTACTTTTAATGTATTCGTAACATAACTCTGGGGAGACTTCTCCATAAATTCCATTGCTATGTCGTCATGAAGAATTTCATAATAAGAAAACTTTTCATTTCGAAACTTAATGTACTTCGTACGAATGTGTACGCTCCCTACATATCACTGCAGACAAGAAGGAATTACACAACAATATAAATACCACCCGACAGTTTCATGAAAATCCAATTGAGCAACGGAGAATAACTGCGTTTCATTTAAATCAAAGAACGATATGATTCTTTAATGAAAATATCCACCTGCTCTAGAACGAATATTCAAAACATGTTCTGTATCCTCGTTCACGGGCATTATGAATCACCACATAATTCACGGGTTATAGGTGTGACCGGGAATCGTAATACAGGGCGAGAGGAAGACGTCGAGGGCGGGGAATATATTCCGGCGTGCCCCACCGGGCACGGGGTTCGCCGCGGGGGGCCCGTGCCTCACGCACGGCGTCGCGGCGGGACGCCGCGCCTCACGCAGCCTCACGCACACGCCGCACGCTCCCGGCACGCACGCCCTCACGCACGCGGCGCCCGCGGCGACGCGACGCGCCGGGCGCGGAGATGGACGGCGGCGACGAGGCACGCTCGAAAGCTCACGCTCCAGACCTAAGAGGGAAATGGGACTTGCTGTTCGCATTCTGTATTACTAGCTCCGGCAATATATGGATATAAATGGTACCGTGCATTACCGGGACCTCCGGGTCCCTCCGGTTAAATTTTGCTACTAGAAGAATCAATTGACGTTCAATAATGAAATAGTACATTATGAAAGGATGATGTAATGATGGGTTTTACACGAGTGTGATATTACGATACGAGCGAGGTACGAGCGAGGTACGAGCGAGTATCGTAAACTTCACACGAGTGTATTAATGCCCATTACATCGAGTTTCATACGGTACTTTTTCTACGACTTTTGGTAACTTTATAAGTTAAACTTCTCCACTGAATCGTTTCCTGACAGTCGACATGCAAGATTCAGCCAAGGCCACCTAGCGGACACATCACTACCCTACACCCGCAGGTGGCTATGCTTTACCAGAGCGCCGGCGAGGGACTACAAAAGTTGCGGCAATAATATTCCGACTTCCGTATTTTCGCATTTGCTCTCATTTCTGGAAACGTCAATACCATCAGAAAGAACCACCATTCACTAAATATTTTAAACTAAAGAATTGGCCGTTTTTTTTAAGGACAGCCACACAGAAGCAGCAAATAACACAAAATGACTTGCGTTCAGATCTTAACCACACTGAAAGTTCTCTTCAATGACTACCACTGCGCTAGTCAAATAGGATAAAAGTGAAATGACGATCCAATTTATTTTTAATAATATTTCACGTAAATATTACTACTAATAAAATAAAATTAAAACTGAGAAGCTTAATATAATATTAATGCAATTTTAATATACACTCGAACGAAACATTTACTGCAACAATTCTCAACGATTAATAAGTGACAATACTTGATTTGTAAGCGTCTCTGTGATTGGCCAAGAACCTGTATCATAATGAAATCTGTATCGAAATGACCATCATTATGCAACTGGTTGCAGCCATCCAAAGACAGCGTTATACAATGGGAGAAGAAAAAGTAATTATTGAAATTTACACATGATATTATTGAATCAGTGTCAGTAAGCATAGAACCATAACTACCATTTGAGAATGCGTAAAAAACACGCTTTTCGAGAAATTAGCTGTTTGAGCAAGTTCAGCATGAACGGATTTAAGAGAGATTTCTGTCAGAATACTTTTGAGATTCCGAGACAAGCTATCTGGAGATCTTGGAGCAGCCCGGTTCGAGCTATTCGCAACTGATGTGACTTGCACGTTCAGACGGGTCAGTAAGCTTCTTATCAGGTTCAATCTGAACGTTAAAAGATTATGGAAACTTTCACGATTATAACTGAAGACAAAACCCGTTAGGAGCAGACAATACTACGCCTCAAACTGCTGGCATTTCTCCGTTTCAAAATGGCGCAATAGGGCAGAACGACAATCGAATGTAGTCAAGCGCTAATCGAAAATGGCAAATTATGATGTGGCTGACATTTTACGAATTGTTTCTTTACTAAAATACTATGTCATAAAATGCAAGATAAGAGTAGTGCGCTTTCACTTCAGTCTGCCATAGATTTCAGTCTTGAAATCTGCTGAGAAGAAAATTTAAGAAAAATAAAAGAATAATCACCAACATCATCATCAGCAGCATCATCATCATTGGGATTGTTGTCATTAGCATATACCGACGCCGACATCCCGAACCGTCAAATTTATCTCTGCCCTTTGACACCCTGAAGCACGTACTTCAACCTCCCATAACTTCACACTGCGGAGATCCGTACAAACATAATGACTAGTAGTAGATGCACGGTTTATTTCACGTACATCCTTTTCACAGTACTTATGACTGACCGCACTTATCGACTCTTCGAACTACTTTGAGTTGAAAAGAAAGGCGACAGACAGGTGGCCTGCACGTCGTGGTCCGTAAATCCATTCTTCTTCTCTCCGCAGATAGACCAATTCGACCTACCAACTCCTTACCATGGCGGGGGGAAGAAACGGGAAGGATATAGGATGGTTTAGAAAGGCCCTAGTTATGTCACTATCCACAAACTACAACCTTCCTACGCTGGACTCGAACCCACGGCGCGCCGAACAGAGCTTGCCACTGCACTCGTATTACAGAAGAAAATCTTTATTTCTCTAGGGCAACATTTCTCTCCTGTTGGCTGCAAAGAGTCACCAGAGGTATATGACCATTGAATACAATGTACAGATGACTAAATTGTTAAATGCAAATAACTTTTTGGGTATGAAAATATAGACCATAAAGTACTCATTAAAAATGTAAGTCGTTATAAGTAAATGTGCAATTGTTTTTATATATTTATTTTATATATTTATTTTTATGCGTATTTTACTAATTAACAGTGAGGATGATAAGCCTAACCTCTAAATTCAAAGCTGACATCGGAAGAAAAATAAAAATTATATTTTATTAATCTTCAGTACATACTACTTAACAATTTATTGACATTTAACAATGTTGGAATAATCAAACTGTAGTACAGATATTTATATTTAAAAATAATTTTCTGTTCATAATAAATCGCTAAGTAATTTCTTTTCCAGTTTTCAGTTATTCCATGAAATCAGGTTGTTCGAGAAAAGCTTGTTGTGCTCTTAGTTCTAGTGTAGGGTGATTCCCGAAGATAACAGTGAACATCTTACGTAAAGACTCTAGTGGTCCATATAGAGGGGGGAGGGGGAAGGGGAAGGGAGGAGGGGGAGGGGAAGGGGGAGGGGAGGGGAGGGGGAGGGGGTTGGGCGAATGGCAGGAATTCTCAGGTGGGTATTCGGAAGATAGCGGAGGGGAAGTCCCTCTCGAGGCTATTAAGGGTCGATTTGTGAGGCAACAAGCAATGGAACGACCCCGACCTGTCGCTGGAGGGCAACGCAGTCCCTTAAACGTGATAAACATTTACTAAAAAATAACTTTACTCGTTTATTTGTCATTTAGCGACAACAAGATTGAATTTAAACTTTGAAGAACTCTGCTACATTTAAGACGATAGAGATAAATTTTTAAATTCACACCATAATCTCTCATCGTAAGAACAATAACAATTTTATTTTATTAATCTTCATTATATTCGTACATTATTTCCCAATTTATTGGTAATACTGGGATAATCAGCAAAGAACATATTCATTAAATGACACGTAAAATCAGCAGTCATTTGGTACGGAGAAAATTTTACATCTTGCAAGTGGCCGTTGAAACATAAAAAGTTTCGAAACATCTGAAACATGAACCATTCCTTAGGGAGAGAAGGAGATCAGACGCAGAAAGTAGTTCTTTTTCGACGACGTTGGATTATGACAATAAGTGCCCGCCTTGGGGATGTCATCCCTGGAGGGATCTGCTTGTTATTTAGTGTTAATGAAAGATATATATCGTGAACAAGAACAGGAGTTTATTATCACACAATACATTTTTACTTAGTGAAATCCACTACCACCAAACATATTAAGAGAAGCATGTACCTAGTAACCCCCCTCAACTGTCCAGTGCGTCGGGGGAGCACAACAATATCGGGTGACGCCGTCGACGACTTCATTCATAGACATTTCCATCTCATCACTGCTCCGCGTTGCACTCACTCCGTTGCAACGCAGCTACATAACCATTATAAATATCACTGAAACGTAACTGCCTATTATTTTGTAGATTTTCCATTCTTCCTAAATTTTCAATACAAATAATTTAAAATTATTTCTTCCAATTTATAATTTTAGACAATCAAAATAGCAAGTCTTTATGCGTTTCGTAGGTATTTAGAAATTTCTTCTTTTCAAATATATTTCTCTCTCTTCCTATATATATATATATATATATATATATTTCTCTTTCTCTCTCTCTCTCTCTCTATATATATATATATATATATATATATATATATATTGAAACGCACCGCGCCTCTAAATAGAAACGCGATACATTTCAACTTAAACAACCAGAGAACATACAAACGGCGCGAGCATAACTAGGCAGCATGGCAACACGGAGGGGAAGGGGGGCGTCACGTGGAGCGCGAGACACGAGGGGAGGACAGCGAGAGGTCGGTTGAGAAGGAGAGACGAGCGGAAGCCACGCTAGCGGACGGAGGTGGTGCGCGAGCGGTGCGAGTTATTTGGGGAAAAGTACCCCTAAGTGCTGAATAACTTAATAGACTTGCATAGTATTACATTTCGGACCGTTAAAGAAGTGTGATGCAGACCGAACAGCATTGGGAAGTCAACGGATAGAGTGTATGGTAAACCGAAGAGTGTGAAACCCGCCTGTAGCGTGAGCACATGCATCGCGAACGTAGGTTTCGGGAAAAGATAGAATGTGTAGTGCACAAGACAGTGACTGAACCAGTGATCATTTGTGAGACCGATCAAGCAGTGTCTGACGGGTTTTCAGTGTATAGGAACTTTCCATAATGAAACTGTATGATGACGCGTGAGGAGAACAAGAACACGTGGGTATAGGTTACCGATATTTCACCGGTGATTCAGAGAGTAATATAGTGTAACGTGTTTAGCATAATCAGTTACAACCCAAATCTGGAGTTCAGACTGTCAGGACAAGCATAAGTTAATTAGATGCACTAGTGTAGAATATACGCGTGGAGCAGCGTGAGGGGCGAACACTTGCCTACTCATCTCCGGCTGGGGGCCGAACGGCTCCGGGACCACGCGACGGGAGCCGAAGCCGCCGCCACCATCGGCGCCGGGCCCCAACGAAGCGACGTGACCCAGGTGGTAACAGGTATGATGCTAGCATTGAAGGTATTAGGTTTTGGTACCAAAACATAGTAATCATTGCATAGGGGATCAGTGTTCGAAAGTGTAATAGTGATATTAGATGAATAAACATCAAACTGTCGTTGTATAATAAACTGTATGTATTTATTGTACCCCGAACATCCCAGGGTCCACATTCGCGAAAAAGATCCCGAGCCCTGCCTGAAACAAACAAATTTATTGTACCGTGCCACTTCACGGGTAAGTCACGATTGACCCCGAGCAGTCGGTCCGTTACAATATATATATATATATATATATATATATATATATATATATATATATATACACACACACACAATCACTTTTACTTAGAGAATAAAAACTTATTAACTCCTTTTGGCTATAGTTAGCATTCTTCGAATCTTAGTTATCGACTTCCAGTGTTTTCTGCAGTAAATTTAAAGATTAGCCATTTCATTTCGAGATAGAAACTATTACGCGCATTATAAAATAGTAATAAGAATATTATGCAGCTTCCAGTTTTTCCACGCAACTAAAACTATTGAGAAACGCTATTGATGGTTCCCGATCTTACCATTACAGGGATTCCAAAAGAACGAGAACAGGCCTTGTGAAGTCAGCTGTCGTTGGAGGGGAGCTGGGCGGATGATCGGAATGCTCAGGTGGCTATTCTGAAGCCAGCACAGGGGAAGACCCTCTCGAGACAATTAAGGGGTTTCCTCTGGGGTGCCCAGCCACCAGGCAGAGGGAGGGTCGCTCTGTCATGTTCTAGGGCAACACAATCACCGAGACTTTGTTGTGACCCATGCCAACGACCTCTCTCGGGCCTCACAACTGCCCCTCGTCGCCAGCCCTTTTTCAGCGCACTAACAGATGCTCACAACGTATTTGGTATGTAGCAGGTATCATGGTTACTTTAAAAATTCTCATCAAACGTCTCTTCTTCTTCTTTGACCTTTTTCCGTTACTACGAGGTCGGCGCTAATGTGCGTGGGCTCATTTTATTAATTTTTGCACACTCCAATTTTTTACAGATTTGGCGAATGTTTGCGGCCGGATGCCCTTCCTGACGCCAACTACAAGGGACACGCAATCACACAACACAAAGACAACCCACACAATCACGAAACACACACAACCATGCCCGAGCCGGGATTCGAACCCACGATCCTTCGGTCCGAGATCGCTACGGCACTACTGCCTTAGCGATCTCGTCCATAGGTTTGGCAATGATCTCCTCAAACGTACATTTTAAAAATGTTTGATTATGTTATTAATGAATGTCATCACAAAGAAAGTTATCATAATTTAATTTTAATTTGTTTTCAATTGTTGAAATTATTCGTCTTTATAGAGATAAATTGAAAATCTAGACAAACGCTCCCGCGCAGGTGCAGACAATTTGTATTTGCTAAAACAAATAAATAAAAATAAGCCCCTTCCAAGGGAATGCATCAGCAGTCCCCTTCCTTTTACACATGCCTATCATCATCATCATCATCAACCCGTCATCATTCCAGGTGGGCTTTCGTGGAAGGAGTGCCATCGTAAGTCGCCCTCCGTCCGCTTGGGTCGTCTCCGTCGTAAGAGGGAGACGCAGCAAGCAAGTGCTTTATTTATTGTACGAAAGATAACAGTTTATGAAGAGCACAAAACATTTAGAACATGATACATTTCAAAAAACACTCATATACCCAAATATTTATGAATGAAATTATTTAAAAGCAAAATATATTGAATATTATGAAGCATTTCGTGAAATATTGTGTAATATTTCAAAACGTTCATAAATGATATAACATTTTACATTTGATCACTTATTTCTATAAATATGTCTTAATATTCACGGAAATATTATTTTGTTAGTAACAAAAAGTCAATAACAACTTTTGTAAATTGACTACTATTGTAATCCACGCGAGCCCTCCTGTAACGCTTTCCAGCGCGACCTCTGAAGAGATAGTGTTGCATTACGGAGAGTTGCCTTCGTGTACACATACTTTAATGACAAATCTGTTATTGAGTCTGTTGTTTTTAACCTCTCAAAAGACTACGAATCTCAGCCCTTCACTAAGTCAGTCGTGCGGTTCGACCGTGATTTCGTTGCATTTGTAATATTTGAACTTGTTAATAAATAAAATAAAATTTTACAACTGATCGTTAATTTAAATAAATGCAACTGTTTAAATTTACTGTTACTAGTTTCGTAAGTAGATTATTATTGTAATCTATCCGACCACTCGCGGTACCACTTCACTGAATGTGATGTATCACGAAGCCTTGCCTTCGTGCGCATTAATTTTAATGACAAATCTGTTATTATGTCTGTTGTTTTTAACCCCCAAAAGACTAATACTACAACGAATCTCAGCCCTTCAATTAGGGGTTGGTCTTGTGGTTTGACCGAGAGCAAAACGACTAGGACGGGCCTCTTCCAACTGCTCGAAGGCAACTCATTGAGCCCCCTTTTTGTGACCTAAGCCAACGACCTCCTGTGCGCGTGCCACCAGTCCCTCATCACCCCCCTCACCTGTCCTCCGCAAACAGACCCCCTCCCCTCCCACCCCTCTCCCTCGGGGTCCGAGCGCGTGCGTGCGCCAGAGCCGACTGCCGATTAGACGCAGGAAAACTGCGTTTAAGGCCTCGCGCCGCGGGGCAACGGTCAATATGAATATTTGCTGAATAATTAATGAATTCCTGCATAATGCTACCAAGGGACCTCCAGACGCACAGAACGACTTTCCTCCGCGCCGCTATTATATTCCCGGAGCGGTTCCTTACCGGTGGTTAATGGTGCTGACCTGAACCGCTGATAAATTTCCCGCTGCACCGGGGGGCGCCGAGGAAACGTCGAAGAGAAGCGAGCGGAACAGAGTGGAGGGGAGGGCACGATGTGAGAGAGGGCGAGTTGGAACGAAGTGTGAGGCATGGAGGGGACGCGGCGGAAGCAGGGCGGGACGGGCGTGCGGGGTGGGGCGGGCGTGCGTGGCGGGGCGGGCGGGCGTGGCGTGGCGTGGCGTGGCGGGGCGGGCGTGCGGGGCGGGGCGGGCGTGCGGAGCGGGGCGGGCGTGCGGGGTGGGCGTGCGGGGCGGGCGTGCGGGGCGGGCGTGCGGGGCGGGCGTGCGGGGCGGGCGTGCGGGGCGGGGCGGGCGTGCGGGGCGGGGCGGGCGTGCGGGGCGGGGCGGGCGTGCGGGGCGGGACGGTGAGGGGCGGGTGGGGCGGGGTGGGGCGGGGCGGGGGCGGGGTGGGGCGGGGCGGGGAGTGTGTGTGGGACGGGGCGTGCGGTGCGGAGTGGGACGGGCGTGCAGGGCGGGCGTGCGGTGCGGGGCAGGCGTGCGTGGTGGGGAGGGTGTGCGGGGCGGGGCGGGACGGGGCAAGCAGGAGCAGGGCAAAGTGGGGGCTGAAGTGGAAACGGAAGGCGCAGAGCAGACCGAGTTGGCATGGAGGAAAGTCAATCAGGCATGGCGGGAAGTGGCGGGGAGAAGAGGGGGCGCAAGAGTACGAGGCGGCGTGGAGAGGGCGGGGATGGAGAGAACACGAGCAGATAAAAGCGGGGGCTGGAGTGGAAACGGAAGTGGCGGGGCAGACCGAGTTGGCGCTGGTCAAGCATGGTGGGAGGTGGCGGGGAGAGGCGGGGTGGAAAGGGATGGAGAGGGAACGCAAGACGTTACGGAGCAGACGGGTCGGAGAGAAGACGAGCAGGGCGAAGCGGGACACAGGTGCGAAGCGGGACACAGGAGCGAAGCGGAGAATGGCGAGGACAAGAGAGTCGGCAGTAGACGGTGATAAAGTTGGCCGCAGTGAAGATGAGGTGACTTGGGAGTAGGACGGAAATGTGAATGGCGGGGAGAAGCGGTGCGAATGGAAACAGATGAGGCAGGACCGATCGGTGGTGCGGGGAGAAACGGTACTAGTCAGGGTGAGCGGGGGCAAGGCAGGTAGAGGCGTGGTCGAGAGGTACGGGCAGAGTGGGATGGCGAAGGTAAACGCTGGGCGAAACGGAATGTCCAGATGAGGCTTGAAAGTTGGGATTAGAGCGAGGCACAACGGAGAGAAGTGGACTGGGGAACGTTAAGAAGACAGGTGGTGTAGGGGGTGTAGTGGTCCAGAGTAGAAATGGAAGAGGCTGGAGTAGTCGACGAAGCGCGAGGAGAAACTGAACTAATCAGGATGAAGCGAGGCGGATAAAGGTGGGGTGGAGAGGATCGGAACGGAGAGGGAATGGGAGGAAAGTTATGGGGCGGAATGGAGACGGACGGGGTGGAGAGGGAATCAGAGGAGAGGGACGGAGTGGAGCGGGGCGGAGCAGAGTGGGGCGTGGCGTAGCGAAGCGAGGCGCGTTGGAGGGTGCGTGGCGGAGAGGGGCGTAGGAGAGACGAGGTGGAGAGGGATGGGGTGAAGAGGGACTGGCTAGACAGCGGCGAGGTGGACTCGGAAGATGAGCGCAGAAGCGTGGCCGATCGGAATGACTTGGCGGAGCAAAGACGACGGGGCTGGGAAGCGGTGCGGAGAGGAATGGGCCGGGGTGGAGTGTGGGGAGGAACGTGCGGGGTCGCGTGACTCGACGCCGCTAGCGTAGGAGCCGCCTACTCTGCATTCAGAAAGCGATCCATCGTCCTTTAAGGTTTTAATACCTCGCGGGTCTTAAGTAATTGTCGCTTTGCGCGGCGTCCGGGCCGTATGTCCTGCGCGCGCCGCGCCGCGCCGGTTGCGTGAGTGCGCGGAATGAGGCGGAGACGCTGCCGGTGGCGTCGAGGTACAGGAGGTGAAGGCAGGAGAGGAAGTGGCGGCGGAGGCGGTGATGAACGCAGCTGCCGGTGAAGTCAAGGGGTGGATTACGCCGGTGCCGCAAAAGCGCTAGTGGGGCGGATGAGAATGGCTGGAGTGGAATTATGATGGCGATGGGAACGGTGGTAAGCAAGTCGGTGAATGCGGTAGATCTGTCCGCTGTGGTGACGGTTGCAGAAACGTGTAGTATTGATGGCGAAGGCAAGAGTTAATGGGGCAACAGTAGACGACGATGAGGGCGACGACAGTAGAGCATGCTGTGGAGACGTCGGGCGTCGCGGCGCCACAAGACGTGTTGCGCCGGCATCACGCTGGGCGGCGCGTGTCAGGGAGAAAGGGATTTATTTTTCGAAACCAGCCCGAGGCCTGTGTCGTCCCCCTCAGGGAAAGAAAATGTGGATGCTAGTCGTGGAGGGGATCTTGATGGAGACAATACAATGAGGTAGTCACGATACCGTGTTATCCACTAATGAGATGCGTCTCTAAATCAGAATGTTCAATCCGGGAAGATATACTTTTATACTACATGATGGAGGAATACAACATATAGTTATATCAAATAATCAACGTGTAGTTATATCAAATAAGTCACAATATATTATAACAACAAAAATTATTTAATTATTATTAGTTCCTTTGTGTTAGGCACGCCTTACAGAATGTTCCATGGATTAATAAGATTAAGAACTTAAAAGAAATTCCAGATTTGAGCTAGGCCTGTGTTGTTGTTTTTTCCCTCAAAATTAAATGGATGTTCTTAATCTTCATTTGAAAGTTTCTCACTTGTTTCTTACATTGAGTCCTACAAAATACCTTCAATACTTTATCATTGCACTAATAGGAGAAAAGTTTTATTTTGGGTAGTTAGTGCAGCGTATCAATAACACGTAATACAGAAATGGAAGCAATACTCCTGTTCTTCTGCCATTATCCGTTTCTTTTGTTACTTTCCATTAACCCTCCTCACTCTGTCTTGGATCTCATTGTTATCTTCGACTTCGAAAATCTCACTGAAAATATTATCCAAACCACGGTGTTTCAAAAGACTGCTCCCGGCGCCTTGCTGTCTCTGTAAAACGTATTTTCCTTATCTTCATTGGCTCTCTTCTTCGTCCTCAAGACTTAACATCGACAAGGTGCACCTCTCTCCATTATTCCCTTTTCTCGCTCCCTTTTTGCCCAAACTTCCCACCTCCTCGCCCTGTTTTGTCGCCACTCGGTCCGTAGGCTCTAGTCTCTCCGTTTTCTCTCGTGCACCTCCTCCCTTAGGTAACTCCTCCCTACTGATCTTCGCCGCTTCTCTCCTTCCCTCGCCCAGCACCGTCACGCATCGCGCCACTTCACCTCCTCTTTCCCTATCTTACCTCTCTCTGTCTCTCCTCTTCGGACTTGCTCCACTATAGCCGGAATCCTCGCATCTCCTCGACCCCTTTCGGCGCTCGCCGCCACGTGCGCCCTGTCTCTTTGCCACAATGTCTCTCTGCTTTCCGCAGCGCGTCTCTCCGCCTTCGCCAGCATCTCCCCGTCTGCCCCCTCCCCCACCCCCCCCTCCGCGCTCCTCCTCGCCCGCCGCGCGCGTCGGCGCTCGCGGAATCGCAAGAATGCCGGCGCGGCGTCTGAGGCACTATAACAATATTAAACTGGACACAGCGCGCCGCGCGTGCAACCTCGCGTCGCTGCTTATTGAGCAGCCGCCTGGCCACGCCCCCTACCCTACCCCTACTCTCTCTCTGTCTCTCTCTCGCACCGCCGCCCTCACTCCCTGCCTCCACCCTCATCCCTGCTCCCCGTCGGCGCTTCGTTCGGCGCGTGCACGTTCAGGGGTGCCACAAAGTCCGACTGGAGGGCGAGCGAAGACTCTGATGCTACTCAAGCTCCAGAAGTATACTAGTGACGTAGTGTATGTAGATAGTCTTTTTCAAATTTGGCAGCAACCGAACCTCCCAGTTCGTAAACGGACTATCTTTTTCTTGACGTTTACTTTGAGCTCCAAGCATAACCCAACAACTCATAATTCTATCGCAGTCATATTTCTTTAGAGAACTCCAGAAACAAAGTTTTGTAGATCTATGTCGAATTCTTTGTATATCTATGTCAGTCTATGGTTATTTGAACTAATCCTTTAGCGTAAATACACAGTCAATACTATCTACCGATATTATTATTTTACATTCGTATTGGTTGTAGTGTGAATATTCAGAAAATTCGACTTTGTAGTTTAAGTTTATGATTTTACAAAGTTAAGTTTTGCTTGTAAATATTCATGTGCACATTACTCAGCGACCTGAAGGAATTTAACATCTGATTACTCACAACTGTAGAACATGCTTTGGAGATTTTTAGTACATAAACGTTTTCTGCAAAATGTTGACTTCACAGCTTATTTATTGGAATCAAATATTTATCCACTTCCAGTGAAAAGGTCTGTGTAGTTCCAGTTTTCAGAAATGGAATGCTCAATATCTAAAGTAAAATTTCCCAGAAAGATGTGGAGGGCACGATTATTAAATAGTTATGTTACGCAAAATATTCCTGAATATCATGAAACGACATCACAAAACACAGTAGGGAGCCGAACTCAACAAGCTTTCGATCAGAGACACTGCAGTGACGACATATTAATGCCCTGAGTTACCTTAGCCGGTTAAAACCATGAAATAATGCAATACAGTGCAACACTTTCCCCGAGGAACGTGCTGAATTTGGGAGTTATGCTTGCACCGTTTCCGGAGACATTTTGTGCTCTAGGAGAACTTTAAAATGGGTAAGAGATGCGAGGATCTATGGGAATATTTAACAAAGAACTGTGCTTAACATATGAGAAGGTAGAAGGTAGGTATAGGTACAAGAAATTAGGAGGATTTTTTACTGATTTTATAATTTCAAACTTTTGTAATATATTTATTCTGTCTTTTTCTTTCCAAATGCAATATTTTGGGAAATTTTGTGTTGGGTTCGAAAGTGTGTTCAAACAGATGTGATTGTGAAATGGATTTATCCTGTAGTAACCCCCGTGTTCATACGTTCATTATTATAAAACTGTCTTACATTTAAAATCCTAGAAATCCTTTAAGAGTTTTAATCAAATATATTATTTGTGATTGTGAAATTAAGGACAACTACAAAATGTTGGCTGATAATTTTCAGCTCTTCACATTTTGCGTAGTAATGCAACGTACACTAACCCGTCGTGTATTGCAAAGTGTGAGTGTGCTGGCCTTTGTGTTGAGGATAGCCAAGTCATTTACGAGGCTAATTCATTACTAAACCGTAAAATGTGTTCAACAGACTTTCTTACATCATTGTAACCCAACACTTAGTTTTAAACAAATCCATTACCACTTGTTCATCCAATCGTCCTTAATTTCACAATCGCGAGATCTCGAAAGAGAATTCTCACCATCCCACATCCGCATGCTGTGCAGTTACGCAACTCATTCCAAGGCGGGCGATGTGTCGAGGCAGCGCTGGGCGTGTGAAAACGCTGCATAAGCGGATTCCGTTCCTCATCTGTGAGGAAACGCCTCCGATCGCAAGAAGGATAAGCCCCTGCCTCGTCAGAACCGCCTCCATCTGCCTCAGGGAGTCGGTTCGAGTTGCATGCGGGACGCGACAGAGCGGCACCGGCTGTCAGCGGGTGTCGCGCCGAAGCCTCGCGTCAAGTCTACTCCACAAAAAAGAAACAATACAAACTGAACGTGGGGAATCCCGACGCACGACTAGATGAGAAAGAATGAAGTGACGAAATCCTTGAGGCAACAGAAGTCGAGAAGTTGCACGCTTTGTGTTGGAAATAAGAGTGTTTGTGATAGCATAACGTTTTGCTACATCTGTCACTTGTACTGTGAAGATCTTGGCGAAATACTATTTCAGTTTTAATTATGATTGTATTTTGCTGAAACTTCACTTATTATTTTTGTTGTAAACTTCGTTTTTACCAGAGAATAGGAAGTCTGTAATGAAGAATAACGCATTAGTGATTAGTATTTTTATAGTTTTCAAAGATAGCACACTATGAGTAACTTTTCGTTGAAAAATAATTTGTTGAATATTTGAATTAAAAGTAAAATTACACGAATTATACCGACGTACTTTGAGACAAAAGCAAAATGATTCGAATAGTAAGAATGGTAGTTGAATTATTAAGATTTCGTCTTACATAGCTGAAGAAAATCCCTTAACTGCAAGTATGCGTGAGATTTTACTAACATAAAGTGTCACACATCAAACTTTGTAATGATGAAATCCATATTAAATACCAAAACAATCACCTTAATTGTGACATTCCGGCCACTAAAAATACTAATTATTACAAAAATAACAATTAAAATAAAGTTTAATATCCGGTATCCTGATTTTTGGATTTAGAATAAAGTTTTGTATTCGAATTGTGGTTTCACAGAGCTTAACTCTGGAGAACCTATTCAGAGTTACTGTGGCCCTCGCTTTATCGCATTCATGTCGTTCCATTTCGCTCTGGTGAATAAAGTTCTATTTAATCTCGTTAGTAATAAAAATAATTGAAACTAAATAATCTTAAATTCGATCATTTGCATTCGCAGATAACAATGAATCTCGCGGCACGACTGCATGAAGTTGCTCGTTCTCCACGCAAAGCCAGTTCCGGCTTCTGTCGCGCTGAGGCGCGTGCGCGGGCGCGGGCGCGAAGACACGCAGGCGGAGTGCGACGGGGCGAGGACCGGCTGACGAAATCTCGGGCGACAGAGCGAGCGCGCTCCGCGGGCAGATTAGAGGCGACGCCGAGACCCTATAGTGTGATTTTTCTAACTCTGCCCTCAAGCCGCTATCGCCACGATGGAATATCACACGGCATTTCTCGTCTTTCTCTGATCATCTACTATGATCATTATTAGCCGTCGTACCGCTAGAAGTCGCATGATCGCTAGCACTGCTTGATAAGGTAGTGATCTTGTGGCACGCCAAAGAACGTCGCGAAATACCGTGACATATTCCATCCTGAAGACGGGCCTTCAGGGACAAAGTTAGAAAAATCGCGGTATAGATACAGAGAGTAGCGCAACTGCTGCCACTTAATATCCTCTTACCCGTTAGCCCCGCCAGACAGCAATCAGGAAATGAAGGAAAATTATAACAACTGGTGACGTTCTGGAGATTTTCAAGAATATTAATATTGGTTTGGGATAGATTCATGGTATTCAACGCACAGAATACCGCACGGTTCCAATTTTCCTGACAACTGGATGAAAAATGGCGGGATCACTGGAACAATGGAAAGCGCTACTCTCCGTATCTAGGGACTCCAGAGCACACCAGAGCGAAGACCTGTGGTCGCCTCCTCTCCGCCGCCTGCTTCGCTCGGGCCTCCGCCCCGCCACTATCCCGCTGGTTTAGTGTTGCTGGGAGCGTCAATTGGTAACGCCATTAATCCCGTAAGTGTTGTGCACGTCTGTATCACGGAAGGTGGCGATGATGGCGAGATGACGCTGGATGGCCCCCGCTAAATGGCGAAATCGTGCGCCGACCTACCCCTTGGCTTTTCCGTTTTTTTCTCTAGGTATCTCCCACCAGCAGGGAATCGCCTCATCCGAGACAAGCTCTATGCTCCCGAATGATCTCTTAATCTGTGTGGTAGGGGATAGTGCTCCGCCCCTGTCGAAACCTCCCCTCCGCCGCCTGCTCCGCCCGTATCTGCGCCCCGCTATTACACCACTGGTTAGGTTAATTAATTAGTGTTTCTGGACGCGACAATTAATTTCGTAAATGTAGTGAATTTTTTATTACAGGAGATCTTCCTTGCTGGATGGCGAGATCCGGCACCGACATACACGTCCGCTAGCGAGGGGCGGCGCCCCAGCCGGAACAAGCTCTTAGCTCCTGACTGATCTCCCAGCATGTGTAGTACATGTGTGTGTGTGTGTGCAAGGACAAAGAAGAGGACGGAACGATTGTGCGAGGTTCGTAGCATGTTTGTCAGGGGTACTGCTCCAGCGTGCGCCTGGATTGGATCGCAGAAATCTCGGAACACTGCCGTTCAGAGCAGCCGGCCGATAGAATTCTCATCATGAAATTTGAAATTGATTTTCTATCACTCGGGAACAACATTTTTCAAATTTTTATTTTTCTAAAATAATAATAATTATTTTCTAAATTCTTGTTTCTAGTTTTTTTAAATTCTGGGTTACAAGAAAATGTGTGCAGATAATCTCTTTCCCTACACGTCATATATAGTTTTTACTGTCTTTTGACCTAATAAATAAAAATCATCGTGTGCATTAACTACTAGTCATGAGTCCGTAAGTAGAAAGCTTTAGTCCCCCGAGAGAAGAGTCCCGTGCATTCGATTTTAACGCGAAGGTGGCGGTGATTCTCGCTGGATGGCGAGATCCCGCGGCAACCTACCCGTCGGCTTCCGGGGTTTTCCTTACCCAGATATCTCCCACCAGCAGGGCACCGCCTCATTCGAGTCCAGCTCTAAGCTCCTGCTGCATATTGCATGTGTCCTTGTGTGTGTGAGGGGTGAGGATAGGACGAGGAATGGGAGGGAAAGATCGCGTGCGTTCCGTGGCCCGTTTGTTAGGGTACTGCTCCGGCATTCGCCGGATGTTGATTGAAAACTACCGATCAGAGCAGCTGGCCGCTAGAATTCTTCTCCAGACAGTAAGTGAATTCGGCCTATGTAGCTAGCGTCTAAAATACTGCCAACGTTGGGATTCAAATCCTAGATTCTCCCGGTCTGAGACATTACAATGTCATCATTTAATACCCCAAGCCACCTAAGTCTTGGTGTTCACGTTTGGTTCCACCTGGTCCCTTCACCCACCCCAACCGTCGCGTCGCTTCCACATCTGTTTTCAGTTCCATATTTCCGGAGCATGAACTACTATGATCATTATTAGCTACAGTGTACTTGCGTTGTATTCCGCGAGGCGATATTCCTCCTCAGCTGGAATGTGAAATACAGATGTGACCCGTTGGCGGAACATCGTCCTCCAGGTATTTCTGCTAAAGGCGGCAACACCCGAGATGGGACAAGCACTAACCCCCGACTGGTCTCCTGACGTCTTAATTAAATTAAATAAATTTTAGAGAAACGCTGATGTTGAAAATTGCTGAAGTTAACCGTTTCAATTTTGTGTCTCCATTCAGACCCCCGTTTCGGACACCCGAACATTTTCCACGTCTCTCCGGCCCCGCGACTCGCCCTGACTTCACCCATACAGTCTTTTTGTCCCTGTCTTGATCTCTGCTCCATATCTATGAACGTCTGCAATCTACCGTTTCATTTACCATCACTTCCGCAGACCTCTTCCTCCTCGTCGCCGGCGCCACTTTTGCCCGACTCTACGCTTCCACCCACGTCTCAATCCCCACCTCCCCCCTGCCTCCGTCCCCACCTGTTTCCTCACCCCAGTCCCCGCCTCCGCCTGCACCTTCGTCCCCGCATCCATCACAATTCCTCCCCGCCTCACCCCACATCTCTGAACCCGCCGTGGCCTCCGCCTCCATCCCCGCCTCCGTCCCCACCTCAGTCCCCGCCTCCGTCCCCGCCGCGCCGTGGCCCCCGTCTCCGTCCCCGCCTCCGTTCCCGGCTCCGTCCCCGCCTCCGTCCCCGCCTCCGTCCCCGCCTCCGTCCCCGCCTCCGTCCCCGCCTCCGTCCCCGCCTCCGTCCCCGCCTCCGTCCCCGCCGCCGTCCCCGCCGCCGTCCCCGCCGCCGTCCCCGCCGCCGTCCCCGCCGCCGTCCCCGCCGCCGTCCCCGCCGCCGTCCCAGCATCCGTCACAGTTCTTCCCCGCCACATCCGACACCTCTAACCCGGTCGTGGCCCCCGCTACCGTCCCCGCCTCCGTCCCCACCTCCGCCCACGCCTCCGTCCTCGCCCCCGCCTCTGCCCACGCCTCCCTCCTCACCTCCACCCTCTTTGTGCCCCCTCCTCACCTCCGCCCTCGTTCTCTCTACCACAAACTCTGCAAGGATCGTCCGGGATTTAAACCCCTGCCCCACTTCTGAAAGGCAAGCGGTTTGACCGTCACAGCACGGGTCGCCTCCACTCTGCCGTCGCCCGCGCCATCGCCATGTGGGAGGCAGCGGGGGCGCGTGTTTGCTCTGCAGATGAAGGCGCGACCTCGCTGCTCAGCCCGAATCCATTTTCTAGCTGTTGACCGCCCGCGACGCGACGCGGCGTGTGCCCGCTCGCCTCTGCCCGCTTACGGCCGTTCTGCGGGCGACGTAATGACACCTCGGGAGGGCGCAGTGTCGCCACGCCAGCAAAGCGTGAGGCTAGCTTGTAATACATTGCTGTATTGCTGGGAATCCTTTATCAGCTTTAAAGGAAACAGAAGATAAAAGACGATTCGGGCAGGATGCGCAATACACAAAAAATACAGGTTTCGAGAAAAAAGAACATTATAACTTCTTCCAGGCGGGGTGAACTTAATAACGTTTTCTACGAGAAAAATATTTGTTATGGGAAAGAGGGGTAAATTCCTTATAATATACTTTTCGACATGAGACTCTCTTCAAAATGGTGTCGTAGATATTGATCGAATTTTTTGTGCTCCCCTTTATTACCCTCAACGCCCTACATATATAAAACTGGTATAATGACAGATAGGACGATATATAACTCCACCAAAAATCAGTCCTTATGCCACATTTCGTAATTCTCAGACGAGATAAGAGATCTACACCGAAAAGAATTCTGTTGGTCTGCTAGTCTGGAAGCAGTACATTCAACCTCTAGGGAAGCCCCTGCAAACTGCGAAATCTTATGTTTTTCATCTGATGTTGCCAGGACAGAAACTTGTGCGATGTGTGACAATGATTCAAAATAACTTAGTCCGTATCACGTTCAGAGACAAAGTAATTGATGAACAGAGGAGAGTCCATCAAAATAAAATACTTTTTTTGATTTTTAAGTCGAAATATGGGAGACGAACGAAAAATCTAATTTTCTGCTCAACAAACTCAGAACAAGAGGCTTGCTACTGTTTGTGATCTCTCACTTGGTTTTTCGTCCACGGCGAAAAATTAAGAAATGCGTCGCTTCGCGCTTCAGAAACCACGTCTGAACTGACGGGACTGAAATGATAATAAAGTGGATAGGTGACAGAACAACAGCGAATTAAAGTTACGATAAAAAAATCATAAAAAATTGTTGCACCAATGATTTTTCGGGACAGCATTCAATTTGCACAGACGCAATTTTGAAGTATCACTGCAATCCTCTGAGTTCATTGAGAAACACTTCAATGACACTCAAAAGCCAATAACAACGCTCTTTTCGGTAACCAAACTGCAGAGAAGGTCAACTCAAAATATACATTTGGTGTTTCAGTAATGCATTTGTTCCCAATCCGCTTTTTAGAGTTAATCATTGCCGGATTGCAAAAAAGAAATGAGTAGCGGGAGATTTTCGTTCTGAACACATTGCCGGGGACATGCTGTACCAACACTATGCTTCCGTTCCCTCCGGGTTCCTCGCCCCTTCGAAGGGCTTGAAGTACTCGCACGTGCCCGGGGCGCGCACGAGTATGTCGCCGCCGAAGGGCAGAGCCCTGCCTCCTGAAAGGGCGCAGAGACGTCCTTCACTCAGTGGGACGATTCACGGACCATGAAGGCGTAAAGGCGTGTTGTAGGAGTGACAATGTGTCATTTGTTAAATGATAGATAATTAGATTGATAAGTCATTCCGGGCGCTTTAACTGCTATGATCACGGTGCCCGTAAGTGTAGTGCGCATTTTATCGCGGGAGGTGGCAGTGATCTTCGCCCGCTAAATGATCTGTTCAGGCGCCGGCCTACTCGTCGGCTTGAGGGTGTTTTCCCTAAACCGGTATCTCCCACCATTGTTAACCGTCACAACCGGAACAAGCTCTAAGCTTCCGATTGGTCTCCCGGAATGCGTGGTAGTGTAGTGCGTGTAAGTGTGAGTGTTGTGAGTAAGGTGTGACGATAGGTCAAGGAAGAGAAAGTAAAGATGGCGCGCGATCCATGGCCCGTTTGTTGGGGGTACTACACCGGTATTCGTCTGGTGTTGATGGAGAAACCACGGAAAATTACACTGCCGGTCGCTAGAATTCTCCTTCAGACAGTGGTTGAATTCGACCGAAGCAATCTAGCCAGTGTCGAATATCCTGCCATCGTCGGGACTCGAATGCTAGAACCTCTCAGTCATAGGCATTGCAGTGACATCAATTGATGCCAGGAGCCAGTTATGCCTGGTAAGGTTGCAGTGTGGCAATGTGTCTTTGTTAATGGCAATTCAAGAGCGCAGCTGATTAATTTAATAAAATCAATTCACTATTCGAATCGCAAGAACGAATCAGTAATTTGACACTTCGATTTCAGAGTTCAAACGACCTCCTTCATATTCGAAACGGGTTGCCCTGTTGGTGATAGTGTCGTATATATATATATATATATATATATATATATATATATATATATATATATATATATCGGAAATATCTTTTATAAATGAATTCGTTCGGTCTGTCTGGAAATCTCAAGAACTTCGTTACAATACGTAAACATGTTGCTTCAAATACGACAATTTTTAGAAAACGTAATTGTTTTTTATTCTAATTGTTGGTAAACAACAATTAGAATAAAAAAGCTGGAACGAGATTTTGCATCGTAATGAAAGACACAAGTAGATAATTAAGAACATGCCATTCTTTCTTTAGTGTTTCATTCAACGATTTTCACATAGAGGAACAGATTTACCTTATGTTTTGTCATTACATTAACAGCGACTACTTCATTCTACTTTTACTTTGTACTCCTTTTTGCCAGTAGTTTTTAAATTATGTTTTCTGGCTCACATGACTCTATTTCCAATGTTTTTTCTTTAAAAAATGACTCTCTAAAAACATTCTACACAAGAAACTACACAAAAAGATTTTGCCTGCAATGCAGCTGTCAGAGCCAGGGTCGAGACTGCGTCACGAATCCAAGAGCCCGCGGGATAAACACAAGAACTACAACTTCAGCATATAACTGGAAAAGCAAAAAAAACCTGAAATTGAAAATCAATAAGGAATACTGGGTCCATTGCCAGTCGGCATGTGAATAGCGTGGTCGTTCTCCAAAAGGGATAGTGTTCTAATCGACCGTACAGCATGGATGCTACGGAACAGAGGGTAGTTCGCAAACTGAATGATTTAAATTGAATCTGAATGCTTCCAGGACTATCGCAACTGGTAGAATAGGAATAGGTGGCTAGGAGTATCAATTGATGTCACTGCAGTGCCAAGCCAGGAAATACTAAGATTCGAGTCCCGACGGTGGCAGTATTTTCGATTCTAGCTAGACAGCTAACAAGCGAATGCTAGAGCAGTTCCCTTACGAACGGGCCACGGAACGCCCGCGATATTTCCTTCCTCTCCCTATTACTATCCGGAACACACACTAATATGCACTACACAGGACACATGAAGAGGGACTGAAGGGTGCGTGTGGGAGGTACGTCGTTGGGGAAAACTCCACAAGTTGACGTGTGAGATCGGCCCCAGATCTAGCAAGATCTCCCGCGATATAAAGCGCAGTTGACGCGCCCGGAATCACCAATCAATGAAAGGTTGACTGGTAGTTGACAGTTTCAATAAGGGATTCTGAAGACAGTCAATGCGAGCAGCTTAAATTGCATTCTGTTTAGAATTTACGTTCACTGCCAACTGCGCCAAAACATTCCGGTTGCAGAAAATTTTGCGCCGCGCGCCCGGAAGGAGCCCGCACTGCGCGCCAGCCGCCCTGCGCACCCGGGCAGTCGTCAGCGGCGCGCGCGCGCTCGCGAGGAAGAGAAGAGCATCGCGGCCTCACCCCCCTCTGCCGCTGCGCGTCCGCCAGAGCGCCTGGCGAACTTCCCTGGGGGCTCCTCGCCTCGCCCGCTTCCCTTCATATCGCCCCCGGCGAGAGCGACGCGCCTACAGCCCTCGCGCGCCACGCGTTCGTACTTCCTTCGCGACACGCCGCGACCTCCTTCCAGCTCCTCACCCCCCTGCCTCAGCCCCCTCGCCACGGCCCCTGGCTCCCACCCCTCGCCCCATTCCTCGCCCCCGCCCCTCGCACCCGCACCTCGTTCCGCCCCTTCCCGACCTCACACCTGGATCCGTATTTTAGCCCCTGTTCGAACCCAGTTCCCCACACAACATATACCCCGTTATAAGCTTATTATCTTTTGGACAAGACTCTTCTCGTCCCGTCCCGTGTCTTATAGTTCTGCCTCGTACCACCTCCTTCCGTTTCGTGTCGTCCTTTTTCCTCCTGATACGTTCCTGTTTGGTCCAGTCCGGTCCGTAGCGCTCGGTGCTGCCCAGTACTTATGTGACCTACCCTAGTCAATTCTATTCTCTTCTGGTCTGTCCTTTTTGTACTACTTCATCCCGTCTGCTTCGATCCGTCACCTCCGTGTTTTTGCTCCACCACATGCTCCTATTTACCTTGTTAAGCATCCCCACTCCATCTTCGCTTGGCTTGCCTCCCCTCACAACACTCCATCTCACACCCCTTTGAGGTTGCCGGCAACGAAGCGGGGTGTAAGTTGAGATGCGTTGGCGAGGGTGTGGTAGGTAATGCGGCAGGGAGCGTTTGGTGAGCGTAGCGAGGAGCGTTCGAAGAGTGAGGTGTAAAGAGTTTGGAGGGTGAGGCAGGGAGCGACAGGACAGCATAGGAAGCATTTGGAGATCTTGGTGGGGAGCATTGGCGGGGGTATTCCAAGGAGGTAGCAAGATTCTAAGAGTGCGGTGGAAAGAATTTGGAGCGTATGTGATGCGAGCGTTAAGAATGAGGAGCGGGTTGCATTTGGAGAGTGCTGAGAAGGGGAGCATTTGAATGGCAGGGAGCGTTCCAAATGCCAGATTGGAAGTGTTCCGTGAACGTGGTAGAGAGTTTTTCGAGAGCATGGCGGGGAGCGTTCGGAGAACATGAAGAGAGCGTTCGAAACAAATGGTGAGAAGCTTTTGGAGAGCTTAGCGAAGAGCGAGCTGTAAAGAGTTTGTAGAGCATGACACACAGCGTTTCGAGAGCGTGGGCTGAGAGCTTCAAGAAACCGGAGCATGGAGCGTTCATAGAGCGCGCTTGGGTCCCGTTTCTGCCTCGCACATTTCCCTTCATATCGCTTTCCGCGGGCGACGGGCCCGCCCGCCCGCCCCTAGTGATATCTCTCTCATTCCTTCTGTCTTCATCATTTCATCCCCCATCCATCACGCCGCGCCGCGTATTCTCATATTTCTCCCCTCCCCCACGCGCCGCCGCATGCAAAGCAGACCGCGCGCCGCATATGGCGACGGGTGGGGCGGGGGTGGGGCGGTGGCGAGGCTGGGTGGGGACGGGGCGGGACGGGGCGCGATGGGGAGGGGCAAAGGCGGCGCTGGGCGGGGCGGGGAGGGGTGGAGCGGGGCGAAGGCGGGAGGAGGCGGGCGGGGCGGAAGTGGAAAAGGGGCGGGGCGGGTGGGGTGTGGCGGGGGCGTGGCGGGGGCGTGGCGGAGCTGGAACGGAGCGAGGCGGGGGCCGGTAGGGGGCGTGGGCGTGGTCGGGACGGGAGGCGCGGGGAGGCGGGTCGGGGCTGCAGGAACTCGTAAGCCCCTGGACGAGTGAGATCGCGAGGTACACGCCCGGCCGTGTGATCTCCGAGGGGGCGACGATATGGCTGTGCGTGCAGCTTATGAAGAGAAGGAGGGTGTGTATGTGGTGGAGTGGAAGTCAACGGACGAGGAGGAGAGTGGAAGAGGACGGGGTTATTCGACTGAATGAGGTCGCAGGCTGAACACTCGAGTGTGAAGATTGTACTCAAGAATGCGGTGCATTTACAGCGGAAAGAACGTCTATCAAAGTATATGCAATAGTAAATAAGCGAGGTTTCGAGCAGGTAGTATGTAGGCCAATGGTGTCTGTGATCGGATACGTTGGAGGACAGTATCTCTAAACAGAAAAAGGATGCTCACCTCGCTATCTATCTCAGAACATCAGAACTATATTCTAATTTAACCGATTACTGAAATAACAATTTCAGCATTCTTGAGCTTACTTCTCAGTCAACAACACGTATTTACAAAATTAATAGTTCATGAGCAAAAGAGTTTATAGGTAGGAAAACCGGGAATAGAAACAAATTTAAATAGATGGTGCAAATAGAACTCGTGTTTTTTGAATAACAAAGACAGACATCAAAGGAGGTCACATATTTGACGTAGTGTAAAAGAAGTCACGTAATTTGAAATGTGTAAACTAGAGGATATTCAAATATATTGAACAAACATTAGTTATATCTCTGGAAGTCTTACTTTTAGAATATAGAAGATCTAATTACCCCCCAAAGATTTCTTAAGTTAATAAGGAAGTTTCCATTTAGTAAAAATTATATAGAAAACGACCGTAAAACAAAGAACATTTGATAAGGTCCGAGAACTGACATTTTTATGATCTTATTCTACTCATAATGAGAAGAAAGAAACAGCTACTGTTCCACCTGTTTTAATTATTCGGTTTAATTCTAATTGTTCTCTTAATGCCAAGTTACTTGGAGCATGCATATCACTAGTCTCAGAACACACTCAGAGGGGAACTGTAACTTCACTGTCTTCATGTCTTGTCATGACACGCCATCTTACCAACACGTCATAATTATGCACGCAAACACACAATTATAACAGCAGTCAAGCATCAGAGACGTCATAGCTGTTATCAGATAAAATGTCAAGAAACTTTACATGTGGCGTTGAACTCTCTTCCGTGTTAGGTAGAAATCTGGACAGTCCAGGAACTTTGATTAAAAACAGACGAAACGGAATGTAACTAATCTAACGAAGATTTCCAGTTGCCTTTTCATTGTAATTTACTTAAGCGGTAAACAATATTGGTAGAGAATGGTATTTCATAAATACTCATAAATTGGCGGCAATATAGAATTATCTCAAAAAATTTAGAGTTGAATATAATAGTACGTGAAATAGTAAGAAAGTTCTCACAAACAGTAGGAAATTCTTCTACCACCAACTCTTCTAACATGAGCTTCAACTTCGTGGAATGGATAGTAATCACGTCTCATTTATTTCTCCGCCCCATCTATAATTAAACCATGCCTACACCTTCTGGTCACTTCATTCCCGTCTTACTCTCCCTTTTACTTCCCTTTTCATCTCATTCTGTCCAGCTCCGAACGCTCCCGCCCAGAGCCGCTCGGCTACGCTCCGTTTCATTCCCGCTGCCGCACTCACGCCCTCCACCCAGCCAGACTCATACCCTTTCCCGATCACAACCTAATCTCGACTTCGCCCTCACCTCCACCATCTCCTCCAACTCCACCTCCTCCACCTCCACCATCTCCACCTCCTTCAACTCCACCTCCTTCAACTCCACCTCCACAAACTCCACCTCCACAAACTCCACCTCCACAAACTCCACCTCCACAAACTCCACCTCCAGAAATTCACCTCCACAAACTCCACCTTCACAAACTCCATCTCCACAAATTCCACCTCCACAAACTCCACCTTCACAAACTCCACCTCAACCAACTCCACCTCCTCCTCCTCCACCATCTCCACCTCCTCCAACTCCACCTCCTCCACCTCCACAAATTCACCTCCACTAACTCCACTTCCACAAACTCCACCTCTACAAATTTCACCTCCACCAACTCCACCTTCACCAACTCCACTTCCACAACCTCCACCTCCACAAACTCCATCTCCACAAATTCGACCTCCACAAACTCCACCTTCACAAACTCCACCTCTACCAATTCCACCTCCACCAACTCCATCTCCACCAACTCCACCTCCACCAATTCCATCTACATCAACTCCACCTCCATCAACCTACCTCCACAAATTCACCTCCACTAACTCCACCTCCACAAACTCCACCTCCACAAACTCCACCTCCACAAACTCCACCTCCACAAACTCCACCTCCACAAACTCCACCTCCACAAACTCCACCTCCACAAACTCTACCTCTACAAACTCCACCTCCACCAATTCTACCTACATCAACTCCACCTCAATCAACTCCACCTCCACAAATTCACCTCCACTAACTCCACCTCCACAAACTCCACCTCCACAAACTCCACCTCCACAAACTCCACCTCCACAAACTCCACCTCCACCAATCCCACCTACATCAACTCCACCTCAATCAACTCCACCTCCACAAATTCACCTCCACAAATTCACCTCCACAAACCCCACCTCCTCAAACTCCACCTCCACCAACTCTACCTCTATCTCCATCACTCCCACATCCATCATCTCCACTTCATCTCCCACCTCTACATTCATCTCCACCACCACTTCCACGTACAACGTCACCACATCCACCCTCCTCAAACCCGCTCACCTCCTCTCCCGTCTCATCCTCACCGCCACCCCGACCCCCAAGTACGTCGCGCGACACGGCCCCCGCGTCCGCTGTCAGTTCCGCTGCGCGTCGCGTCGCGACGCCTAACGCGATTGGTGGAGGGGAGGGCGTCGCGGCGGCGTATGCAGGCGGCGTCCGACACGCGGAAGAGGACGCGCGCTGCCGGATATCCGATGCGCCGCACATGCAGGCGTACCAACCGCCCGGCGCCCCTCGAGGAGGGTGACGACGCGACCGCGCGGGTATTACGGTCGCTTGACGAAGGAGCCGCTGCTTAAAGGAGGTGTTTCGTTACAGACGTTAAGATTTTCGACTCAAATAGAACATGGCGAAAACGAAAAATCGAAATGATGTTTTCGTTCAGAACTCAGAAAGTAGAAAATTGTCAACAATTATTAAAATGTACTAAAGAAAGTACTTTACGAGACGAAGGGATTATGTTATGAATGAGAAAATAACTAGTATCTTTTTTGAGTAAACAAATTATCTTCATCGTTAGGTATAATGTTTTGTTTTAGTAAAAAACAAAATACAATATCAAGTTATTTTCCATTAGACCAAATTGTTTTCTGTCCGATTACCCGGATCACAGACGGAGCCTAGACAATAAGTATAATACAATGAAGAATTTAGTAGGCGCATATGCAATCCACAACACGCACAATGCTGCATTTCATGAAACAATTGTGTTAAATTCAGAAGAGATGCGTTGTAGACTTTTCCTTTAAAACTCTGATTTCAGAGCCAAAGAGGCCAGATTTACATTTCCAAAACGTATCCATTTTGTTACAGATTTTTATCTATCTACTATTCAGAGTGTAGTTTTTCCGTGAACCTGTTTCTTACTTGTATGAGAAACGTGCAGAATCTCGAATTAATAGTGAAATTCAATTGTCTACGTTCTCAATAATTTCATCACATGGATATATTTTTATGATTGGTAAAAAATGCTTAGCTTGATTGGAAGCCATGAGTAACTGGTCCTATGTCATACAAAGCGAAGTTCAGAGCCTGGCCATTCGTACTTGACATCCAAAAATAAATTGAAAATTTTCGCTTTCAAAAAAATGTTTCTAAAGTGCATAATGATCGCAGAGATGCAATTAGTCACATATTATTTTCAATTTTCAATAATATTTCCTCGAAATAGGCCATTAAAATCATGACATTGTAAAATGTTATTCATAATTATTTTCTGTGGTCGATCACAAACAAATACAAAACTGTTGTTGGATCATTAGTGAAACAAAAGGATGTTTACCTGGAAACGATGAATACAGGTACAAAACTGTACTATTACAAATGTTAACATCACAAAGACGGAGTTTTACAAACGACATAAAACAATTAGATAATACGATAGAACTTTTCAATGAGCTTATTTTATATTTAATATTCGTTTGAAACATAATGTGCTGTACGATTGTTACCAGGACAAAATAATTTCATAAAAACTGTAACTGCACCTCGAGTACCCCAGTTTGTATACTGATATTTTCAAAAGCTTTTCATAAATGCAATTACGGAACCGCCTCATATGAATATAGTAGAATAAAAGAAAAAAATAAAATGAATAATACAATTTTTTGCCTACTGTTTCATCGGAATTTGAAGAGACATTGGCCCTAAAATATTAAATATTTTCTGGCCAACAGGTTTTATTACCACTCACGTTTATAGTTCCTACCTAAATGAAAGTATCCTTCTATTCTTGATGCAATTACAATTGACTCATATAAACTCAGAATTGACAGGTTATAATTTTCCCAACCCCAATTTCGTCCCTGATTCTCTATAGTGAATTTTTTATTGTCATTGGAGGTTCGATTTTTACCAAATCTGAATACAGTCGACGAATACAGACTAATATTTTTGGTTCATTATATCAGAGGTTCGCTACATCCGATGATGTCAAAATTAAATAAAATTTCTCCATAAGGATTGATTTTATTAATATAGTGATACAGCAAAATACATTAATAGCACGAACTAAAAAATTTAATATCTTTATTTGTCCCAAAAAATCAATTATTTTCAATTGTTTGCTTCGTACATTTCTTTAGATTTTATCCAGAACGGAATTGTTTCCAGAACGTTGTATTTTCTACGTTTACTACAACCGAGCCTCAGGTTCACGACAAGCGAAATTTCTCATTCTTATTTGTAATGTAAGTGAAACAGCACCAGTGAATTACGTTCCCTATGACCGAAGGTTCACTATATTCGAGTTCATTACAACCAGAGTCGACCGTATAACGGTTTTTGTTGAAAATATAATAGTATATTCAACAAGCGTAAAATGATAGCTATTATTCACGAGTGTCAGAATGTCTTCAAGTGAATAAAATCCATTCTACAAGAGTAGAAGACTATACTTTCTCTACGACTCTGAAATTTTCATTTTAAAAATAGTAAATGGCCGTCTGAACCGTAAAGAACGGCTACAGAATACTCAATGTTCTCTGACCCTAACAAACACTAACTCGCTGTTAACTAAACTATACTGTTTCGTGTTTGACCTCTTTTACGACAGTTGCAACCTACCGTGGCAGAGAACGCAGCGCCTCTGTAGGCGACTGCGAGAACCCTCTGTCTTGTACAAGGAACTAAGATGAATGTAATTGGTCGACAGCCGTGCTAAAATATTATTCTCGCACGGCTTGTGGAATCGGCATCATTACTACATCCGATAATGTGCAGAAATGAGTACATTCTGGAGTAGTCGTAGAGCAAGATTTTTTTGCCCTGCCCACCTGAGTCGCATGCCACATAATGCTACGAATTTCTTATTTTTATTATTTTTTCTTTCTTATAATCTCTTTTCTCCGTTCTCTCCTCAATCCAACTTCTCTTCACCAAATCGCCCCTTCACCTACTCCTCCCTGAGTGTGACAAGTTGATCAGCGTTTCTCGACCATACAATTCTTACTGTTTTTGATGCAAAAAACAATTTTTCTCTACATGGAGAGGGGTCAGAGATAAACTTACAGAATACTGTAAATGGTAAGCGGAGGATGTGCAAGAATACGAGAAATGCTCAGGGACCTGTTCTCTCCGCAAAAAAAACAACAACAATAATTGCTAATAAACAACAATAGAGAGTATTTGAATCACGTTAAGTTGTCTAGAAATTATGCATTTTCTTGTAAGTTCCTACAGAACGGATATCACGCGAAGACACACGGCCGTATCGTCGAGGCACAAAGCGAAAGCAGCTCCTTGAAGACGCGTCCCGAATCAATAAAACGCACTCGACCCCAAAATCGGCGGCGGGAGGCGTCGCCGAACCATATCTCGGAGGACACCGCTCCGCACGGCCCGGGCGCGCTCTTTGATGCTGGGAGGGCGCTGAATGGCGGGGGCGGAGGGGGGGAGAGAAGCTGTTTTATCACCGGCGCCCATCGCTTCCGTCAAAGCATGCGCGCGTAGGCTCGAGGGTCGATGGGCCAAGGCGATGGGGGGGCAGCGGGAGTGGGAGGAGGATGGGCGGAGGGCAGGGAGGGGGGAGGCGGGGCGGGTCGAGGAGCAACGAGGCCGACCAAAACGGAGCGGGCGCGTCAAGAGGCACCGAATGGCCCTGGCGTGAGAGAGTAAGTGCGAATAAGTGGGCGAGTAGGCGGGCAAGTAGCATGGCGAGTAAACTGGTGAATATGCGGACAAGCAGAAGGGCGAATAGGTGAAGGAGTGAAAATGCACGTAGATTTGCGAGAAGGCGAGCGCTTCGATTTGCAGAGAGGTGAACGAGTGAGAGAAGGAAGTAAACGGGAGAGTAGGCGAGCAATAACTGTGAGAACAGGGTGAAGAGTAGTGGGTCGTGAAGGCGCGAAGAAACGGGCGCGTAGAAAAGCGGATAGGAGTACCACTAGACGGTGGACTGAATGTTGAAATAGTCGAAAGAGCAATGCGATATATAGGCAGGAGAGACTGTTGTGTGAATGAGACTTACGGTATGTAGGCGGTGAACAATGCAAACAGCCAATAAGGAGATGCATACGTTTTCGAAGATGAGGATGAGAAGATGCTTCGATGACAAGGATTGAAAGAAATGGGCAGGATATTGCGGCAATGTTTCAACTGAAACAAACTCAATGAAATACGTTGAGAAAGATGAATAGTACAGAAATGGCACGAAATAATGACAAATCGAAGACTTAAATTGATAGAAGAATGGAGTGAAAATGACTTCACGCCAAAATATCACATAACAAATTTAAATGGAAACGAAGACAAATATATTCAAGAAGACAATTGGAATACAAGACGTAGGAGAAAGACGAAGTGGGAGAAATAGTTAAAGCAGATTCAAAAAGGGAGGAACACATGGGCAGATATCGTATTTAATGAACCAAAACGTAAAAAAATTACTTTTCTACACAAAACAAGGGTGTGAATACAAGCTCAGAGAACAAGGACGTGTGATGTACGAAGAAACGGAAAAAGCCGCAAGAATAGAAAATGATTCAACAAAAATAATACAAATGAGTCAATTAATGAAAACAAAAGGAAAAACGATGAAATTAGAAATAGACGACACGCACACGATAAGGAAGGAGGTGAAAATGAAATAGAAGGTCGATAAAAAGGGTTCCCAAGGCAAAAATAATAAATAGCAGGACCAATAACACAAAAAACAAGATGGGCAGATGGAAAGAAACAAATCAATAGAAAAAGCAAAACAGCGGTTCCAACGCGTCAACACGGAATCAAAGAAGTGCGAGGATATGATAGTGAGACTTGCGGAAGGCGGCGGGGGTGTGGGGAGAGGTAGGGGGCGGGCCTTCTAATAGAATGCCGCCGCCGCCGGCCCCGGGGCAAAGGGCGCGCGGGCGCGGAGCGGCGCGGAGCGGCGTCGCGTCTTGAAAGGACAGGAAGGCGGCCAAGTCCGTCCTTGCGGGGGCGGCAGCGCCAGCGGACCGACTTCGCCTTTGACGGCCACCGGAGGCGCCGAAGGGCGGCGAGGACGGTAGGAGCTGAGAGAGGGGAGCCGGCGACGGCGGCGGGGGCGGTGAGGACGGCGAGGGCGGAGGACAGCAAGAGCGGCGAGGGCGGAGGACAGAAAGAGCGGCGAGGGCGGTGAGGACGGCGAGGGCGGCGAGGGCGGCGAGGGCGGAGACGACGGCGACGGCGGTGAGGGCGGCGAGGGCATCGAAGGCGGCAAGGTGGGGGAGCGGCGAGGTGGAGGGGGGCGGCGAGGACGGCGAGGGCGGCGAGGGCGGCGAGGGCGGCGAGGGCGGCGAGGGCGGCGAGGGCGGCGAGGGCGGCGAGGGCGGCGAGGGCGGCGAGGGCGGCGAGGGCGGCGAGGGCGGCGAGGGCGGCGAGGGCGGCGAGGGCGGCGAGGGCGGCGAGGGCGGCGAGGGCGGCGAGGGCGGCGAGGGCGGCGAGGGCGGCGAGGGCGGCGAGGGCGGCGAGGGCGGCGAGGGCGGCGAGGGCGGCGAGGGCGGCGAGGGCGGCGAGGGCGGCGAGGGCGGCGAGGGCGGCGAGGGCGGCGAGGGCGGTGAGGGCAGCGAGGGCAGCGTGGGCGGCGAGGGCGGTGAGGGCGACGAGGGTGGCGAGGGGAGCGAGGTTGGCGAGGGCGACGAGGACGGAGGACGGCGAGGGCGGCGAAGGTGGAAAGGCCGGCGACGGCGGCAAGGTGACGACCCTGATATCGATGATGCCGGTGATGCCGATATATTCGAATACCGGAGTTCCAGAGTCGATTGCGGAAGATTGGGGGAAATGACGGTAGAAAAATATGGTGAGTGTGAAGAAAGAGAAAGGGCGGCAGGGGGAACGGTGTGGTTGGCGGAAGTTAGAAGTGCTGTACAACAGGCGGCAAATAATAGGTCAGGTGGAAAGAAGTACCTCGCAGGTAATTGACTTTTCAGAAAACCGAAAATTCGTATGCGAGTTGTGAGTAGGCAAATTCCATAAACTCTTTTCCTTAATTCATGTTATTTGTTGAAGAATTTCTTAGGATAATTACCTGTAATAAATTTAATTTTACAAAATGAATAATATTTGAAAGTTGATATTTCATGTACCCTAATTTTAGAAATTCTTCCATCTATTGAGTAACCATTGCTTGACATCTTGATTAATTTGGATAGATGTTTAAACAAACACGAAAGCAAACGTATAAGTTAGAGAATTTCAGTAGAAACATCTGCTGCTGGTTTATGTTTTAAGGAACCAATAAGGAGGTTAAACTAAACAATATGACTTATGTCAATCAATGTGAGCTTAACTCGGTATTTGTATTTCCGGAAGCACGGGCCATATCATAATGTCCAGTGGATGTCTCGTTAAGCGAATGTCCCAGCAGCAGACACCACACCCACGTAATCTGGCAAGGCGGAGTTGAGGCTCGGCCCAGCCTCCCGCGGCCCGGGTGGGAACGCGTGAACAAGACGCAGCCGCGGGCGACGGCAGCGGTAGCGGAGGCGGTAGTGGAGGAGAAGGCGGAGGCGGAGGCGAATGCGGAGGCGAAGGCGGAAGCGGAGGCGGAGGTGGAGGCGGAGGTGGAGGTGGAGGCGTACGCATAGGCGGCGGCGGTGGCGATGGCGGGGTGATGGCGGGGGCGGTGGCGGTGGTGGGGGAGGTGGCGGGGGCAGGGGCGGCGGCGGGGGCGGGGACGGTGACGGGAGTGGGAGTGGTGGCGGGGGCGTGGGCGGTGGTGGCGGGGGCGGCGGTAGCGGTAGCGGCCGCGGTGGTGACGGCGGTGTTGGTGACGGCGGAGGGGGTGGTGAAGGCGGCGGCTGTGGCGATGACGGCTGCAGCGGCGACGGCGGCGACGGCGGCGGCGGTGGAGGCGGTGGCGGCGGTGGCAGAAGGAAGTCGCCCCGTCCAACTCCTCCGTCCTTTGCAGAGCGTCGGTGGTGAAACGGGGGAGGAACTCCGGGTAAAGGCGGAAGGCGCCATGGCCGCAGAGCAAAGCAACGCTGCCACCGCCCCCAACACCGTCGCTGCACACTGGCCTAAAGCGTGAAATTCTGGCCTAAGTTCATAAAAAATTAAATAAAATATTTTGAGTATGAGGTGAAAAAAAGTTCAAAGGAAGCCACATGATGTGGAGAAAGAAAAAAGAAGCTAGCATCTATACGAGCGTGGAAACTCTAATTTTGTTTGTCCAGAACTATTCCACGCGTCGCAGAAATGCTTTGATATTTTAGCATTTTTTTCTGTAATTTTTCTCTTCATTCTTCTTTTTCATTTTTTATGTAATTCAGTTAATAGTACATAAGTTTGTTTATATCAGTTGTGAATGTATGTTTAAACACACTATCTTTTATCAATAGCAGTGTTCGTAACAGAGGACGTTGCTGGCGGTATGTAGAGAGCCTCCTCATCAGCGACTCTACTTCCGACTGCATCACTATCGAATCTGTCTCCATACGAGTGCTTCAATCCCCAATGTCGACATCGCTACCGTCTACTTTTCAGTCTCCGTTCCGACGTGTGCTGCATTCTCCGTGTCTCTTCTAACGTTGCCCCGTTTACCTCCTCTTTCCACTTCCCCACCTTCGGTCTCGGCCCCATTGCAGCTCCATTCTCCGCCTCCCATCCCCATTCACTAATTTGAACCCGCCCGCCCCCTCTTTTATTCATGTCTGCCTGTTTCTACCCCTCCTTCCCTCACTTCTTGGACAACGCTTCGAATTATATCTGCTTCCTCGATTCAGAGTCTATTCAGTACCCTCCCACCGTTTCCATGCTTATCGCCGCTCACGCTTCTTCTTTACCACAGTACTATCACTGACGCCTTTCCGTAAGTATATTTCCTGTCTTCCTCACCACTTTTCCCTGGCCGGTTCCGCCATATCCGACATTGCCGTTGCTTCTGCTTCCCCATACTTGCGTCTGTCCCATTCTCCTCCGTGTTCTTTCTCTTGCCTATATCCTCTCTTATGATCTTCTCTCCGTCCGTAACGCCCTCGTCCATCTATCGCCATCCTGCTAACGCATTCACCTTTCCACTTGTGCTGTGACCGCTCCCTCTACCCTTCCAATTCCCGGCCGCCACCATAACCACTGCCACTGTCTCTCCCACAACCATCAAAGCCACCCCTCCTCCACTATCATAAGTGTCTCCCCCTCCACCGTCTCCTCCGCCTCAAAGGCGGCCTCTGCTGCCGCCGCCTCCGCCACCGTCGTCGACACTTCCACCGCTGCCATCTCCGCCGTCGCCTCCGCCGCCTCCGCCGCCTCCGCCGCCTCCGCCGCCTCCGCCTCCGCCATTGCCACCGCCTCCGTTACATCCCCCTCTGCTCGACCTCGTCGTCCGGAGACCCCACATCAAAGATTCATATTACTAATTTCCTTAAAGCATTGATCATGTTGACGACGCGGCCTGTGCAACCCGCGATGCGGCGGCGGTGGCGGCGGCGGACGCAGCGCTGCCCTCTGCCGGGGAGCCCGCGCATTAATTATTCTAATAGTGGGCGCTGCGGTTGCGCCGCGGTCGACCCTCCGCCGCAGCGGTTGCAGTCGCAGCGTTGCCCCGGCCTCCGCCCTCGGCGGCAAGGCGGCGGCGCCCCGCAGCACAACCGCCAGGACTCGAGACGAGATCGGAAGAGACGAGATAATTTCGAGAAACTTATTTCTCAGTTGACACCCATAGGCGTTTGTTTTGGCAGGTTCTCAAACAGTCGACCGGGAGAGATGACTCAGTGCATCAACCTGATGTCACTGCAGTCCCTCTGACCGGGAGGTCCTAGGTGGTCGAGTCCCGACGGCGGCAGGATTTTCGACACTACCTTGTCAGCTAGGTCGAATTCAGTCGCTGTCTGGAGGAGAATTCTAGCGGCCGGCTGCTCTGATCAGTAGTTTTCCGTGGTTTCTCCGATCAACACCAGGCGAATGCTGCAACAGTACACAAACAAACGGGCCAGGGATCGCGCGCGATTTTTCCTTCCTCTTCCTTGTCCTATCCTCTCTTCTTACACACACACACTTACACTAACAAGCACTACACTACCACACATGTCGGGAGACCGGTCCGGAGCTTACAACTTGTCCCGGCTGGGGCGGTGCCCCGCTGGTGGGAGATACCTGGTTGAGGGGAAAAACCCCGCTAGTCGACGGTAGGTTGGCGCCAGACCTCGCCATCCAGCGGGGAAAAGATCATCGCCACCTCCCGAGAAAAAAACGCACTACACTTACGGGACCAATGACCAAAGTAGTTGACGCGCCAGAGAACACGAATCAAACAGTCGAGCATCGTCGAAGAACCCATTGGTTGCGGCATCGATGGTATCAGCGTCGTGGATGGTGTAACGGTTAGCGTATGAGACTGTTATATCCAAGTTGCCGGGTCGAAACTAGATTGAAGCTGTGGACTTTTCTTTTTGAGGGTGAAAAAATCCTTCATATGCCTTCCTTCGGAGGGCAAGTAAAGCCGGCTATTCCATGTTAGTAGGTTTACTGCATGTAAAAGATCCTCAAGCTTAAGTGAAGCCTCTGAGCTAAATTCAAATCGCCTGGTGCACACTTTGCGTGGTCAGACGGAAGATTGCGTGGTCAGCACTCGTGGCCTGAATCTCGGTCCGTAAATTAAGGCATCAATTTAATTAAATTCCGACAGCTATTGGCGCTGGCTCCAGTTGATGACTCGAAGAGTCGGTTCGTTGCGAGTAGTAGGAGATTAGATATATTGATTGACTTGTGATTCCGGGCACATCAATGGCTAGGGTAATTAGTCTCGTAAGTGTAGTGCACGTTTTTGTATTGAGGGAGGTGTTGGTAATCTTCCTAGCTGGATGTCGAGATCCGGCGTCGTCCTACCCTTCGACTTGAGTTTACTCCAACCCCAGCAGTCGGGTATTGCAGCATCCGGGACAAGCTCTAACGCTGTGTATAAGAGGTCAGTATAGGGCAAGGAAGAGGAAGGAAAGATCGTGCGCGTTTCATGGCCAGTTTCTTAGGGTACTGCTCTGGCATTCGCCTGGTGTTGATCGGAGGAATTACGGAAAACTACCGATCAGAAGCGACAAAGTGTGCGATGGCAGAGGTGTTTGAAACAAAACCCGCCCCGCCGGTTTGCCATGCACCCCCACTTATACTCCGATTTAAACAGTAAGCCCTTTCAAAGTCACGAACTGGCAGAAGAAGGGGACACTGTCATCAAAACGCGAGCTTCCTTACTTGAATTGAAATGTTTGTGTAGAATCTCCCGATTGGATGACAGTGTCCACCTCTCTTTTCCTCTTGAAACATTGACAGAACTCTGTGTTTCAATCGGTACATAGTATAGGAACCTCGCTGCGACGCACGTCGTCTCCTCAACGATCACATCGGTGTAGTCTTGCGACACTTTCTGCGTCAGCGTGGAACCTTCCCTCTCGCTTTATACTTCAGTTTACCTCACAATATGAGCGGGAATTTCAAATGCTCCCCGATACAAAAATGATCACTTTGTTACAAGTCATTTTTAACGAGTAAATATTACAGCTTTTATTTCAACTACACCTTCACCGTGTTATTTCTGGTTGGTCACCATTGAAAATTGTCACTTTATTCCACTGTTATAATATTCTATAACTTTCTGTGAATTATAAATATAATATAATAATATTAATATTATAATAAAATATTAATATGAATCATATTAAGATAATATAATAACCATAATGATTATTAATGTTATATTATTAATTATAATAATATATTATAATCTAATAATATTATATAACATTCTGTAAATTATTTTCGAAATTCTAATTTACCATTGTTGATGTAACTACTGAAAGTGTAATTTTTCTAATTCTACCAACCAGAAATAGTGCTAAGAATTACACTGTAAAGGGCAGAACCTACCATTGGCAACTATAATAGGTAAGGCCTGTTATAGTTTCAAATAAATAAATTAATAATCAATTATGCCACTCTTATAAGGTTGCTCACCGTTTCTCGCATTGCCACGCAGCATAACGACAAGCATCTGGCCTGGCTTTTGAAACGAAGTGTCCGTGTTTTTGTCACGTGGTTCGTGACTCAAACTGGTGCTGCACATAATGAGCGAAAATCGGTGCGCCAGAGCAGCTAGCCCATGTCTTTACATCATGGTATGTTGGTTTTGCCCCGTTGCGAACGAGATGTGTAGGCGTCGGCTTCTGGCCTGGTGGTAACATCGCTCACCTTTCACCTCTTAAGTATCGGGATTCAAATTCGAGTCGAACTACATGCGTCGATAAAACGAGTTCGCAGCAAATTTTTTCCACTGTTTCCCGTTTATCCACATTTCATACTACCAATTTGTTCATTTTCATCGTATTAAATCATCTGTTATCCATGGAAATCATTCATGTGGGTGATAGGGAATAAAACGTCTTGGAGTTTTGACATTACAAATATACACGATCACCACAAGAAAACAATTAATGAATAGGGACGAAAAACATCAGAACGATATATTTTCAATGTGGGATTGCTGTTTAAGATTAAAAATTAATATTATGAATACGTTAATGGGACGAAGTATTCAGGGATACAAATGGAATCCATGTAAACAATTTGATATATTTTATATAAATCACTATTTTTTACATTGTATTACAATTCAACACAAATATAGTTAATATTTAAACGTAAATAAATCTAATTTCCCTGACGTAAATGTATCAATATCAATATTAAATTGATCTCAAATTTGTTACACAATTCGTAACAAATATGTAAAATCAAAAGCCCATAAATATTTTCACTACTTAGTATTATTGAACATATTGACTTAAATTTTTAAAAAAATCAATAAAAATACTTCTTATCAGTTGTGTTTAATAAATAATATTACTGCAATAAAATACCCCAAATAATAGCATTTGTGACTACATCTGACCAATTAACTAAATAATTCATTAAACAATATTTTATTAACGGGGACCACGTTTAAATGAAAAATCTGATTAATTTCTTTGAAGAATTTATAATTAAATGAAAAAAAAACAGAAATTGTCCACCCAGAATCTGAAAGCATACTTCTGTAACTTTTCTGCGTGATTTACTTTTCAAAGGTGTGTTGTGGTAACTTCAGTTTGTGGTTTTACGATTTTATTGCATAGTTAAATACTATTAAAAATGCATGCTACAATTTTTCTCAATCTTCTAATACTTATTCGAATTTTTTACTTTCTCTCTACTTTTGCGTGAAGTTAGCTTGAAATACTATTTCGAATGTACGTATTTAATTGGACGATCGCCGCTAGAAACTCATTGACAATTATGTTTCCTGTGGTTTTCGATACTTTGCTTTTTTCAGAATATCGAATTTCTTGGAAAAGTCTCGTCATGCAATGAACCATATTATTCTAATTCAGCGTGATTATTGATTTTATCCTTGGTAACGAGATATTTAAATATATTTTTACACTTTTATTCGAGTTGTATGAAACAAAATATTTCTGAAGCATAAAAATTGTAGTGAAAACAATCAACTATAAAATTACGCTACAATACAATTAGGTTACCATCCTTAACACCAAGTTGTAGTTTTACTTGCAAATTTACCATTTGGTAGTTTTAATGTTTAAACAAATAAAAATAAAAAAAAATTGAAATTTTCCTCTTTCAATAGTGATTTCACACGTATAGAATCCCACTCTCAATGAAGCTTTGTGTTTCTGAACAATACATTACGACTGTCAATAAGCAAATGAATCACCCACCGCAAAGCTGCGGAAACCAAGTGTTTCGGTGCGATGAAGTAATCGTTCAACCGATATGCCTGTTTCCTTTCCCACGTATTCTAATAATTTCTCATTACCGAACATAAAAGTAGGTGGAGTTGCCGACCAAACCTTTATGATATATTCGCTGTCGGCAATCTCGATCCTCGATTTCGAGTTTTCTCGCGCAGCCAGGCGCGTCCGAAGGGTGTGGTCCAAACAGCGGACAGACGCCTGAGTGCATCCGGTAGGCATCTCCGTTTTCACCAAGAATCTGCAGCCTCTAAAACGCACGTGGCAAGCGAGAATGGGCCTTATCAAATCGACGCCAGGCACCCGAAAGTCTTTCCCAGACAGCGTAATTTGAATCGGGGAATGATTTAAGGTCTCATTTCGCCCGTAGTGACTAACAAGCAATTCACGCGAAAAGACGTGGCTAGAGGATTACGAATCACCCGCGAGGACAAACTCGCGAGGTGGAAGACAAACGGTGTTTTGAGTTAAATTTGTGGAAAAACCTCAATAGGAGGCGTAATGAGCTGAAAATACAAAATACAGGTAAAGAACGGGTCGCCCGAGGCCACCAAGAACCGCTTGCGTGTCGCATCCGGCACCGCGCCACGCGTTAAAGATTCAGAAAGGAAAATGAAGATATGGCTCTCGGCGGCGGACACGCAACAGGCAGATACGCGAGACTCACGAATTTCACAACGCTTTCTTCAGATTCGGTCCGAAGCGTTAATTTTCCACGTCAGCTGGAAGCGGTCGGGAAACCACGTAATAACGGGAACTTAACAATGGGCAAACTATTTGACCTGCAGCGGAAAGTAATTGACGTGGTATTTGGTGCGGGCAAAAAATTAAGTACGTGCCTTCAAGCGGGTCTGGAGGAACTAAATTATTGAGGAATGTGTGCTTTACTGTGTTTTTAATTTTGAATTTAGGTTTATTAACTCTCTATGACAACGGTGAAATATAATTTCTCTGAACAGATGTTTGACGTCTCGAAATAATGTATTTCCTAACACACCAATTATATTCTCCCGAAGTTTACCAATAATAATATTCTTGTCAAAAAGAATGTAATCTTATTCTTGCAATATGGCATATGTTTTTAAGAAATAATTCAAGTATGATGTGAATAAAAAAAGCTTCAAATAATATGAAAGACTTATATTCACTTTGGCAGTTCAATATCACAACTTTCAACATTGTAGTGCTGTATAAAAATGTTGTGTAAAGGTCAGAAATGATGATTGATTCATTGACTAATACTAGTGTATCCGGTACTGGTACTAATACAGGTAAAAGTTCTTTCTAATGCTGGATAAAAAAAACGTATATAGAACTTGAGCGTGATGCAACAGGGTACGCGGGAGCAGCTGGCCCAATTGGTCACCTGTAGGAGAAGCTGCGGTGAGGTGTTGGCGAAGCACCTGCAGTGGTCTAACAACCACAGCGCGACCAACGCGCGAAGCCAAACGACGAAACCACAGGTGGCTCCCGTCGGCGCGCGGCGTCCAGCCAGGCGTCGCGACCACTCTGTCCACGTGGACCCGCCCCCCGCCGCCCTCGCCGCCACCGCCGCCCCGCCGCCCCGCCGCCCCCGCCGCCCCGCCGCCCCCGCCGCCCCGCCGCCCCCGCCGCCCCCGCCGCCCCCGCCGCCCCCGCCGCCCCCGCCGCCCCCGCCGCCCCCGCCGCCCCCGCCGCCCCCGCCGCCCCCGCCGCCCCCGCCGCCCCCGCCGCCCCCGCCGCCCCCGCCGCCCCCGCCGCCCCCGCCGCCCCCCGCCGCCCCCGCCGCCCCCGCCGCCCCCGCCGCCCCCGCCGCCCCCGCCGCCCCCGCCGCCCCCGCCGCCCCCGCCGCCCCCGCCGCCCCGCCGCCCCCGCCGCCCCCGCCGCCCCCCGCCGCCCCCGCCCGCCCCCGCCGCCCCCGCCGCCCCCGCCGCCCCCGCCGCCCCCGCCGCCCCCGCCGCCCCCGCCGCCCCGCCGCCCCCGCCGCCCCCGCCGCCCCCGCCGCCCCCGCCGCCCCCGCCGCCCCCGCCGCCCCCGCCGCCCCCGCCGCCCCCCGCCCCGCCCCCGCCGCCCCCGCCGCCCCCGCCGCCCCCGCCGCCCCCGCCGCCCCCGCCGCCCCCGCCGCCCCCGCCGCCCCCGCCGCCCCCGCCGCCGGCGCAGACGCTGGGAACAGCACGCCCTTGATATAAATGTATTGGATGGTGCAGACACCCGCATTTAAAATGTCAGGCGAGTGGAAGTGACGGCGCAGCGGCGGAGGCGCGAAGTGTGGAGATGGTGATGGTGGAGGAGAGGTCGGGAATGATGATGCAGGAGCTGGGTAAGGACGGGGGAGGAGTCTGGGCAGAGTAGAGACTACAAGAGGTGGCAGCGGTGACGATGGGATCGTGATGGTGGGTGAGTGGTGACCAATGCAGTTATTTTATGAATGAGTCAGTTAAAAGAGTAATCAATAATATTTGGAACTCAAAATGCGAATAGGATATTCACAATCTCTAAACTAATTTCCTGAATTCAAACGACCTAGAATGTCTTCATTTGTCTCCAAAAATACCAACTTTACAACTAGTTACCATAAGTCTGTGACACGCCTGCTGTTAGCAGACGCTGCCGCAGCTATCTATAGTAGGAGGAACAGCAGGTACATTTGCTCTCATGATTGACCCTGCTGATCGCCACACTTGTATGGGGGAGAGTGAACACGGAAATAGGTGGAAGAGAGGTTGGCGATGATGATGGGGAAGGAGAAAGGGAGGGAGGAGAGAAGATTGGGCCAGGATGGGGGCGAGATTGGGCAACGGAGGCAGAGAATACGGCGTACGAACAAGGCCAGACACAAACATCAGGGGCTACGTGGCGAAGGGGGATGTGAAGATGAGTTAGAAAGGCGGGTAGACGAGGTAGAGACAGTGACGGTGACGGCGACGAAGGCGGCGTGTTGGTCGAAGGCGGTGGCGGTGGGGGCAGCGGTTGGGAATGTGCGGAGGAATGAAGCTGAGAAAGAGGCGTGGTCGGAGGCAGAATGGCCGGGGTGGAGGAACGGATAAAGAAGAAGAGAACAAAGCAGAACATACTGGCAGCGGTAATGGCAGAGAATTGAACGGTCAAGCTAGAGCGAAAACATTGGGGGAGATGGCGAAAGGGCTTTTCGGAGAATTACTGGGGATGGTGACAGAGATAAAGGAAGCGATCGAGATGAGGGCGTTGAGACAGAGTAGAGGTGATGTCAAAACGTGATGGAAACGTCGGAGAAGACGAAAAGGGAGTGGAGAATTTTCACATGAGACACAGTCTTGAGGGAATGATAGAGAAGTCGAAAAGAGGAGAAGAGGACGGTTGGGAAGTGAGGAGGCGGATCTTGGTTTGCAAGGTGGAAATGATGGCGGAGGGGATGGCAAAGGTAAAGTGTGGTAGGTGGTAAGGGGCGTAAGCGGGGGAGTGAAGTCATTGAGTCTTTATGGACAACAACGATGGGGCCGGGGAGGACGAGGGTATAATGTGATGGAGGTGGCAGTGGCAGCAGGAGAGGAGAAGACAAAAGCGGTGGAGGAAGCTTCGATGTTGGTGGAGTTTGAGTAAGAGGGAGGAAGTAGGGTAGGTAGATGAGCGGGCAGGGAAGAGACTTAAACGAAAACTAAGATGCGTGAACAAGTAGAGACGGGAGTGAACAAGGCGTAAAAGCGGTGGCAAGAGCTAGTAGATGTTGGCAGTGTTAGTAGTAGTGAGAGTTGGCAGCTAGGTAGCTATGGCGGTATGAAAAGACGGCAGGATACACGAAAAGGCAGCGGTGGGGGAGTGTGGGGGCGGTAGGTGGAGGTGACAAAGAGGGGGGAAGAGTTGTGCCTTCGGGGATGATGACAGCGAGAGTGGGGACGGGATCGGTGGCGGGGGCGGGGTGTTTGTCGTTGGGTACAGTGGTGATGGTAGCAGCGGCGGGGGCGGCGGTTGAGAGAAAAGGACAGAGAGAGAGCAAGGCGTGGTCGGCGGCACGGTCCCAGACAATGCCATCCCCGGCCTCCTGCAACCGTCTGCGACATCAACGCGTCGAGACACCCTATCATTACAGGAGGCCCAGCCTCACAATTGGAGCCTTTATTAAACCGGTAGAGGTGGTTGCCTATTAACATATTGCTGTTTATTCGCTTATAATAGAGACCTCATCGGGAGGTAAAAGAAACATAAAAGTGTAATCTCACAGGTACACATTACGTCCTTACGGCGTTGTCATCGGCCGCGGCGCCGTTTGGGCTTCGCCCAGCACGCCCAGCCATTCTTCGTCGCAAGCGTATACTTAGGCGGCGGGTGTGAGGGTGTTGGCTGCCCTGCCTTGCGAGCGCCCGCCGTCGACGACGAGGAAAAGCTGAATCCCCAAGCCGCCGTTGCCCCCAGCCCCGCAGCCTCCTCGCCCACCACCGCCGCCTGACCACAAACACCAACACCCCAGCCACCTTTATCTACCTCATTTTCGAGGAAACTAGTCCACTGAGCGGCCTAGGATACTTGTGAGAAATTTTATTTTCTGATAGTCATTACACATCTGATACGTCTTTAAACATTTTTGTTAACTTGTAAAATTGTATTTCTTGGGGTGTTATAAAATACGAAAATCGCTGGAGGTGAAATCCGGCCTATGAGGTGTATGGTCAAACTCCTCGCATGCGAACTGCTGCAGAGCATGTGAGCCGAGCCACATATGGCCCACGCTATGACCAACAATCGTGTAGTCCAGTTTTGGCCCCCCTCTGATAATTCCATCTTTTCTTACATCTAAAAAAATTCTGTCGGTCACCATTACGCAATTTCATTCAAAGATAAATTGTCCGTCAAACACTTGTACCTATTCCGGGAGGTAGACTTCTACAACAGATATATAAATGTTTGTCACAAGGTATGAAAAGGTCATCATTCTGATGGTGATTATTTGAAAAAATCACTCAACATGTGCTGTTTCTGCTACAGTAAAGCTCACTTTTTGGATGAGCTTCATACTTCGTCGTTACCATAGATACAATAGTTTTATATTTTATGGGCGGCGAAATAAAGTAGTCAGCGATAATAGTCGATACTTATCTATGATGTATCAATGAAATCTAAAAATTGTAGGAAATAGATAATAACAATAAACGCACATGACTGCACCAAATCTTAAACACCACACATTTTTAGAGTTTTTTGAATGAAGCAGCACACCTTCGTACCAAGAACCGGATTTGCTCTCGGTAATCCAACCACAAACATATCTACCGTCATCGCTTCCTTGCCATCGTTCAATCCCGCTCTCATTACTGCCTACCGTCCTCCATCACATCGTGACTAGTCCACCCACGTCGTTTCCACCTCCGCTCTTCCTGTCGTATTGTCTTCCCCCCACCAGCGCTCTCACCGTCACCTGCACCACCTCACTATCAATGCACCCCCGTGCATCAAAGCATCAGTGCACGATCTGGCAGGGGAGAAAGACACTCATCCAATCGTCAGATTCTTTACGACTTACACTTTTGGTACTGGAGCTCTCGATTGGATGACAGTGCCCCCTTCTTCTTCTTCCTGCTCGTGTCCTTGAAGTACCACTGTGTTTAAATCGGAGTATACTTCTCAATTACCGCACGTGCCCCAACCTCCTCTTTGCCTCTTCCCCCACCCTCTGTCTCGCTCCGCCGTTCCTTTCTCCATCGCTTCCACCATACTCCTCCTCAACAATCTCCATCTCCTCCGTTGCTGCCATCTTCTCTACTCGCTTGAAAATCGTCGGGCCTGCACAGGTCGTTCCGCGAGTGTTTTTCGTCGGAGCTTGCGAATTCGGGGACCGGGTTTAGGAGAAGGTTCAGTGAAGCCACCCACGTTGACACAAGATGAATGGAAATGATTGTGAAAGGGCAAAGGTTGCTTCGAATAAGCCGTATAGTTATTGCAAATATTTATGGAATATTCCTCACTCCTTTTTTGGAATATGAGGTGGAATAAACACGTTAGAGTTTAGAGTTGTTAGTCGAAAAGTTATGTATAAGCTATTATAGTAAAAATTGTTCAAAACTTTTGTAAGGTAACAACTGCCGATCAAGGAGAATTATAATAAAAAAAGAGTTGTTAGATACTAACATCTTTAAGAATAATTATACTTATTTCAAAATAATTGTAGCTCAAATTTATATGAAAGTCAATAATAGTCAACACTTTTGAGGAGGGTTTTCATGGGCAAACCACAGACATTTTGGCTTTCTCTTCTCCTTGCATATTTTCGCTATCACTTACACAGTAGAGAAAAAGTTATGTAATGATGCGCGAAAAAACGGCGAATTTTCGGCACAAAAACTCTTATTATAGGGAACTGGTAACGAAAAAGTGGATAATCCTCTTGCTTAATTTAGAAAATTCGAATGACAGCAAAACGTCTCTCTGACTGTCTGTCCGTCTGTGAACAACGCTAGTAGCTAAACCGTTCAGCCTATTTTCTCCAAAATTTAAATTCCCCAATCGATCTGACTGATGTCCCGGCCCCTTGCATTTGAAACCGTTATTTCAGTTTTGGTGGATGGTTTACGTGCAGCGTTAAAAAAATGGCTCCATCGTTTTTTATTAAATTTTATTCTTGGATAGAGTGAAAAGTGCAGGTCTCATTTTCGTTAAAATCTGATTTTTTTGAAAATTGCAAAAATTCAAAATTTTTTCGGAATCTTCTTACTACTAAAATATTACATATAGACATTTGTCCCTTCATGAAATCTTTTCTTAAAGATAGATTTTGGAATAAGGTTATGTACGATTTTTCGAAAATTTGAGTACTTATTGCGTAATTTGCGTGAAAATACGGGTGAGAAAGAACGTGCTGTTTTAGCACCATTAGTTTAGTTCCAATTCATAGAAACTTACAAGTGTGCACTTTTGGGATCATTCTCAATACGCGAGGAGGCAGCCATGTTGATTCATGTCTCTACAATGTTTTGTTTACTTTCCAATATCACGTTGATACATGTAGCCGTGACGTCTTTGCAGTACTCGTACGGTGAAGTCTGCTTTGCCGTCCATATACCGCTAAGTACACTTTCCAGACAACACGCAATGAAGATACCTAGTTTTCGTGCATTAATGCTTTTATTATTATTATTCCTCTAAATCACGACTAAGGATGTTATGTGTCGGCTGAATATAAAATCTACTCCAGGTTGCAACCAGCTACCTAAGGAGTAGATTTAGGGACTGTCGGTGCCTCTACAATACTTTGCGCAAAATGTGGGCTGTTCCAAATAAAGCGATTTCTTGCACTTCCCAGTCTTTTGAATTACCTGGGAGTTTAGACAAGTTCTTACACAAATTTTGCGGAACAAATTCCAGAGCTCCGATAACTATCGGTACGACCTGTGCTTTTACTCCCCACATTCGGCTGATCTCGATTTCCAATTATTATTATTATTATTATTATTATTATTATTATTATTATTATTATTATTATTATTTTTAAATTCTTTCACCGCGGATTAGCTCTTTACGAGAGAGTTTTGAAATTAATAAAATATAGCTAATTAAGTATTAGCCTTAATACGAAGGAAGTCACTCACTCTGAAATCCTCAATTTCAATATATGTATTTTGTGGTTGGGGGATTTGGATAAATGGTAAAGAGCTCGGAATTAATACCATTAGGTTAGAATACAGAAGGGGTTATTAAGGTGGACTGAATTTGGGGAATCTGAATTCTTCCTTTCGTGTAGGATTTTCCAAGAAGGAAATTAATTGCGGCTGGAAAACTCGGTAATGTTTGGAAAACTGTGTGGGAAAGTTTGGAAATGAATTGGGCTGTTATAGATAGCAAGAGTGCTGAAAATAACATTTCGAAACGCTCCAGTTTGACGCCCTGCGGAGGCTGACAGGCCAAGAGGAGAAACGCGCGTGATCACGTGATGATCTCTGCCGGAGCGAGTTCTCGAGACGACGCGACGGGTTTGACCTTTGACTTTGCTGTCGATCGTAGACTCGATCATTCCACCGAGGAGTAATCATTTATTTCCAGTGACAGGCGATTCAGTGTCGTCAGCTTGAACTCGCTAGCTGGACGGGGTTGCAAGGCATCGCGAGAAGAAGACTAATAGAAGTTTGCGGAAGCGAGCTGACGGAGAGAGGAGAAATATATCAGATGTAATGGAACTAGAACTCATATTTTAGTATTTAACAAGCATTTTTAATATCGTAATATAACATTATAGTATGAGACGAAATCAATCTTTAGGCATAAACGTTATTTAAAACTAATGGCGTACCAGTACATTTTTATCCGAAATCTTTTTACAGATATTAAATAATTTATTGCACTTTCATAATGCGCCACTCTCATACAAAATTCAACTACAATGTGAATTATTTATTTATTTATCGTAAAAAAAGAATGAACAAGAGTGCGGGTGGAGGTGTGGAGTAAAATTGATTTTTGAAAAGCAAAATAATAATTCTGAAATCAAATTATTAATTACAGATACCTGCCAATCATTTGTGAAAGAATAGAATTTTTTGAGATATTGTGATATTTTTCATTTTTCGTACTTTTAAATTGCCCTCACACAAGCTAATGTCCTTCAAGGATCACACAGTACTAAAAGAAGCAAATGATTTGGAAGTATTCACCAATTTTCTTACTCCGCATTCAAGACAAAATTTTGGAAATTATTTTTGCCTTATTTTTTGTTTGGAAATAGTTTTGAACGATTACAAAAACAATAAAGAGAATATAAAATAGTATAATTTATTAGTATCAATTTCAAAAAGATTGTTAACAAGCGTTAAACACAAGAAAACAATTGGTCTGTGTCCGCACACTTTACAGCTCTCCTTAGATTAAAACCGATCTTCTCCAAAGTGACAATTTTGAGTTGGGTCATATCCTATGCACTGGGAATGTGCAGTGTGCCTGTAGTGTCTCTTTCTGATTGTGCATACTCATAGATATTACTAACATTTCTTCAAATTGTTCCCCTGCCCGCGTGTGCAGTTTAATACAAGAGACGGTAATTACAAGTCTGAGCCCCTTTTCCATAAATATGTTTACTTCCACATGCCATTTTTCGAATAAATTATTGAAACATGTTATAAAAAATTAATTTACGACATTAATAATAAATTAATAAATACAATTGATTTTATGTTGAACAATTTACCATTTGTTGTTGGTGGAGAACCGCATCCCCATCTGCATCACAATTCCACAAATTGTCAGAGGAAAAGAAACGAGGATCAGGATTTGAACAGACCGACAGAAATAAAATGTTTTATTATAGAGGGTCATGAGTCCCCCCTCCGAATATGGTATACACCTACGCTGGCTTTCAAAATGTTCAAGGGGCCACGGCCTCCTTGCCCTCCTTTCCCCCCTGCCCCCACCAATGCACATGTATTGCCATGTGGCCGTACCATCTTCGACGCCGTGGAGCAGTCCTTACGAGCCGCAGGGGGCAGCGTTTAGCCTCCCGGAGGCCTCTGATGGGGAAGCGATAGATGCCGTGTGACGTCACCGCGACACGCCGGCCGCCGCCGCCGCCGCCAACACATGCTAGTCACGGCGCCCGCCTATGTACAACTGTCAGCAAGCCCACGCAGCAGCATCCGTCAAAGCAGATGCGCAGTTGATTCAAGGTGTGCGGCTGCAGACAACTCAATGGATGGACACCGGGGATTGAAAAGGGGACTTAATGAAGACGAGAATATGTCTGCAGAGGGTACACAGCTATTTATGCTGGTGTCTGGGTGTTCCGCAGGGGCTATTTGTTAGGCTCCGACGAGACGATTCGAGTCGTACTGGCGATGGGTCGGTCGTGGGTGGAGAAAAAGTTTCCGGTACGGAGGAGTTGAAACCGGTTCCAAATTGATTTCGGTTTTGTGTGCAAGCGATATTTGGATTAGATGAGCGGAATGTGACTTGTAATGGATTAGATGTCCGTCACAATGAGGAATGTAGAGCGCTGTGTGATGTACCACTTTCAATGAAAACTGATGAAAATTATTCATTTGATAGTTAGCTCTGTTAATTTCTCGAAAATAATTTTATGAGCTTCCGCGTATTCTATATTGATGATTAAGAAAATAACTGAACAAATGCGCTGAGATTTATTTTATAGGTTCTGCGAGTGTCAGGAGAATAATTGGCTTTTGCTTAGTTATAATAATAAAAATAATATTAATAGTAATAATATAAATACTATTAATAGTAATAATAACAAGAAAAGCAATGTATATTTTATGCTTCTTAAGAATGCATAAAAATACTCCCGGAGGTAACTTTCAAATTATTTATTCAGAGGTTCCCATTCAAATTACAAAAGGTTCTCAAAAAATAAACAATATAAAATGTGCTGAACTTCTAAAGAATATTTTACAAAAATCGTTTGCCAAAACTACTCAGCTCACACTGTGACACTTTACAAAAATGAATTCAAATGAAAACATTCTTAAAATAATTACAATTTTAATATAATTTTGGATTTTTTGACACTCTGAGGGATGTCTCTAGTACTGTGACAGGTAATTTGTTCCCATATTAATTTTTTATTTACAAACTTAAATAATAATCTGTTCCCTATATTTCTTCCTAATTTTTGAACCATCATTCTGTTATAGATTAGTTTATTGAATGTCTTGTATACATTGTGGTATGGTTTTTGTGTTGTAGAAACGAATGTATCCATCATTGGGAGTAACTATGTACAAGGACTTTCACTTTTTTCTGGAGTTCCTAACCAGATGAATAAATGCTATGTGTTGAATTGGACGTCTGCGTATTATTCAAATATTATCCGTAATTGGTACGAATACCTAAGACAACGAGTAAGAATCTGGTAGCAGAGCGTGGTTGCCTCTTCGTTTGACAAAATCATCGCAAGAATCATGACTGATGTAATGGCTTCATCGTTTGCAAGAATCGAGTTGCTGACGGATCAAAACTACGACTTGTGGAAAATAAAGGTCAGTGCTTTAATTAAGTCTAGACATCTGTTCGATGAAGTAATAGTTCGAGACGAACCACGAAAGGTTGAAGGTAACGAAGAAAGTGTTAAAAATTGGGAAACTTGGTCGAAGAAAAATGATGAAGTAATGGGCATTATAATTTTGACTCTCTCTAATGAACAAATTTTGGCTAGTAGAGGAGTCAATAATGCAAAAGAACTGTGGGATTTGTTAAAACGTCGTCATGAAGGAATTAATAAAAACAGATTAGTTAATTTAAAAATTAAATTAGCTAAATTGGAACTAATGAACAAAGAGTCAATAGACGATTTTTTAACAAGAGCGAGAGGTATAATATGTGAATTACATGAATTGGGTGCTAAAATAGAAGAAGAAGAATTGATTCAATATGTTCTTAATGGGTTACCAAGAAATTATAATGAGGTAGCAACGGCATTATTGGCGAATCAACATCTCACGTATGAACACATGCGCGAGAATCTTCTGCGTTTCGAAAGGAGGCAAAACTTATTTAATAGCGAAAAAGAAAATAACGCCTATAAAGTTAGGGAAACGAAAAAGTTGGCGTGCTACTTCTGCGGCAAATTAGGTCATATAGCTCGAAACTGCTGGCATAAAAAGGGAAATAGAGACAATGTTACTTACCGCAAGAATGATTCAAAAAACGAATTTAATAAGACAGGTAAAAAACTTACAGATGTCGATAACTGTAATGATTTAAAATCTCGAAAATTGAATTCTAAAAGGTATTGGGAAAAAGAACGGGTGTTAGTGGCCAATGAAACAAGAATTGAAGATGATGATAGACGAAAGAAAGTGTGGTATCTTGATTCGGGTTGCACGACACACATGACGTCAGAAATTGATTTACTTCGGGATCCGATACGTGCGAAGATCGAAATTGAAACGGCAGAATCTGGGAGAAAAATATATTCAGATTTTGTTGGAAAAGTTAAGGGATATTGTGATAATGAATTGGGGAATATATCTGAAATCGTCATGGAAAGGGTTTTGCATGTTCCACATTTGAATACTAATCTACTGTCGGCGGCAAGTATGGTAAAAAGAAACAAGAAAATCGTACTTGACAATAAGGGTGTGAGAATATATGATACTTACAATGATCTCGTAGCAAATGGAACGTTTGATGGGAACAATTTTATATTTGAGATGACTGTAGAAACTGGAAATAACATTAATGAAAATAACATAGGAGATAATGGTTCGAAATCTGCTGATGTATTATGTTTCAAATGTGAAAATGTCGTAAATCTGTGGCACAGGCGGTTTTGCCATATGAATCGCAGTTATCTGGAAGAATTATGGAAGAAACAAATGGTTAGGGGCTTGAGTGACTTTGATGTCGAAAAAGATGATTGTGAAGCTTGTATACTTGGTAAATTTACTCGCGCTTCACATAAGAGTATTCATGGGGAAACCACGAAACAAATATTAGAGAGATTGCATGTAGACTTGCTTGGCCCAATGCCTGTTAAGACAATTGGAGGGAACAGATATATTTTGACTATTGTGGATGAGTACAGCAGACAATATTTTATCGAATTATTGAAGCATAAATCTGATTGTACTGAAAAAATTAAAGAATTTGTGACAAGAAGGGAAACTGAAACAGGTCTCAAAGTGAAAAACATAAGATCTGACAACGGGGGCGAATTCACAGGATCGGAATTAATTGATTTCTACGCAAAAAAGGGTATAAAGCACGAAAGAACAACACCCTACAGTCCTCAAAGCAACGGGATTGCTGAAAGAGCAAATCGCACTATTTTAGATATGACCAGAACGATTTTGATCGATTCGGGGCTACCAGCTAATTTTTGGGGAGAAGCGGCACAAACTGCAGTATACGTTCGTAATATTACGCCGAATTCACAAAACAAAGAGAAAGTTCCAATGGAAATTTGGTCAGAACGAAAACCAAACGTACAACATTTGCGAATATTTGGTGCAAAGGCTTTTTACGGAAACGTTGATGTTGGAAAAAATAAACTGAGTCCAAGAAGTAAGCCCGGTATCTTCGTGGGATACGCAAAAAACAGAAGAGCCTATAGGATTTTCGACCCAAAGCAAGGTTGTATTATTGAAACGAGAGATGTTCACTTCTTGGAACATGTTATGGGTAGTAAAGACATGCAACGGATAAATAAAGATAAATTACGTGAATTCGATTATGATCGCATAACAAGTTATCAAATAAATGAAGATGAAGTTGATTCCAATAGCGATGCTTTTGTACACGTGGAAATTGGAAAAACATCTATAAATTCCGTTGGAAATGAAATAGGCGAAAGAGAACAATTGTACAATCATTTGACAGTTGAACCTGAAATTCAAAATTTACGAAATGAAGTGAATACTAATGAATTACGAAGGTCTTCCAGGTTGAGAACTCCCGTCATCAGGTATCAAGCGGCTGCCAGAATTGCTGGTGGTGAATTGGAGGAAAATTTACCTAAAACGTTCTATGAAGCTATGAATTGCATGGACAATTCTAATTGGAAGAGAGCAATCGAAAAGGAACTCGAATGTTTACAACGTTACGAAACGTGGGATTTAGTAGATCGTGATCAGATAGGAAACATGAAGATATTGAGAAGCAAATGGATTTTCAAGAAAAAAATCGACCAAGAGAATATTAAATACAAAGCGCGTTTAGTAGTTGATGGATCAAATCAAGAATGTGGTGTTGACTATGAAAGTGCTTACAGTCCAGTCATGAAATATGAAACGCTGAGAGTACTTTTATCTATTGCGGCTACTAATAAATTTGTAATAAAATACGTAGATGTCGAAACGGCGTACCTCAACGGAACGTTGGAAAGAGATGTATATATGCAATTACCACAAGGATTACAGAATGCGAAAAATCAAGTACTAAAATTGAAGAAAAGTTTGTATGGGCTCCCGGAGGCAGGCAGATGCTGGTATATTAAGTTGTGTAATATATTGAAAGATTGCGGTATGATGCCGTGTAAGTGCGATCCATGTGTTTTTAAAAGGGGAAGAGATGAAGATTTCTTGATAATTACCTTTTACGTCGACGACTGTTTAATTATTGGCAAGAATGTGAATCTGGTCAACGAATTAATTAATCAGTTGAAACATTATATCACCATTAAAGAAATAAGTGATCAGGATAAAGTGACATTTCTAGGGATTCGAATAATAAAAGACGAGGAGGGTTTTACACTCGATCAAGAAGATTTCGTAAAGGAAGTGTTAAATAAATTCAAAATGATTGATTGTCATCCTGTGGGCACTCCAGGAGTTGCAAGTGTGAATCTCTATGATTTTGAAAATATAGAAAAGACCAACCCGAAAATTTATCAAGAAATGTTAGGCAATGTAGGGTACTTGGTCACTGCGACCAGACCGGATCTTGCATTCACATATATTAAACTTTCTCAATTTTCAACCGACCCACGAATCAATCACTTCCAAGCACTTAAGCGCGTTTTTAGATATCTACAAGGTACGAAAAATGTCAAACTGAGGATTAATAAGGACAATGGTTATTTAAGAATATTCACAGACGCAAGTTGGTGTGTGACCAAAGACAGCAGGTCTTTCGCAGGGTATAATGTTAAAATCGGAAACAATCAGATAAGTTGGAAAAGCAAGAAAGAAAAATTGGTAGCGCTCTCATCGATGGAAGCAGAATTTATAGCATTATGTGAATCTGTTTGTGAAGGAAAGTGGTTAAAGGAGCTAATTAGAGAAATTGGTTTCGATAAGATTATCAAAAAGCCGACTATAGTATACACTGACAGCAAGTCAATTATTGATTGGAGCAAAGAATTTAAGATAACAGCGAGAAATAAACATATGATGCGAAAAATTAATTTTATAAGAGAGGATATAGAATCTCAAGAAACAGAGTTGGTTTATTGCAAATCACAAAACTTAGACGCTGATATGTTGACGAAGGATGTGGATAAGAGTACGTTAATTAAACATATGATGTCTATGGGAATAACGTGATTAGAAATTTCGTGTTCACAGGGTACTCCCGTGTCACACGAAAGGGGGGAATTGTTATAGATTAGTTTATTGAATGTCTTGTATACATTGTGGTATGGTTTTTGTGTTGTAGAAACGAATGTATCCATCATTGGGAGTAACTATGTACAAGGACTTTCACTTTTTTCTGGAGTTCCTAACCAGATGAATAAATGCTATGTGTTGAATTGGACGTCTGCGTATTATTCAAATATTATCCGTAATTGGTACGAATACCTAAGACAACGAGTAAGACATTCTTCCACGCCACGTAAATTGGTTTCCATGGAAGATTACCGCGTGTTGCCTTGGGTAATGCACAAAGTCGCAATTTGTTTCTGGGTTTGACCAAAGGTTCCCATAATGTGAAACCAGAATCACGGCATCTTTTAACAAACGTAGTTGCAAATTTTTGTATTTTTTCGAATGATTGCACTTGCTGAAAATGGTAAGTGGTCCGAACCAATTCCAATATCGGTTGTCATGGAGATGTGTGTCCTAATTCCTTTGATATCCCATTTTCCCCATCGTCCCCGAATCACAAAAATGTAATGCCTTCTACGCCCTTTTTATTATGTAAATTATACGTTTCACCGCTCCCAGATTCTTATTTACTACAGTTCCGAAACATTTATAACAATTAACCTGCGGGATATCTGAATGTCCTAATTTATCATCTTTCTAGATCTCGCGAATCTGACACACTTGCCCTTAGTGCGATGCAAGTTCATTTGCAGTAGCCAGTCATTTCAGCCTATATAAATTACTAAATCACGTCAATTTTTTCTACACTTGCGTTACTTAATTCCAGAAAAGCTTTACAATCTTTGAAAAAACAGTGGGGTGTCGCTTAATTATTACTCAAGAATCTAGGTAGATCTTTTTCATTATTTGAAGAAGTTTGTTGTACCAGTTTCCTGTCGAAAATTTTCATTTTCAAGAAATCGCAACTTCCTTGTTGTTTCTAGGCGCGCAATTAAAATACACTCTCCTATGTGAATACATGCGTTGCTGCCGCGTTGCGATTAGGGAAGACATAAAGCCCAAACTCTCCTATGTTACTTTGGCTGTATATTTGACTCATATCTCAGAAACTATTCAATCTGGTGCTATAAAATTTAAGGAGAAGTTTGGTGGAATTTTTTAAAAAGAAAGTATGACGATTATTTACACCTTTTGAGTAGTCATTGTAATTAACAGCGTATTTAAAGTAAAAGCCAACATTTTTACATTATTTTTTTCTTTACTTTTATTCCGAAATTCTGAAGAACGAAATTTACAGTATTCACTTTATTATTACTCAATTGACCTTATACGAAAAAATAAAATAATAATTTGAGTAGTATTAAAGAAAATGAGACAAATGTGTTCAAAAATGTTATTTCTCAGAAATCAGCTTCGAAGTTAATCCTTCTGCGAAATCAGTCTCCTTGTCATGGCAACAAGTTAACGAAGCACGTTTACCGCGTAAATAGAAGAAAAGATAAAGTTTTGTAAACAGCACTGAAAAATGAGTATTTCTCTATTATTTAGTGAAAAGCAGAGCCTTCTAGATAAATTTGATCAAAAGATATAATGTAAATTAGAGACCGTTGACGAAAGTGACTGCCATTTTGACATATGCAGATGAAGGAAGAAACTACAAAAAAGAGTGGAAGAGTGGATGTCGGCGTCACCCCTCGAAACCACCTCTTTCTCTTTTCGACGTAACTCAGGGAGGAGCAGAGAATTTTAAATGCGCGCCCGGAAGCAGCCAATAAGCCAGTTTCCAAGAAAACCAAAATTTCTGACGCGAAATCAATTGTACCGATTTCACTAAAGAGTTTTAATGACTTTCTTGGCGGTATCATAAAGAGACGTCTGCATATTTTTATACGTTGTACATAATGTCAACGAATTTCGTGATAAGTTCTACAAGAAAATTTTGGTTCTTATTATTCATGTGTTACACTCTCTATGTCGCTACACGAGTAAATATACAGTATGTCTAAAATGCCCTCATTGTTCATTTTATGTTCATTCAAATAAACCGTAAGATCCGTTGGATTTCAAAATATTTTCACTGAATTAACGTATTTATATTATTTATCAACCGCCAAACCACCCTTAAAAAATCAAGACGTAGAGAATGGTCGCTCGTAGTTTTGTTTACTCCATAGGTTATACCACTTTGCACTTCCATTCTCAGTGCATCGAAGTCTCGCTTCCTCTTCCCACTTAAAACCAGCTAATGTCTTTGGGATTTACGAACGTCAAGTACGAAGCTAATCGCTTCAGAGTACACCGAAATTGTTTCCAGTACACTGAATTTCCATGAAATGATGTTTGCACTTCATGGGAATTCGGGCTGACCAGCGCGTAGTGTGAGAAGCGAGAAGGATATTCTCAAATGAGTGGCAGAAGGAAATTGAACAAAGTAAACAACTCTGAACTTATCGGAACCCTAGAACATTGATTGCACTAAATCAATGAACAGCTCTCCCTGTAATTCACTATTCCGGAGCAACACCTAGTGAAGGTGTTTGAAAGAAACAAGTTTACTCGAATGTATGTTAAAGGACTCGGAACTGTTGATGTTGCTCAGGTCAACTGTTGATGTTGCAGTGCCTCTGACCAGGAGGTCCCAAGCTACCAGTCGTTGGCAGATTTTCAAAAATAGCTACATCAAATTCAGCCGCTGTCTGGAGGAGAATTCTAGCGACCGGTTTCTGTGATCGGTAGTTTTTTAACAAACGGACCACGGATCGCAGGTGATCTTTCCTTCCTCATCTTTTGCCCTTTGTCTCCCTTTACACATTTACATCACACCACCACATATGACGGGAGGCTAGTCAGGAGCTAAGAATTTGTCCCGGCTGGGGCGGGCTCCCGTTCGCGGAGATACAAGAAGGAGAGAACTCTCCGCAAGTCGTCTTGTAACTTGGCATCGGATCTCACTTTCTAGCGGGGCGGAAGCACCGCCACATCCCGAGATAGAGCATGTATTATACTGCATCTTCCAATATAACATGCAAGGAACTAATCACGATACTCGTTGACGTGGTCGGAAACAAGAACTAATCCTTCTGCGTGCAGGATGGTCCAGTGCAATGGAGGTCAGTGACCTTGGGGCGGCCGTGATTCCGCGAAGCACCTCTCGGCGGTCGCGGCGTCGGCGGCGGGCAGGGCGCGGCTGCCCGCCCCTCCGACCCCGCCCTGCCCCTCCCCGCCCTCGCCTCTGGCGTGCGCGCGCGCCCGGCACGCGTGCGCCACTGAGTAAACAGCCGGGTTGTTCTTTGCACGGCCGCGCCAGCACGCGTGATCAATAAAGCGGAGCGCGGAGGCCGGCACGCGACGCGGCCGCGACCTCGTGCGGCGCACGCCCCCGCCCTTTCGTCCCCGTCGTACCCTTCGACCCTGTCCCCGCCGCCCCTTTCGTCTCCGTCCTTCCTGCCATCGTCGCCGTCTCCGCCGTTCCCTATCTCCCTGTAGTCCCCTTCGAGTCGGCATCCTTCCCCCTCAATTTCGCCCTTCCTTTTGTCCCTACCGTCCTTTCATCCTCGCGGCCCCTTTCGTCCCCGCCGTGTTCTTCGACTCACTATCCCGTTGCCAACGTCGCCCCTTCGTTCGTGTCTTCACCGGTACCCTCGCCGTACCCACCTATCCCTTTGGGCCCTTCAACCCACTGTCCCTTGCTCATTCGTCCCCGTTATCACCGTGTCACCCCGTTCACTTCGTCCCAACAACCACCGTTGCATTCAAGCCTCCGCCGTCTCATTCGTCTCTTGCGTGTCCACTGCCACCACCGTCCCCTTCACCTGCACCATCTCCGCTACCAGCACCGTCCCGTCTCCGTTGTCAGTGCTAATGCCGTCTCTCCGTCACCTCTTGCAGCAATGCAACCGCTGCAACGCCGTCCTTCCTGTGCTATCTACCACCGTTCACTTCGTTCCGTTCCTCTTTATATCAGTTGCCACCACTGTCTCCTTCATCCCCGCCGTCGTCACTGCTACCGACTTCCATTCCGTTCTCAACGTAGATTTTATCTCCATCGTCCCCGCTACCAACGCAGTCTCTTTCGTTCACGCCCTCACTGCTAGTTCCTACCCCTTCGTCCTCGCCGTGCTCGCTTAATGTAGTGCTCACTCTTGCTTCGTCGTTCCTAGCCGTACCTATCGCCTAGATAACGCCGACACTGTTATCGTCGATCACTCCGCCCTTCTGCTCACGCTGCGTGCTGTCTCCGCTGTACCCATTCATGGCCTCTCTGCTGCGTCGGCTTCTGTTGACTCAGTTGTCCCGTTTCACTGTTGCATAGGTCACCTACGTGGACTCTTTACGCCTTTCCATGACCGCTGGCTCCAGGCGAGTTTAACACTGAGCCAGCTTTGCCGCTTACTCTGCAGCGACTTTGATCGAGGACTCCTAGGGTTTCTCTAAAAAAAATTGACGCTAGCTAAAAAGTAAAGTCTCCATTGCTACTTTCCGTTTATACTTGTATGTGGGAAATAAACAAAGCTGTTACATAGGACTGAAAATGTGATTGAGCTGTATTAATTTTGTGTAGAAGTAAAACAAGAGTTACGTTTTTAAATAATTAGGAAATAATATTAAATTGTGTAAAAATGAAGTGCATTCTGCCCTAATCATGTGCTATATGGTCGTATTAATCCACTTTGCAATTTTTTTAATCCACCTTTCGTTAATCCAACTCTGAAGGCTCGGCTTCCTATGCCCTTGATGCTCAGTCTCCTACGCTCTTGATGTTGCCCACGCGGAGCCTCGACGTACACCCTCTCTCGGCCTCGCCTCGAGCGAAACCCTCCTCAGGATATTCCGTGCAAGAGGCTTTCGCTGACCTGCGCCCCCACTACGCCGTTCCCAATGCACTCCGGCCGAACCGTCCCGACATTCCCCACATCTCCTTCAACCCGCCCTTCACCTTGCCAGCCCTCAGCCCTCCTGCTGGCCTGCCTGCCAATGCGCCCGCCAGTGTTGCCACTCTGTAGGATAATTATCGTTTTGTAGGAAGATTTTATTCTTATTTTGTAGGATTTTGTGGGATAGTTCCCTCATATACGAAAATCCCATACAAACGTACGGACCACATACATACGGTCTTACAATCAGCCCCACCAATGTTTTCATTATCGAGTTCCCTTCGCACAATTCCATAACATACTTTCGTTAACTGTTTTATCTCTGTATCTGTCTGTCTGTCTCTCTCTCTCATATATATATATATATATATATATATATATATATATATATATATATATATATGTGTGTGTGTGTGTGTGTGTGTGTGTGTGTGTGTGTGTTTGTGTGTGTGTATGTGTGTGTATGTGACTGTATATAATTTAGTTACTAATTTGCATCTGTAATATTATTATTATTAATTTAATAGGGATAGGGGCCCCTAACTTGGCAAATTCAGGATCCCGTAAATTATTAATCCTGCAGTAATTATCGAGCGGGTTACAAATCCTAGTACCCAGAAGTAAGAGGCGGATGGCCGTATCACTACTACATGGGTCACAGCATTTATGACTCTGAAAATCAAATACTACAGACTCGGAGAATAGTGAAAATATAACAAATACTACTTCAAATACTGAAACGCAGACGAATTTGGACTGTAAGATTTGGATCGTAAGATTTTTTTTCAAGAAAGAAGATTAATTTCTCCTCAAGGAAGTGGCAATACCACTGCACACTTTACCTGCCGCCTCTGGCCGTTTCTCTTACTACAATCACCTCATTGGTCACGGCCACTCTTAAGCGTACTGGACGCGCTCACAGCCCTCTTGAGGGTCTCAGCCTCTTGGCGCGCTACGCTCAACTGCCTTCCCTGCCGTCTGACCATCGACCCTGACCTCTGACCTCTAATTCGCCTAATACTGTCTCAGACGACCTCAACACTCCTGCTGTTATCCGCGCAGGTTTCCTTGAACCCTCATTTCGCTGGTGAGAAATGGTGGATTTGATACTTTTGTCGATAGGACTAGCAAATATGTAGCTCATTTTTCCATGCAAAATATTGTCAATTATACGGGAATGAATATTTCTGTAATCATATTTTGTCAACAACACTCCTTGCAATAATGCATTCTTTATTCAACTGATGTTAGTAAAGGAATGGGGGTAGGTATTCAGGGGATCAAGAAAACGTGCACTTACACCTTTCGTAGTTCCTTCGTTTTCGACGAGTCTTCCGAAGAGGTTTCGAGGGAATATCTCCGTCACTCTGATTGTGTTCATTTGCACTTTCACTTTTCATCGATCAACAACACCATGTGTAACAATCACGGTATGTGCAAAGTGAACTGTTGCAAGAATGTTTTAAAAAACAACTTTGAAAATTACTTAAAAATAAGGGGTAAATGTCGAAAAAGGGGGAAATAGAGGAGTTCTGGCATTCTATGACCCTACGCAGATTGTACCTTCAGTACTTCAATTTTCTCTCTGTCTTTTCTCTTTCTTTTTCTGTCTTTCTCTTTCTATTTCTCTCTTTCTCTTTCTTTTTCTGTCTTTTTATTTCTATTTCTCTCTTTCTCTCTCTCTCTCTCTCTCTCTCTCTCTCGCACACACACACACACATATACACACACAGACACAAACAAAAGGTAAAATACATTATGTTAAAATTATAGGTTTGACTTCTTGAAGTACATTTGAAAAACAAATATGTATTGTATATGAAACTAATGTGTCGTCTATAAACACAGTATTGAAGCAGTCTAACCTGTAATATACCAAATGAGAAGACAATTTATAAGGAACTGACGATAATATTAAAATATTTTCAAATATTCATTACCTAATTAAATATTTGGAGGCCCCTGTCCTTCGGTAGACTTCAGCACGTTCTTAGTCTGCCGATGCATTTATGCATCGTACTTGCCCCTGTGCTCCCCCTTCCGTCGCCGCAGCGATGAGGGCGGCCGCGTGGGCGACGTACTCCGATGCTCGTGTGTCACCGCTTCGTGAGCGCATGCGACCGCGTGGCGGCGGGCGGAGCTAAATGCTTTTTTGTTGGGACTGGGAATTTGAAAGCAAACGAGACTCACTACCTTGTACCGAAGAGTTACGGTCAATAGCAATTACTGTCTTGTTTGTTAACTCGTTCGTTTCATAGAGTTCCGTACATCAAAAAAAATTCACTAACAAGTAATGAATCATGTGGATTTTTATTGTGCGATATGATTAATTAGCAAATCTTCAATAATCAATTGAATAATCGACTTTCATAATCTCGATCCTCTTGAATAATCAGTGCACAGTGCGAAACCGTTTAAAGGTCTAAAATCATGCACTATCGAATTCTTTCCTGCTTTATGACATTAAAATTAATTATATGAGTAATGTCTTCATTATAATATGCTCCTATTAATTTATTTCACAATGAATAACAAACATAAGAATATCTTCATTTATAGACTATACTGCGATTTTCTGAACTGTGCCCCTGACAGGAATCAGCTGTTTGGCTGCCATCCAATCGGGAGCTTGTATGTCCTCACAGTGACGTCACACCTCCCGATTAGATGAAACCGTCCATACTTGATTCCTGACAGGGACACAGTTAAGAAAATCGCAGTACATTCAAAAAGCCGTATGTTGCAAACAGGAAATGCTTAATTGTAAATATTCTTTTGTGAACGTTGCCAAATGGCCTTCGCAGAACTGACATGAAACTTGAATAATTTCTGTTTCTATTAAGAGCTATGAAAAACTCGATGTCATAATAAAGTGTTACTTCATCGCATATTTGAATGTCATTTTGTTCGAACATGTATTGTACACTCATACTCTGGATATGATCACTATGCATAAAGATACAATGTACTGTAGATGCACGGCATTTTAAGAATTCATCTGAAAACCATTCACCAAATTGGAAAATTTGATCAGGGTAAAATGAAAGAAAATTAACGGAATACGATACAATGAAACATAAGAAAACGAGTATCCTTCATTGGATTTGGCATCTTACCCTCGAATTCTGCATACTGCTAGAGCATGCGTAGGGATCAACAATGGATTGGGAATGAAGGATTGTGCAAGAGTAATGACAAGTTGTAGAAGGTTTTGCTCAGGTATCTGTTCGACTTCATCGGAGAAAAATCAGAGCAGATTGATCAGAGCAGCTGGCTTTTAGAATACTCACCCAGTTAGTGACAGGCTTCGACCCAGTTACTTGGCTAGTATGAAAAATCAACCACTACTAATTCACGAACCTAGGACCTCCCTCTCAACAAATCTTCCCTTGGAGACTGAAGCTACACAAACCACGATGTAAAAATGAAGAGAAGGGGCCACAAGTTACAACTCCGGACGACATCAAGTGTATCGCAACTGGCGGTACAACATTGTCATAACCTTGTCGCCGGAGTCCTACCATACCTCTCCCTGTAACGGCCCTGTCCGCGTTCCGACGTCACCTCTCCGCCCCCGTTGCCCCTCCGGCCGGTCTTCCGCCGTCACCAGGCAGAGCGCCGCGCCATCACGCTTGACCTTGAGGGCTACATCGCCTCGCCCGCATCACCTCAGCCTCGCCGCTCGGGTGTCCTAAACGCGACCCCGAAACTGGACGCCGCCGCCGCCGCCTCCGCCTCCGCCGCCGTCTCCGCCTCCGCCTCCGCCTCCGCCTCCGCCTCCGCCGCCGCCTCCGCCTCCGCCTCCGCCTCCGCCTCCGCCTCCGCCTCCGCCTCCGCCGCCGCCGCCGCTGCCGCTGCCGCCGATGCCACCGCCTCTACGGCTGCTTGCTTCCGTCGCGGCTTGAGGTTAGTCGCCTCTGTGCAAGTTTGACCCCGCGGTCCTCTCGAGATGAACCAAACCACAGTGGTTTGAAGTGAATCATCGCAGAGGAAGAAATTTTAATTTGTCGTGTATGCAGCGGTACTTGTATCCGAGTATCATGAATGCGGATATAAAATTTGATTAACCATAAAAACAAGTTCCATTAATCCATTGTACCATTTTTAAAACAAAGTTTAATTTATTATTCTTAATATTGCCAATTGTTAGCTGTAAACTCGGCGAAACGCATTCTTTTATCGATCGTTCTCGCTGGCATCTTGTCGCAGTCTCGAATGGCGAGCACACAACCCACGAATTCTATACGTACGTAGGTCTCTGTTAAGAATCGAACTATCGGTACCTCTCATTTTCTGTAGGATCAGTGGAGAGTGAACTGTGCGCAGTTTGCAGGTTAAATTTCGTTCGTTTGATGGTTGTATTTCGCAAGTAAGAAGCATAATGAGCTCTCTTACAAAATAACTATCTGAATGTGGTGTCGCCGATGCATTAAATTAATTTTCATGCGTTAAACATTTCTAAATTTGATGCATAACTTTGTTCAAATTCTTACAATATATGGCATTGGAATTATCAATAAATCGTAGTAGCTCATAATGTTACACTTCCGTTCACAAATGCCTAACACCCAATGACTTTGAATGTTACCTCCGTACGGGATAAGAACTGGTAATATTGCAATTTCAAAATTGTAATCATCGTAAGAAATACAGGTATGGATGATGCGATTAGTTAGAAGTTAGTACAGCTACATTTTGTATGCATTTTTTCCTAATTTGTACAAAAATGCACATAAAAGATCTGCTGATGTAAGCTGTTCTTCAGCGTTATTCTCTAATCCTAACAAAAGATCATTCTCAATTAGTTACGAAAATTCTGACACAAAATTATCTACAACTACGTTTGATTCTTCCCCCGATTTGCCTAACACTTCCGTATTGTTGTTACCTAATTTTTGAAGAGTTTAAAACTCCACTGTCTGATTTGTGTTATCTTCTACTTCTGCAATTACTCTATTAATCCTTTTGTAGGGGAATATATATAGAAATTAAAAGGAGACGATTTTGTACGTTAGTTTATGTGAATAAGGTATAATTTAAGTTTAATAAGAATACGTTGTTTGTCTTATTCATTGAAAATCAATATTTGCACGCTTAAGAACGTATATGTGCAAAGCCGAATATGAATTTATTTATTTACGTCAAAAACAGTTAAAAACTGTGTGTGACGAGCTATGGGGAGATGTGAATGTGCGTCCATTCGCTAACATTACGGACAGTACTAATTTTCTCCGTATTCATTTATCATTCTTCAAACTTAATAAGTTCCGAGGTCAATTCTGTACGTACATAGGTGTTTGCAAATATATTGTTAAAAATACGGTAACGCGGGGGAAACATTGTACTTATTATGTTCAAAGCAGCAGAATGTTTGACAATTCCATGATTATCTTGTCCAAAACAATCAGTGTTACCATCCTCGCGGAAGAAAATTAATGTGTCGTGGATTGAAAATTGCGTCTGGGTACTGATGTTTAATCAATGTTAGCAACACAGATCTATTTAGGTTTTATTCATGTTTAATACAATCTAAACCAAACCTAGTCATCCATGGGCAAGACGCGCTTGATGAGCCAGTCAGTCTCAAGAGTAAATCTATCGCGGCTACAATCTGAGGGGAATGGGAAAACAATACTGCAGGGGCATATATTTACAAGCTAAAAATGCGAGAGTTGCGAGCACGGCTTGTTCGTTCTAGCATCCCATAGTGTGTAATGTACGATTGAAGACATCTGCCACCAAAAGCTATTTTTGAATTCGATTGGAAAATACCATAAAAATAAACACGCCTTAAATTTATTTTACCTCTGTTTCACTTTATTGCCATAGTATATTTTTGGGTGTAGTATGTGCTGCGAATCTAATAAACAATGGCGTTCTCCATTTCAACAATGAGTTTGGTTTGGTTTACTTTCGTTTGGCAATATTGCGTAGTAGGAACCGTGTGATAGAGACTGGGTAGACCCATAACAGCATCCAGAGGATATTCTATGGAAAGGAAGTTTTGAGAATTTACCTTAAGACGCCCTTTTTAAACTTCAGATTCTTTAACAGACTAGACATTTGTATAGTTGGGCGTAGTAATTGTCCTGTTACCGTTGTCCCCCCCCCCGAAAATATTGAATGGGACCCCACAGCCCTTTGCAATAAAATATTTTATATCCGTAAATATGTTTTGAAAGGGACACCATGGGCCTCTGTAAGAAAATATTATATTTCGGGAAATTTGTCCTTGATTTTCCCCTTTATTTAACTTGACAAAATTGTAAATGTTTGCATTTGCTTTCAGAAGCTTAGTGGCTGTCCATAAATTTCGTAACGCATATTTCGAGTATTTTCAATACCCCCTCCCCCTTGTAACGCAGTTGCTTATCTCAATGTAACGCAACGTAACGCTACCTCAGACCCCCTCCCTCCCCCTTTAGCGTTACGTAATTTACGTATGACACCTTACTAAGTGAGCAACTGATAAATGCATGTAGTAATAGTGTCATTAAAGCTACAATTTCATTCTCATTTTGGCACATTTTATTTGTTTCCCAGTAAAATATGGCTTATATAAATAAAAAAAATCTTAATGGCCTAAGGGAATTCAGAAACGTGCATTCACCACCTCGTGTTTTTAGGCAGCGCACGCATGGAAATCTTTGACATGGATAACTGAATATGTTCTTCTTCTTTCAGTCATTCCAAAGAACGGAGTACAAATGATTTTTTTGACCTTAAAAATTCACATTTACGAAGATTGAACCCATGAACTTGGGTACATTACTCAATGCATTTCGTTAAAATTCTCAAGCTTTGCTACATACCTCGAGCAAACATTTCATGCCGCCTGAATGTAGTTTTCGGACCACTGTGCATTAGCACCGCGGGTACGTCTGCGCGTGGACGTTTATTCGGCGTGGAGATCTCGTAAGGCCCGGAATTTTAGGAGAGATCTCCGCTCTTTACGAGCGTGCCGCTACGGCGCAGCAAGACGCGTTTTTCACTTGGCGCCCGCAGCGCAGCGCACCGACACAGGTGGACGCCCGTCGGCCGGACGCGTCCATGGCCGTGAAATACTCCGGCGTTGTTTGGCGATACATGATATTCCCGCGGAATGTACTGTGAAATAGAAACCGTCACGTACCCAATAAACTTAGGCCGCGCACGTGTGGATCGTCCAATGTTTTTGACGAAGTTTTGAAAGATGATGGAACAGAAAATCCTTCCTAAGTACTGGTTTTAACAGAAACATGGTGGGAAATGAAGATCGTTCTTTTGCATCGTTCTGTTTTGGGAGGATCGACAAATAATTTCGTAAACTCATCTTACGAAATAAGTCGAGACCCTTAGTTCTCAATACTGTTGAGATCTTCTTGAAATTACTTCTCTCTCAATACCAGTAAACTACTTCATCCTCCGAAGAAATTTTGGAACGCATCATTCTGGAATGACTTGCACTGCACTCCAAGAAGTGATTATAAGTAAACTGTTCTAATTGTTTTAAATTGACTGTGAACAATTATTGGGATAGTAGCAATCTTCATGAACGTTATGGTTTTTAATTTTAGTGGATTTTTTCATTCGGGGATAATCAAGACATTTTCTCCTTTTTTGGCATTTTTGTCGCAAACGAGCACTAATATTTCTTGTATTTTCACTCACGTTTGCTCGGCTTAGCTGAAATTCAGTTTCAGCCATGAGAACCACAACCAGCACGTCACCAACCAATCTCTCAACGCGAACAATGCTGTTAGGCACTGAAATACGTTTGTTGAAATTAAATATGGCGTCACCGACGCGACGATTTAGATGATTTTAAAAATTTTAGTTGAAAAGTCGTACACGTTGAAAAGTCTAGTAGGCAACTTAGAAATAAAAATACGATTTAAAGAGACTCGGGAGTTCTATGCTAAGCCACACTAACATAAGTATCCTTTTTACAGGAACTAATCAACCAAATTCATTTCAAAATTCCAAGTAGTTTAAACATACACAAATGCACATTTTGATACGGTGTTTTTTTTGATATTCTGTTTTTAAACATTACTACAGGTACTTGAGTTACCAATTTTTCAAACTTCGCACCATTACCATTCAAAATACAAAATCTAGTACAAATATCACAAACTAGGTGAACAAAGAATGTCAAAATATGTATAAAGGTGCACTTCAACTGCAGAAAAATATTCAAAACCTTCATTCAATTAGGAAGAGAGAAAAAAACTACATATGTTAGTATGGCTTAGCATAAAACTCACATGCAGTTATCCGAGAGCTTCATTCCCGAGAATAGTCAGTCTGTCTGACTGTACTGGCACAACAGCCGCTGATGGAGCGTCCGGATCTTGCGGACATGGGTTCGGGTACATGTCGTTAGTGCACCCTTACGTCGTATTGTAGTCTTCTTAAACTAAGAAGTACATTTTCTTGTCGTCACTCAGTAACAGATACTGAGACATTGCAAAGAAAGCAAACACTAAAATGTGCCCCGTTGACCACTGAGCTATCCTGAAGGGGTTCTCGAGAGTGGTACGTTAAAAATGAATTGCCTGTGACCACTGTTCATTGACTTCTTATTTGCCTCGAATTGTGAATGGGAATGGGTCTAACCGTGAGCGACAGACTAACGGACGGACGCCCGAACACAGGTTACTCGTTTACTTAATAAAGATGAAATTTTACAGACTGCTTGTATACTTTTACACTCAATTTGACGAAATCGCGAGTTATCGAAATCAATAGTTAGACTTCGAAATAGTGAAAGTTGAGCATTTTTTTATTAGCTATTATGCCTTTAAGAATGCTCCAGTGCATAGAACTTACATATTTTAACGACCAATTTTTATAGTTAACACAGTTTTTTTAACATATAAACGCAACAATTAATGTAACGTGCAAATACAAAATTCATAAAAAGTCCTGTTCTATGGATTGACATACCGCTACTAGCCTTGGCAAACTAGCGAGGACCCAGCCTCTCGGCCATGGGATTAGGGGTTCGTGTGTTTAGCATGAAGATATCTCTTTACCATACATATTGGTCTTCACAACCTTAGTCTTTCTCATACTCACACACCAAAAGATACTGAGATATTTGCCAGGAAAGTGCACCGTTACTTTTTACCCGGCCGTCATAAAAAGTAGACATTGTAATATAAAACAAAATAATGATTATGTCGTTAAAATAATTTCTATAAAATGAAACTATTGTATGTATCAGAAAGAATGATACACAAATGTTGATTTTTCAATTCAATACCTTGAATTCTTTTGTGGAACGTCTTTGAAATGACTGTCATCCTGCTTTCACCATTGCACTTGTATCTCCTACAGCTGTTACAACAGAAATCGCTGAACCGGGTTTACTGAATAAAACAAATCGTTATTCAGTTGCAATATGTACAGAATGCAATCTTCGGGCGGTGCTGACACCAATAGAAGACAGAGTATAACATTAAGTTTGTAGAATAATGTTTCACGATATTACGGCGCTGCATCTTCTTCGTGACGCTACTATTATTTAACTGTCAGAGTAATAATCCCTGGAGTATTGCGTTGCTCCTTCATCACAACAAAAAAATAAAGCCGAGGAATCCAGCATAGGACAATTTGTCACCTGGGAAACACCGGTCGTGACGGCCATTCTGTCAACGTCGTACTTATGATTTCTCTTATTTCGCAGAAACGAGTCGCATCCGCCCAAGTCGAGATGCCTCCATCGTTTGGGAACACTCAAGGGGGAGGAAGGGGCAACTCTTCCATGTTATTAACTGTCACTTTAGACACCTGAGAGGTAGAGAATGTAATCAGGTTTTTTGAATACATTATTGTACTGGTATAAAATTTTTCAGTGTTACTTCTGTAACAGGAAAATGTATTACGACAATTTCAACTTTCTTGAACTGCAGTTTGTAAGGTCTTTACTTGTAATTTTGTAAAATATTATTTCACTTTCAATTTAGCTCCTTAATATTCTTAAAAATTTTACGAAATAATATTTCGTTTTTACTTTTGTAAAATTCCAAAAGAAATAATATTTTTCTTAGTGAAATATCACGTTTCAGCGTACGAGTAACATCTTAAGCTTTCCCTATTCATACAATTATTACGAACGATTTAGGAAAACATTTACAAAAAGCAATATAATGAGTATTTTTAATTTTTTTGCTTCATTTTATTCATATAACTAATCGTCTCGTGTATTATTTCAGTAGTATACCTTTCCGTTGAGGCTCTCACACGCAACCAATCTTTATAAATAAGGTCTCTAAAAAAGAGAATTTCACGGAGACTTGACGAATTGCACTTTGACTTTAAAAATATGAAGGATTTGTTTAAAAAATCGCATCTAAATATTCAAGTCAAATGCAACCCGCAACACTTGCCAAAGTTTTCGTCAAATAACTCCTAAACAAAGCGTTCGAGGATCTTAAAAACTAAAATTTTGAGGTCGACGGCCTCAAAGAAACGTTTTTCACACCATAATCTACAAGATGAGACATTTCTCAACATTCAATTAAATTTTCGGTTCCGCTCTTCAATACTATCACGACCACCTCAATATTTCAGCTCTTGCTGCAGGTAGTCCATTTTGTGGCGACATGCTTAGAAGGCTTAGATTACTCAGTCTTATATTTACGCTTTTTTGTATAAATCGAGGTTTCTGCAGTCTGACGAGGTTTATTTGCATAATCATTAATTCAAAATTTGCTCTCCAGCAACAAGTAGTATTATTATAATTGCTTGGTACCTATGAAGATGTATCTTATGCGTGTAGTGAAGCCGTTCAATGAATGTTTTGCCGTGGTCTGTAAGTACTGTGTACCTAATTGTGGATGGATATGGTTATACAGTGAAAAGTGAAGACTGTGTTTATGTTTTACCTTTACCAGTATTTTCATTATCAGCAGTGATTCATTGAAATTTTCAAGTCAACGGGTTCACACACGTAGCTTTCTCAAAAGTCAAAAGCTAATATTTTTTGTCACTATTACGAAAAAAATAAAAGCTAACTGTCAAAAAATATTGAATTACTTCAAATGTTGTCTTTAAGGAAAGGTTGTGAATTGTTTCAAGAAAACGCTTCATAATACTGAATAAATTTTACTTGAAAATTTCTTTTAAACTTAAATTGCATTGTTTTTTATTTTCATTTGAAATTGTGTTAGTACATTGCAAGTTACCTTTATACATTTTTAAACAAATAAACACGTTTCGTTAACAAATTTCCCTCTTAGAATGGAAATAGAGGGGATGAGTGTGAGATTTAAAATGCGAGAGTTCTCGCACGGGTACGCGGAGGTAGTAGGGAAAAACTTGTGTTATGGCACAACACAAAGAACAAACTTTTTAAATTAGCTAAAGTAAATTATCTTTATATATATGGAAAAAAATCAAAACGCACTAGCGTACAATACTACGAGAATTAATTTAAAAAACAACTAAATTTAAAACTATAGAAAGAATAGCGTAGACAAGCCCCCGCACGCCAAGAAATAAAAACTCAAATATAAGTCACTCGACACTGCCAACGAGCGCAGTCCAAACGCACGATTTAAATGTTGGCAAGCATGTACATCAATGCCAGCTGCAATCTCATATTGTAAATAATACACCGTTTGATATTAAATTCAAGGTGTCGATTCATTAAGATATTCAATATGCAAACATCGTTTCAACAACATTCCCATGTACCAAAGCGAAGTCTAAGCCTACTAAATTGTTTCTAATGGTAACAAATGATATTTAGTACTCAAAGGTGAAAATATTACTTAGATTATTTTTTGGCTCGAAATTACTTTTCTTGAGGTACATGAGAACGCATATAATAATCCAATACTTTTTAGTATAGAAATAATTTTTCAATTTTCACACCCCAGCAAGCTGTCCCCCTGCCACTCCAAAAAACCCCTCTGTTCCACATAACAAATCAAGGAAAATTAAATAATATTGCAAAGAGGAGAGTTATACTTGCCCAATCCGGTATTTTCGCATTACTTTACTTGGCCTTCTCAAGAGTAAAAACCTTTTCTAACTTTTTTTGTGACAGTCAAATCTCTGAAGGAAGATAAAATAATTTCAGTAAATGTTGTAAACACGTTAAAGAAGTATGAATTTTTCCAAGAACACGTCTAATACTGAATAAACCTTTATTGAAAATTTGTTTCCAACATAAATTGTATTATTATTTTTGTTTGATATTTGTAAGTTCATTAGAAGTTACATTCATACATTTTTAAACAAATAAAGACGTTTCATTAACAACGGTCCTTCTTAATAGAAAGGATAAACAAAGGGATAAGGAAAGGATGGGGTTTAACATGCGAGAGTTCTCGCACGGGTACGCTAGTTTAATATTTAATAATAGTCACTGATAAACAGATGCCCTGACACTTCAGTCAAAAGTTCCAGGCTGCTATTAATTTTTTTTCACTTGGGTTCTGAGTTGCTTTTGAAGGCTGATGACACGGTTTGCGGGACCGGACCTTCATCCTAGTCACATTCAAATCAAAATAATTATAATTATTTTGCTAAATAATAAATACTTGAAAATTGAAATCGATTTTAAAATGACAAAGGTAATGCGCAAAAGAAAAATATGATGAGGAAGCGAAATTACTAATATATAAGGCTTTTTGAAATTATAAAGCGTAATAAACACCAGTATATTTATTCAACTGATATTGCAATCCATTCCTGGAGTTCTCAACTCAAAACGATCTTTTTTGTGGAGGAATGGTACAAAAATTAATAATGAATTTTTTGAAATTTGTCGAAATTCTCCAAACTATTTATTCATCAGAATAAGATATTATTTATATTTCCCCAAATCAATTACCCATTCCCGGATGCATTAATAAATTCGCGGAAAAACCTACTATAATTCTCACTCAAACGCTCATTACATCAGCCTTATTCTTGAAAGAATTAAATACATTATACCTGTTTCAAAACGCAATTCCTTTATTACAAGCGTATGTAAAATGGTCTATTAACTTTCAGTATAACAGTTAACTTACTTAAATAATAGTTCTTCGTTTTATAACTCCTTTGTCAACTCACAAGAAATACAGGAGACAATACTCACAAGAGACATTATCGTTTTCTTAGAATAGACAAAAGGAGACTGGAAGGTACTGGAAAATGTGTCAGGGCATTGAAAGCGTGTCTTCAGTTAGTATGCTCTAAGTTTTCAAACGTACAAGATATGGTACTTTGATTCCATTTTCTCAGGCTACGAGTTTTTCGGAAATAGCATTTAATATTCAGATTTTAATGAGAACCACATTTCTTGTCACGACCACAACTTTTCTCAGTGAGCGTGACTTACTATGCAGGAAAGAATTGTACTAAGCAAACAAAAGACATCGAAATCTTTTGCATGTGTCACGAAAGGTGCTGTACCAATAAAGAAACTACTTGGCTCGCATTTCACAAACTTCCAGCTATCTGAATTTCAATCACGATATTTCCATTACACAAAATGGAGTTGAAAACGAGGTCGTAGTGAGATACTGAAATATTGAGGAAAGAGAAGATATACTGATAGTGAAAATAAACGTACACGCTGAAATATTATGACACAGTCGATGCTCGTAGCAGTGACGATAGAAAAAGTAGCCTTTGGTGATAGACAACGCGTTACATCAACACGAATAATGTATGCCATGTATATCTCATTTCTCAAACCGGCTAAAATAATTAATGGTTTCCCCAAATCATATTTTTCTGAGTACTGCTTATTGCCAGACACAATACATTCTACTTTAAAAACTTAAACTTGTGTACAAACTGGTAGACAATTAATACAATATTACGCAGTTGCAAATAATAATAAACAGTCGGGATACAAATTGTTCATACAGTTCATCATAAATGCAATGTAAAGTTAGTATTCTGAATATTCATAAAAAGAAAGCGTCTTAAGAACTTCCTTCCCCATTTATAATCACTAAACTTACTACCTATAAAGCAAAATGTGTTTGTTTGAAATATTTTCCTTCTCAATATTTCTAATATACAAGTGTATCTGTTGAGTCGAGCATTTCTCTCGTGTTAGTCAATTCGAGAAGTCTACATTTGATACATTGTTGTTTCCAACAGGTAACATTTACTTATAATTGTTAAAAATTAAAGTAATCCAAATATATTTTTAATTTTCGTAATATATTTATAAGAAAAATTTGACATTTGAAAAACATATAATTATTACTAAAGAAATTTGTAGGTACAGGTCGATCAAATTTCTCTACTAAGCACAATAAGCACAATAAAGTTATTCAAGCAAATTACTCGTAAGTAGGCTTACTTAAGTTGAATATGAACACTTCTTTCAGGGAAAGTTTTTCATTAATTAATAAACGAGATTGGTCGAAAACAACACGCACATAATGGCATAAGAAAAATAATTTCTATTGGTACTAATTGTGATGTTATGAGAGCGTCCTGGAAATAATGAGTCTATCAAGGACTCTTGAATCTATTTCACCCTATCCTCCACTAACATCGTAACGCTCACATTTTGCTTAAATAACATGTTTGTGGTATAAACACGTATTATGCATCATTATGCATGAATGAAGTGCTGTCACAATACACCCAACACGACTAACACACACTTCAGTCACGACTCGAGTCCAATGACAAATGCCTGTCAACACCGCTCGTCCCCAAAGCACCCACGAGCCAGCGCAGCCCTCCACAGCGGCAAGTGGGACCTTCACTTCGTGTTCCTTTGTTGGTCGCCCGATCGAAACGAAGATACGACCGAGAACTTAAAAAGACGATTCAACCCAGAATAACATGCGCTCCACCCTCCACAAATCGTCCCGAAAATTGTCGACAAAGCATCCCATAGTGTTACACACCTCCTTCACAATGCAACTCGCTCGGGAGAGAAATCCCAGCACGACGAAGACGACACTAAGGCCGCGCCGGGTGTGAATTGGAGGAGGGAACCTTGGGGAACGCCGCGAATGTCACGTGCATGCCAGCTTTCGGGACGAAGATGGCGGTGCGATAGCTCCGGCTGCCCGGGGCCTCATCCATAATTACAGTGTTGGCGCCCGCCTAAGCACAATGGACATTTGTTTACTTATCGCGGGGGACGGGGTGGATGCGAATAAATTACGCGCGCGGTGGAAGGCGCGCCGGGGCCGATCGCGCGGCCGCTGGTGACAGTATCTGCGCGCGCATCGCGCCGCGCCGCCAGCCACAGGGCGCCCCTCCCACGCGCGGCCGACCCCGTCCTGCTTAGGATGGCGCTAGGAAGCCAAGGTCGGATCCCTCGAAGCAGCGTCCTGCTGAGGACGGCGCTAGGAACCAAGGTCGGATCCCTCGAAGCAGCGTCTTGCTGATGAGAGCGCTAGGAAGCCAAGGGCGGGTCCCACAAAGCGCCCTGCTGAGGACGGCGCTTGGAACCGAGGTCGGACCCCTCGAAACAGCGTCCTGTTGAGCATGGCGCTAGGAAACCAAGGGTGGATCCCTCGAAGTAGCGTCCTGCTGAGGATGACGCTAGGAACCAAGTTCGGGCCCCTCGAAGCAGCGTCCTGCTGAGGACGGCTCTAGGAAGCCAAGGTCGGGCCCCTCGAAGCAGCGTCCTGCTGAGGACGGCGCTAGGGAGCCGAGGTCGGGTCCCTCAAAGCAGCGTCCTGCTGAGTTTGGCGCTAGGAAGCCATGGGCGGGTCCCTCAAAGTAGCGTCCTGCTGAGGACGGCTCTAGGAAGCCAAGGTCGGGCGACCTCCTCCAATCAGCGACCTCCTGAGGACGACGCTGGGAAGCCAAGGTCGGGTTCGAGTCGCCTCGAAGCTGCGTCACAAAGTCTTAGTTCCGAACTCCGGTGGCCGAGATTGCTAAGCAGTAGTGTCGCAATGATCTCGGACCGAAGGATCGCAGGTTTGAATCCCACCTCGGGCATGGTTCTATTTGTGTTCGTCCCTTCGTCCTCTATCATCACCATATCATGTCATCTTCAAAGTTACCATAATGTTAGGTAGATTAGTAGGCTTCCGCGGCCGGAGTCATTATGTTCTTGGCTGTCCGGGATGAGCCGCATCTCAGTCGGTTTTGCTGACGTTTCGGCCATCTTGCTGTGGCCTTCTTCAGAGCTATACTGCTGCCGAGAGGCTAGCGTGTCGCATTGATATAGGACGGGGTGCAGGAGCTGATAGGTCGCAGCGGCGACCAATGGGAGGAGGGCAGGTGGCCCCCGATTGGCGGAGAGGGAATGGAGCGATACCGGGAGACCTAATAATGTGGGGGGAGGGAGGGTGGTTGGAAAGGGAAAAGGATAGAAAAATGAACAGGATAGACATCTGGAAATTGCAACTGCGTGGTCGGAGACGGGAGAAAAATCATCATCGCTGCTGTCGAAACTGCTCTGCGTGGCTTGCCTGAAGATCTGGCCGAAGATATTAGACGGGATACGAGCGCAATTCTAATCCGCGCCACTCCCCCAACTTGCAATATCTCACGTGATGAAAGATTGGCTTTGAAACACCTTAAACAGCGAGATGACATCATCATTCTTCCTGCGGATAAAGGCAATGCCACTGTGATCATGGAGAGCGCCGAATACCACGCCAAGATCACCAGCTTACTTAGCGATAGTAACACCTACAAGAAACTGGACCAAAACCCTTTGCGGAAGGTGAGGCAACAAGTCTTGTCCAGCTTAAATCAAGCTTCTTCCATCAGCGACGAAGACAAGAAAACTCTGAAGTTCGCCAACAACCATCGCAAACCCCGCATCTATGGCCTACCCAAAATCCATAAACCCAAAGTACCTCTGCGCCCAATAGTAAGTGCTATCAACTCACCTACCCAACACTTAGCTCGTTTCCTGGCCAGAAAACTGAAACCTCTCACCGACCATACGCCGTCTGCCGTCCTCAACTCCAAACATTTCATCGAACTTATCCGCTTCACTAGAATAGGGCCTGATGATATCCTGGTCAGCTTCGATGTCACCTCCCTCTTCACCATGGTTCCCGTCGGTGACGCCATCAAGATCGTGGAAGACAACGTCTTACGACATCATCTTCCGAGGAAGTGGGCCAAACTCACCGAGATCTGCCTATCGACAACCTTTTTCCAATACAGGCAAGAGTACTACGCCCAAACAGAAGGCACCGCTATGGGCTCACCGTTATCCCCTGTGGTAGCGAACCTTTTCATGGGAGCATTTGAAGAGCAGGCCTTAGAAAATGCGCACTTAAAACCGTCGCTCTGGCTGCGCTACGTCGACGACACATTCGTCATCTGGCCCCATGGCACCGATTCTCTCGGAACCTTCCTCGCGCACCTCAACAACATCCACCCGCGCATCAAGTTCACCATGGAAACGGAACAGAACGGACAGCTCCCTTTCCTGGATGTCTTAGTAACCAGGCGTCCTGATGGAACACTCGGCCATTCTGTCTACCGGAAACCCACCCACACCAATCGTTACCTACATGCCGATTCACACCACCACCCTGCCACGAAACGGGGTGTCCTGTCTACCCTTGCTCACCCGCCTCCCTGATATGTGACCACAATAGCCTTGAGTCGGAAAAACCATTACTCAGAGAGACCTTCCTGGCCAATGGTTACAGCGGTTCCGCCGTGCATCGTGGTTCGATTCTTCTACATCGAGTGAACGTAACGAGCCCTCCAGTCCACCCCGCAAGACAGCCCGGTTACCCTATATCAAAGGGGTCACGGACAAGATTGGTAGACTGCTGCGCAGGGCCGATATCCGCCCCGTGTTTCATGCTCGCAATAAAATCGGAGGGAGCCTGGTCCAGGTGAAGGACCGCCCGGACCCACTTCAAGACGCCGGCGTATATGAAATCCCATGCAGTTGTGGGCTTGTCTACATAGGCCAAACCGGGCGCACAGTAGAAGAGCGGATGCGAGAACACATGCGACATGACCGGCTACATAACATCCACAAGTCGGCCTTAGCCCAACAATCCGCCGAAACCGGTCACCTCGTCAATTACCACGAGACTCGCACTCTATCTATTGAAGACCGGTGGTGGCCTCGTGTGATCAAAGAGGCGCTGGAAATCTCCAGGAGGCCCGAAAACCTCAACAGAGACGATGGGCTCCGCCTTAGCAACACCTGGAGGCGGGTCGGCGCTCCCCGCCAATACGGTCGCGCCCCACGGAGACACACCCCCGCGGTCGGCCAATGACGTGGCTGCTTATTCGCCCGGTTTCTTTCGGCTTTTTCTCCCGTCTCCGACCACGCAGTTGCAATTTCCAGATGTCTATCCTGTTCATTTTTCTATCCTTTTCCCTTTCCAACCACCCTCCCTCCCCCACATTATTAGGTCTCCCGGTATCGCTCCATTCCCTCTCCGCCAATCGCGGGCCACCTGCCCTCCTCCCATTGGTCGCCGCTGCGACCTATCAGCTCCTGCACCCCGTCCTATATCAATGCGACACGCTAGCCTCTCGGCAGCAGTATAGCTCTGAAGAAGGCCACAGCAAGATGGCCGAAACGTCAGCAAAACCGACTGAGACGCGGCTCATCCCGGACAGCCAAGAACATAATTACCATAATGTTATACCCAAGAGTGGTCGCCAATGACCTTGATGTTGATGCGGCCTTAAATAATTAAAAAAAACTCTTAGGGCTCCTTCACACGAAGACACTGTAGCGTGCTATCGAGTGGCGTGACCGATAGCAAAGCATTGGTTTATACTGCGATTTTTCTAATTTGTCCCTCAAGATCCGCCTTCACGATGGAAGACGCGGTATTTCGTGTCTTTCTCAGTCGTACCACTATATATCTCATGATCGCAACCGCATCAAGCATTAATTTGTATATATTAGAGCTTATAATTTGAAATAAAATGCATTTTAAATCAGTAAAATCTAAAGTAAGTAAATATTTTGCATTTTAAGTAAAGATTACCATATGAACCCATTGCAGTCCCATTTTTAAACTTGCACCATCTGTTTAGAAACATATAAAGATTATTTTAGAATTTTTTCAATTTTTTTGAAGATGAGCATTTTGAAAAAACTCAAAACCAAAATTTTAAGTTCAAATTTGAAAAAGGTTTTGAACGCAACCATTATTGAGTTGTATATCATATAAAAGGCTGTAAAATGACACCTGTTCCAGCTCTTTATCTTAATTTGGTGAGGTTCTAAATCAATTTAAAAATTTTCGGGAACCCAATTTTGTAAAATTTTACATGGCTGTATTTCACAAACGGGTGGAAATATCTTACTCAGAATTTGTAGTTTTCTTATTCTTCATTCATACTACCTATGTGTCAAATTTTATCTGAATCCTTCTCGCTCCAACCGCATCCGCCGGTGGCTTGCGGTGATGGTAACGCGAGAAGTGCCCTGCTGCTTATTGGTAGCGAGCCACAGTGTCTACATGTGAAGGGGCCCTTACAAAGACTTTGATATAGTCTAAGACTCCCTTAGACTCTGTTTGGGGTCTTTTCTGACCCCATGCGCAAATAATGTGTTGCATCACTGAAAATTATTCACGTAAACTTCTCCTTTTAGATATGCTATTTATGTCCAGTTATATATGTGTTGCAAATTTTTCAATTTTTTAAGTTTCTTGGTTTGAAGTAATTTGATTTTTGTGCAGTTGGAGTCAGAAATGCTTTTAAATAGATTTCACGTTGCACGTCAAAAATTTTAGAAAATTTCTAAAAACGTGTTCATTTCCGTTTTATAATATTATGTTGTTCCTGAATGCCAATCTGTCTTATTTGCCTAAATAAGTTAGTAGCCCTATATCAAACATTCTCATGCTGATATGGTAAACCTCTATGCGTAGTTATGAGGATATCCTAAAATGTTTTACTGTAAGTTTTATTCTTTGGTTTTTTAGTACGATATATTAAATAAAGGAACATCATTTTCTTAATTAATAATTCCAAATAGCCTCCGTGCATGAAATACAGGCAAACTATTTGGTAAAGCGGGTGGGGGTCAAATTTGACCCGAAAGAGAGTTCACGTATGTAATGCAGAAACGGAGTCGAAGGTTTAACGAAGTTCTTCAGGATATCACAAAAACTGTTTTTTTAATTATATTTTTAACGTCGCTTTTTACTCGGTCATATACCAATCACTGTGATTACTCTATCTGTGGAGGGAACTGTAGGACAACACGAATACACACCAACATCCGTACCCGAGGTGGAAACCGAACTCGCGACCCTTCGAGCCGAGTCAGCTCCGGCCCTGAGCCTTAGTGACCACGGCTATCCAGACAGGCTAAAAAAAGAATTATGTAGAGTAAAAAAATGATTTGCTCCTATTTTACCATACATATGGCAGTAAACTTACTATACACTGAGAAATTATGTCACTTAAGCTAATATCATAACGTTACTAACACGTTTGGGGCCGAGTTGAGGCATGTCCAAGTTGCTGACTGGACTGCGACTTATAAATTCAGCGATGAATATGAATCAACTTCAGTCTGTGCAACCTATAATTTTCGAAGTATTTTATGTCAAAATATTTAAATTTACAACGTTCTGACAGAATAGCGAATTGAAACAACCCTCGATTATCTGGAACTCCTATCAATGATCGAATATTTGATGCACGAGCATCTCAGTTTTTTCCTTCGTGAAGTAAATAAACAATGTTAAAATAACCATGATAATACAAAACAATTTATTCTATATATTTGTCTGTGCATGCATACGCACATGCATTCTATGTATCTGTCTGTGTATTTGTCTATGTATTTGTACGTGCAAACTGTACTTAATCTTTTCAATATTAAATTCTTCGATTGGTAGCTCCAATAAATGTATTTAAGAATTATTTTCAAAAGATGTTAACGTTTTCTTTAGCTTCCGTTTTTGTGGGAAGAAAAGAGAGATTATTGTATTAATGCAACATCTAATGACAGGACTTTCATTTGTAATATCATGTAATAAAAAAAATAGGTGTGATTAACTGAGATAAGGGACCAATTTTCCAAAAATTTAGAAAATTCGATGAAAATTAGAACGACATTTTTCAGTGTGCATTACTCTACCTAGGGAACAATTTTGGACTTTTTTATAAAAAATGTTTATAAACTGCATTAAATTCAAGTAAAAGATACTAGAAAACTACTAGTTTTTTTCAAAAAATTGTACTCCCTCATATTATTTAAAGATCTGATTTTTTAGAACAGATTTTCTTTGAGAAAACATCTGCCATAAATATTGTACTTTTCCATTGTTAACTTTTTGCAATATTCAAAACTGCAGAGAGTTCAACCAAGAAATTAGACCTGCTTCATTTTTAAGCGAACTCTTCAGGGAAAAAATTGTAATGCAATATTTGGGGCCACTTTTGACAACTAAATTTTTAAAGCATTGTCTTATTTCACACAAAATTACACAAAAACCATTCATGAATTCGAAAAATTGAATACTGCGGCATTTGACTGTCAGTTTTGGAAAACCAGATTTCTTTAAAGTATATCTGTTTTCAAAATTGTGGTTGTATGAAAAATCCGAAAAAAGTTCGAACTTTTGCAATTTCCGAAAATTCAGAAATTTCAGCAAATATGAGTCCTACTCTACTTTTAGTATCGCTTATGCTACTCGAGAACAAAATGTAATAAAAATATCTGGAGCCAGTTTCGAGAAAACTTTAAATGTTAAATTTTCAGGAAAAGTGCCCCGAGAAATGAAACCGTTTCAAACTCATAGGAATTGAAGTTTATTTAAAGTCCTAAATCCTAAACCATCTGAATGGTTACGCGCTAAAGTTGACCGAGACGGATATATATTTATATGCAGATAGACGGACATGCTCACTTAAAAACACACAGACAGACACAGACGATGAGCCGTCATTCGATTTTGTGGTATCAAGGACCTACAAAACTGATTTTCACTGCAAAAGTGTTGAGGGAAATAATTTATTACACATAGGGATTGGATTTATCCACGTATCCATAACTAGCGCCTAGCAATAGTTTTTCTGTCGAAAATTCGTATAATTCAGGTGCACGATTGCAAAACGTTCTCTTCTTGCGTAGTAAGGTGAGAAGTTAAAACTACCCTCAACATGTAAAACTTCAACATTTCAAAATATACTCCAACAGAGGCACAAACTGACAGGCATTTTCATTCAGCAACACGAGCACAGGGTTCCGAGGCATACAGTGATGTATTGATCACGCTAACAAGGTCGAATACCGACCCCTATTTCCCAACATCTACCTTTTTCCTCGTGAAGGAAGTCCCATTAAGCACCGTAATTACCGAGTTCTCCAAAGAAAGCAAGGCGTACGAACAGAGAGTTTGGTAAGGTCTGCACCAAGCAACGCCGAGCAACTCCTGACCAGGCCAGGCGGACCGGTCGAACCGGGATTCAAAGCCGAGACCACCCGAATACGAAGCGGCGGCTTGACCTCCGACCCGCGCGCGGCCAGCGGCGGCGCTGTACGTTTCAATTAGGGCCTCTGGAGGCACGAACCAGCGGCCCGTGCACGGCCGCGGCCGCACGGCGGTACGGGCGCTCCTTAAGAACAGCATCCATCACGCGGGAACTGCCTGCCCAGCCGGCCCCACCGCCCCCGCCACCCCCGTCTGCGCCCTCCCCCTGACTCTGCCATTGCCTCTTTTGCAGGTTCCGCGGCCCTCGCTCATGCCACCTTGCCGACACTTCTCGACCGTCGCCATTGCTCCCGCCTCCCCGGTCGCCGCCGTCGCCCCCACCGTCCCGCCGCCCCCGCCGCCTCGCCGCCCCCGCCGCCCCGCCGCCCCCGCCGCCCCCGCCGCCCCGCCGCCCCCGCCGCCCCCGCCGCCCCCGCCGCCCCCGCCGCCCCCGCCGCCCCGCCGCCCCCGCCGCCCCCGCCGCCCCCGCCGCCCCCGCCGCCCCCGCCGCCCCCGCCGCCCCCGCCGCCCCGCTGCCCCCGCCGCCCCGCCGCCCCGCCGCCCTGGCCGCCCCGCCGCCCACGAAACCCACGTCTCATCACCGTCCGCCGTCCACGCTCTTCCACTCCCTCTCTCTGTCACCGTTGCTTGTGCCTGTGCCTACCTCATCACCGCCGACTCCTCTTCCCGCTGCCTTGTCTCACTGCTCGACCGCCTCTCCTGCTGCCGCCTACCCTACCTTCCCAGCCACCTTGCCTCCTCATTATTCGATCGCCTCCGCTGCTCCCTTCGCCCCGGCCACTTCTATCTCTACGTCCCTGACACCTTCGCCTCCCCTGACCCCACCGCCGCCTCCGCCTTGCCCACTCCTGCCTCTGTTACATATGCCGGCTTCATCGCCCTCCCAACCCCGCCTCCCGTCGCTCGCGCCAGCCCGCAACCCTTGCCGTCATCGCCACCATTGCCACCAACGCCACCTTCGTCACCTATGCGAGCTCGTTGCCTGGCCGCCTCTCTTCCTGCCGTCCCCGCTAACAATATCGCTCCTGACGCCCTCATCGCCCTCCTCTCCCGTTGAACCGTTGCAACCCTCGCGTCCCCTTTGGCCTCATCCTCCCCATCGTACTGTCTGCCTCCCGCGACATCGTTGCCGCCTCAAATGATGCATTTCCTGTCCCCCGTTGATAGATACTGACCCCCCCGACTTCGATTTGCTTGATCATTCATCCATCTCTATTTCCGCTCTATCCTTCATCTCAATATTTCGTCTCCGTTCTATTTTCCCATAGTTCCCAGGATCAATCGCAAAGTCCCTCTCTCTCGCTCTCCTCGTGGAAATAGCGCGCTGCAGCGCACCTCCTCACGTGACGGAATTTGCATACACGAAGTTTTTGGATTACTATCCGAGACGAGTAGTTCTCAATTTACCATCAGACCTACACATTTCTCACACTGACCTTCTTTCAAGTTTCTTCCTTTCCTAGCATTTCTACGTCTCGACTGTCGGTATGGAGGAGTCGGCGGACGAGGTGGCAGCGGAGGTGGTAAAGGCGGAGAAGGCGGGAGTGTTGGTCGAGGCGGTGGAGGAATTGGTGCTGGTGATGGGATGATATGCGACGGGAGAAGCGGGATGGGGAGACGGCTGTGGGGCGAGGAAGGCGGCAGCAGTGGGATTATGAGGGGCAGCGGCGGCCTCAAGGATTGAGGGAGAGGTGAGGACGGTAGGAGAGACAACCAGGGGAGAGGCGGCGCGCAGCGGGGGCAGCAAATTAGGGGTATGAATTTTAGGGGCAGCGGGGCCCACAGGAATTGAGGGAGTGGTGAAGAGGGAGGAAAAGATGGTCGGCGGCGGGGTAGGGTGACGGCGGGGCGGGGTGGCGGGGGTGTTGGTGAGGCGAGCAACGGCAGTGGCGGGGTTGTCAGGGGCAGTGGGGGCCCTAAGGATTGTCGGAGTAGTGAGAGTGACAGGAGAGGTGGGACGGGGCGGGGAGGGGCGTGGCCGGGAGGGGGCGTGGCGGGACGGTCCAGGGGCGGTGGCGGGGTGGGGTGGGGACGAGGCGGCTCGGGGAGCGAGGAAGACGGCAGCCGCGGGGCTGTCAGGGGAAACGGGCGCCACAGGGTTTGCAGGGTGAAACGCGGCAATGGGGAGGAAGAAGACCTGAGAGGTGGGAGCGGCTCTGGTGTGGCTGGCGTGGGCGGCGGGGGCCGGCGTGGGTGGAGGAAGCGAGGGCGCCGTCCACTTATTACACGCGCGGCGCGCGGAAGAGCGGCTTACCGCATTCATCTAAAATAATTCCACCTCTCCGACGCTCATTTCTTGCGCCTAACAGTCGCTCACCTTCCACCTTTGGACTCTAATCTGGCAGCGCGCGCCGCCGCCGCCGCCACACGCAACAGCCAGCCTCCTCCAGCAGGCGGCGCGCGGAGGGGGAAATGAGTTTGTTTTGTTCGGGCAGCTCGCGCTAGTGCCTTGTTTTACGTTGCAATTCTGTTAATGTGAATCAACAATGGGAAGAAAAGTTGTTTTCTGGATTTTGAGGAAATATTTTATATCGAAGTAGTGCTGTATAACTTTTTCAAATGAAGAATAATTATGAGAAGGCAAACAAAGTTACATGAAATTTCCGTTGGGTGAGAAAACGACTTATGATCCGAACATCGAGGAATAAAATATGTTTAAACAATTCATAAAATCACACCAGAATTATTTTTTGACTCTCAGAAGAGTAAAGATTGAATACTCTATTCTTCCCTGAAGCAATATGTGTATGTTTCATCCCCCTCGAACAAAGCAAAAAATACACATATTGATTGCTCCGTTTGTTTTATTTTGAAGCTAGTTTTCAATGTTAATAGATTAGAGTGGTTAAACACTCTGCAAGAAAGTTGGTCAAAACGTCTGTAAGAAACAGTAAAAAACTCACGGTATATTCAAGAAAGAATATTTTAAAGCAAACATATTTCATAAAAGTATTAAAAATTGTTATATTTTCTAAAGTGTTCTTTATTCCCGAGGAAACATTTTTAAACGTGCAGATTTTCGATTCTTTGCAGCATTCATAATGATTTCCGCAACACTTACTATTGCATATGCTCCGCCACTAAAAAACTTGTTCTTTGAAATCAATTATTAATATTAGTGATAAAATAACAATAATAATATTTATTATTATATTAAAACTAACAATAAAAATGTCAATCTGTTTACTCATGTACATTCAATTCCAAATTTTTCCTCTTGACCTTCCTTACTTACTCTTGAAGCGTTCATAACACATTGTGGTCCACGCACAGGCATCGTGCTCCTTCAAAGCGCCGTTTACTGTTGCTTTCGCTTTCACTGCTCGCGCTGGTGCGTCCCCGGGGCGTCATTTCGGCAGTTGGCACCAGGCGACGCGTAACAAGTGTTTCTGCTACGAGGCGGTATTGAATTTAAGAGAAGAGAATCCGCCGAGAAACGAAGTTGTTGAATAAATGATCCTCGCGCTTGACACGTACTTTTCTGAAACTTCTCTCCTTTGTGCATGGATTGTGCTACCTTCCTTGAGTTTTTCTTGCAGCTTGGCACGTTAATAATATAACGGGTCAATCCAGACGTGGTTACAAAACGTTTTTAGTAACATGCGTAGTGAGATGGATTCCGTAATAACTATTTTTTAATTGTTCTTAGAGACGGACGACTTTCTTTCCCAAACCATGGGTAGGAAAATTTTATTTAAAAAAATATTCAGTAAAAGGAAGATCGTATGTAGATAAGGAACAATGAAGAAGATTTGACAATTAGCTTTGGCACGAAAGCCAACGTGGTTTTCTAAAATGAATTCCAAAAGACTCACTTCTAAATATGTTGATTATCTTTAGAAACTACAAACATCAATCACGTTGATTAACGTGTTGATTGTAGTTAATTTACCAAAGCAAATTAGAGTAAAAATGTGTATTTTCAAATGTTATTACTAACCTTGCTTTGTTGGGTACTTTTATTCATTGTTCAACTACTGAGGGTTAAAAGTTGGAGTATTGATTCCAAAACACAAGAGAACGTGCGCAGATTGTACTTCTCCCCCATACGTCACGTATAGATTTTACTGTTCATTGACAAACTAAATCGAATAAACCGAATCACAGACACAGAAAACTGACCAGGTGAATTACAAATGACACAAAATGATTTAAAACCGCTGATAATCAACAGAAAAAAGTACAAAATGTTGCAGGTTTCTAGAGAAAATAAAATAAAAAGAAGACCGGCCCTAGGGCTGTCCAATTTAGATGGGCTAGCCGCGCGCCGCATCGTAATTAAGGATGCAAGCGCAAACGATTTGAAGAACAATACAAAGCATTATAATACAATGTGTAGTCTATCAGCTATCTCTACAATATAAGACTTCTCGTTAAGTCTAGTTAATGTTGAGGATTATTTCACATTTGTAATTTCAGTTATGTAATTACAAAAATACATAACGGGATAACTAAAAAACGTTGTATTTGGTTGGTGTAATAAAATTTTTCAAAGCAGTCGCGGGCCGCACAAACGGATCCCGCGGGCCTTCAGATGAAAAGACCAGCCCTAGAATAGCCCTGAAATAAGTTAAAGAGGCAAAACCGGGAAAGGAGGAAAAAAGAAAGGAAACAAAAAATTGGGGATTTTGCAATCGGTTGACTTAAAACATAGTTCATAGTGTCTCGTACGAATAACAGTAGAAACGAAAGAAAATGAAACAAGATTCATGTACTTTTTTTGTTACCAGGGCCTAGCAATAAGTGTTTTCCTGTCGAAAAGTCGCCGGTTTTTTCCGCAGCATTACAATAATTTTTCTCTTCTGCGTAGACAGTACGCGGGAAAGTAAAAAGCATTCCAAAGAAGTGTTTGCTCTTATTCTTATTTGTTTTTTTCGTGTTTTTTTTTATTTATTCTAGCTTGGCCATTGGCCCTCTGCAGCCGCATAAGATATATTATTCTTATTTGTAGGAAATATAATTAAGAAAGAATAAATGTTTTCATAGCATGGGAATTATGTTTACATAATGCCTTCATCTGCTTTGATGGTAAAGTGGTTATCAAGCCGAGTTACTGATCTCAAGTTTGCGGACTCAACCCCGGTCTAAGTAGGGTATTTGTGGTGCCAAAAATCGACGGCATGCATGCGGACGCTTATCGGCATGTAAAACAGATCCCAGGAAAGGCATTTGGCCGATCCTGGCAAAATTAAATCCTCTAGCAGTTTAGCACCAATCAGAGTTTCGATTTGAACTACTGGATAAGATTGGGAAATTTTGTACCTAAGCCTGCGCTCACTGGTATTAAAATCAAACGTCAAAAGTGACGCACTAGCACCCCTAGGGAAAGCAAAGGCAAGCTACCCTAGGTACACTTACCCAGGACCAATGTACCAGTCTTACAAGAAGGCGCTAGGGGCTTCTGGACTGCCAACCAGCCATATGGCTGTTAACCAAAGTGGAGAATGCCTTCATACATCGGTTCATTTTATTCCCAGGATTCAGAGGAATTTAGTGTGGCTTATCTAATGGTATAACAATGTATTCGGCATATTACCACCAAAAATGTTATCGGAAACCTTCATAAACGTTTTTGAATCTTACTTTATGTGTGATGATAAAAAGTGTCTAATTATCAAAATATAATTTCAAGATATTTTCTTTTTTATAGTAAAATGAGTACTTTTAGAATCAATATTTCCTTTATATTTTGTTCTTATGTCGTGGAACGTCATTGTTGACAAAAGAACTTAAAATGCATACTGAGAATGAAAGAAATATTTCCTCGTTAAAATTCTCAAGTAGTCTATGTAGAAAATATTTCCTGTATGCCCAGATCTACAAAACAGGAATAAATTTAGCTGTAGAATGGATCCCTAACGAAATCAAATCTCTGTTAACAAGTCAGGACGGTAGTACAAGAATATCTTCTATTGACTTCAGACCGACTACCAATGTACACAACATATCATGTACTACGGTTATTTTGAAATACGGTGGTAAAGAAATGCAAAATAAATGGAACCATAACTGGACAGATTACAAACTGTAAATACATTTAACTCACTAATCAACAGCAAGAAAATGCGCTGCAGGGAACAATCGTTCTCTCGAGAATAAGATCTGGACACTCCAAGTTAAGCCATCTTTTCTTAACACAAAAATCATGTTCCTCCACGTGTAAAATGTGCAAAATCCAATTAAATGTAGAAAAACATTTTAAAGTTTGTCCAAGATTCAATCATCAAAGGCAATTATTTAGATTTAATCATGAAGCATTACTTTATTCTACTGAAGATCAAAATAGCATAATTAACTTCTGTAAAGAAATAAATATATTTTTGTATATTTGACACCATTGTCACTTGTAAAAATTACTTACATTTTATATTGTGTCAATTTAATTCTGTATCCAATTATATATGTAGTATTATAATGTATCTGTAACTGTTAATAGTCGCTAATAACCAGGACGATGTGACTATAAATAAATTAATTTCAAAATATCTAGAAATCCAAAATGTATTATTGGAATTTTAATACCGATGGCGTGATCGAAACGACGATCGATTCTCTCACATTACATCCGCATTCTAAAAAGAGAAGAGAACACATTAAGAACATTTCAAGCCTTCGATGTAAGGAGTCCGAGAATGAGGAACGATCTTGCTAGCCGGAGCAGAACGAATCTTGCAAAACTAGTTCGGACGAAATGTACGATCAGCCTCCGGAATACGTTATCATTTCAATGGGATCACAAAAATTTTCACTGGATGAGTTCGAACTTCTCTCGAGGAACTTCGTTTTAAATTAGCTTTGACTTCATTCCTGGGCAGCAAGTCCTTAATCAGAGCGACGTTCTCGATCACATTCCTTAACATTTTAGAAACCCGTTAATAAACATAAAGAACACAGAAGGAACATTTGAATAAGAAACCTGCCACAATTGGGACTTTGTAATTCAGTGGTTTCGTTTTAGTTGACAGAAATGTTGCAGCGATGTGACATCCAAGTGCCGCAGACGTCAATTTTTAGAAGATGAGAAAAAACGCAAATTCTCAAAGTAAAGAAGTGAAGAAATCCAATTAAAGAAAGTTTGATATTATGACAATGCAAAGAAAACATCACTGGTTCGGTATCTTGTAATTATTATTATTATAATATGAAACTCTTTCCGTCATGTACAGTACTAAATACTTGACACTTATTAGTTAACTTCCTTATTAAACAAAAAATTAGTCTTTTGATAACATGTTCAAAATCATGGGTTTCGGGGAGATCTTACTTTTTTAACAATATTCAGCTATCTCTTAAATTTCTAACAATTTTCCACTACTTTCTTAAACATTGTAGGTAGAGAATTGTTGCCAGGGGTGCATCAACCAGATTTAATACCAAAAACAAACAATTTCGTATCTTATGGCTAATTTGGATTATCAGATTAATATTTTTTGGATATCATCGAAAAATAAAAAATGAGATCTTTTTTTAACATTCTATGATATTTTTTATGGTTCCTTCACTCCGTAGTCAAAATCGCTGAAAGTTAGGTTCCAATGTGTGAAGTTATTTTCACTTTTAAAACAATGGTTTGACAAGTTCTGTGTTTTTGGAGATTGCAATTTTTTCCTACAAGTCATTGAAGCCCTTGTGTTACATTTTAGGAGGTTTTCTTTGTTTTAAGCACTCTAGCTATCCTGAACTTACCGTTTCTTCCGACAGGGGAGGCACAGCAAAGTATGCCACAGCAAAGGTTATAAAAGAAGTACGTAATAAAAAAACACCAAGTTTTTGAATTTCCAGTTTAATTTCTATTTAAACAAGTGTGAATGCTGGAATATGCGGTGAACACGTGAGGAAGATTCGAGGGAATACATAAGGACGCATTTGTGTGTGCATTTGGAAGAGCATGTGAGAATATTTGTGGGAACACTTGATGGAATAATTGAGGAAACGTTTGGGGGAACATTTAGGGAAACTGGGGGAATATTTAGAGAAACAATAGGAGGAACATTTAGGGAAACAATTGGTAGAACAATTGAAGGAATACTTGGGGAAACATTTGAGGGCATATTTGGGGGAACAATTGGGAAAAACCTTTGGGCAAACATGTGGGAACATGTGATAACTTCTGATGAAAGTGTCAAAAACATGTAGGAGATATAATGTGAAACGTGAGGAGGTACATGGCAGATTCCTTAAGTTTCTAGCCTCACTAACTTCTAATTTTCATAGAACAAAATATGAATTACATTTTGTGCGAAAGTGTAATGAAACGGCGAAAATGTTTTGAAACATTGAAAGACGGAGTCAGAGTTTGAAGTTGCGCGTATTTAGCTTTGCAGACATTGCAAATGATCAAGAATAAATTAATACACGGTAGTAAATGATGGAATGAGAGTGTATTCTCGTTACATGTCCTGGAGAATTTGCGACGTTCACCAGTATATTGGCGTAAAATTGAAGAATATAAATGAATTTAAATAATAGGAATATGCTAATATTCATAGTATGTGCAATAATATTTCTACACAAAATTGAGAAAACACTCAAAGGACATAAGAGCTGACACGTGAAAAGCCCCCCAGTAATTCTAGTAATTCAAACAGCTAATATTTCTCCGCAAGCGGACATTTCAAAGCCATTAAAACCTTCCCACTGAAGGATTTACGGAGAAAAATCGCCTTTTCCGGTCGCTCGCCTTGAAAAGCCTGCCTGCCTCACCAATCGACATCCACAGCCGGGGGAGTCCCCATCACCGGGAGTTCTTCCCCGGTCACGAGTTGATCACCCGACGCCACCACCATCCACTGACACGCGATAAACCCACCGAGCCGGGAGCAGCTTGCAAACGTCACCCGATCGATGCCTCGGAATTTGACCAAGAGATTTCGAGATTACTTGTCCCGCTCGTTTTTATCGCCGGGCGTGCGTGCCACACCCCTGGCCGTATGTCACTGTCGGAGAGGGTTTTGTCGGCCGGTAATGGGATTACAATAGCAATACCGCGGTCTCCACGGATCCATTAGCCGCGTATATTGACACCGGGGAGGCCGGCGCGGGGCGCCTGATAAAAAAAGGAATCATTCATGTGCAGTTGGCTGGCCTTGCGTCCCGCCGCGCTGCACCGCGCCGCCGGGGCGAGAGCGCGCCGGGCATTCGTCAAAGGGGTAGTAATTTGTTAACGGGCGAAGCGTAATTACTGGAGATTACTTGGCGGGCGACGCGTTACTGTCAGCGCGCGATGGATGTGTCGCCCTTCGCCCCCGCGGCCACCCGCGCACGTGGGCGAGGGCGGGGGCAAGGGCGTGGGTGGGGCGAGCGTGGGGACGCACGGGGACACCACTCACCGATGCGACGCAATGTAAAGGCGCGCGAAGTCATGAGAATCTTCAGACAATCGAAAGAGTCGCGATAGAACCTTGGGTGTGTGGCGTCGTTTAATTACTCAGACACAGACGCGAAGGATTCGTAACAAAACCAGTTTATTAAACTAAAGAAATATATATACAATGTTGCACAAGTTCATTTACTTTATCCGTGCGTTACGGAACCCTCCTAAGAACAGCTTATCTTAGCCGCCACCTGCGACTGCTTTGCGAGTCCCCCGCCCGCCCTTGCTTGACCGCAAGAAACAACGACCGCTTGACCGCGTCGCTAAAGATGAGACTGACGTCTCCCCGGACAAGTCCGTCCGCTCGCCCTGGAGCGCAGTGCGTGAGCACTTAATGAAGATACCACTCGGCCCCGTGCCGCAAACGTATCCTGGCTAATATGCCCTTACCTCACTTTATATAGATTCGGTCCCATGACCGACCGATCACATGATCTACTCCCACTTAGTAGCTTAAAGTGACGTGGGTGCCCCACGTGACCTCCCACCCTCAGAGCTTGGTGGCGCCGTCTGTGACGTATACAACCGACCACTGACGTGTCTTACCGCCCCCTGGCCTCCGCGCCCTTTCTGCTTCCTGGCTCAGCCTAAACCCATCTTACACACGCCCCCTTCCTGCTCAACCTAATAGTCTGTCTATTTGTGGCTTCCACAGACAAAGGCACATCCTGTCTTTTATGTTTGCAACCGTCACTATGCCACAGGTGATGCTGTGCGATGTGATTTGACCCCAAGAAAGGCTAAGTAGAGATGAGATGCTTCGCGACAGACGATGCGACACAATGTGATGTCATACTAATTTACAATCAGATCAGTAGCGACAGTACCTTGGATGTGACGGAGAGATGTGATGTGACCCCATTCAAAGTCAAGAGAAGATAAATAAAAATGAGATGCTTTGCGAGAGGCGATGCGACCCTATGTGAAGTAACGCAAAGTCATACGAATCTACACACAGTCAGATCAGTCATAATGTGATGTTATACTAATTTACAATCAGATCAGTAGTGACAGTACCTTGGATGTGACAGAGATTTGTGATGTGACCCCACTCAAAGTCAAGAGAAGATAAATAAAAATGAGAGGCTTCGCGACGTGACAGCACGTGATGCGTCGCAAAACGATGAGACTGGACACACAATGTTACCTTGCGAAGTTAGATAAGAGAAGAAACTAGATAGAAAGACGCAACAAGACAGTAAATAATGTCAAGCGACATAAGACATCTCTCGCTCGATCCGTAAACTGATACAAAAATAGATCAAGACAACGAAATACGCCACGACGATGGTGTTTCTTGCAAGAACATTTTAATCAAGTGTGGAGCATATTTTTATGGCGGGAGGTGGCGGCGATATTACCCTAACAGGATGACGAGATCTGGCGCCGACCTACACGTCGATTAGCGGGATATTCCCAAATCAGGTAACTCCTCTCAGAGGGACACTGCCACAACCGGGAAAAGCTTTAAGCTTCTGACAGGTCTCTCGAAGTGCAGTGCATGATAGTATAAGTGTGATTATGTAAGGGCTGAGGAGAGGACAAGGAAGGAAAAAATAAATATCCGTGGTTCGCTTGGTTAGCTAGAATTCTCCTCGAGACAGTCTGAATTCGACCTATACTGCGATTTCTCTGAGTCCCTCAAGGCCACTCAAATCCCATCTTCGCGATGGAATATGTCACGGCATTTCGCGTCTTTCTCGGTCTTGCCGGTAGAAGTCGCATGATCGCAAGCATTGTTTTGTACGGTCGCGATCGTGCGAAATCTAGCGGAACGACTGAGAAAGATGCGAAATGCCGTGACATATTCCATCGCGAAGATGGGATTTGAGTGGCCTTGAGGGACGCAGTTAGAAAAATCGCAGGATAGCTCTCTATCTAGTAACGAAAATTCTGCACCGTTGAGACTCGAACCCTACAACCTCCCGGCCAGAGGCACTGCAGTGACATCAATTGATGCCCTGATCGACCTAAGCCGGTCGGTCCAGTAGTATCCAATTTAAGCCCCAAAATCGCCCACCTTGTTTAAATAAAGTAGAGCTGCCATTGTGCAGCCCTGAGTTCAGATCGCGGTCCGGGTCTCTTAACTCTTTGTGCGACCATCGCTTCTGCAGCGGCACAAGAACAAAGGCGCATCACCAGAACTGCCTGCTTAATTTTAATTGAGAAGAACGAAACAACGTTTTACGACCGTCATAAATTTCGGCAGTCCTCAGAAGTGCGAGGACATGACATGGCAATTTCTACCTTCATCTCACTAAACTGCCAGAGGTCGCACCATATGAACTGCCAGTGGCGTAGCTGCAGTTTGTGTTGCCTGTGACACTTTTCAGGACTGTAGTTACGAAGCTGAAAAATGAACAAGTCTTGAGTTAGATATAAGCTGCGTCATTTATGCTTAAAACCTTGTAAATATATTTAATAATCGCTCTGATGTTAGACTCGGAATGAAAGAGAAACTTTATTTGATTGCTTTTTTATTTTTTGGTAATTGTGTTTTGCGAATATTCATAATTTTACAGCATATATTCTATGAAAATGACCACGATAATGTATTATTGTTATCGTTTTGTTTTGCCTTTTTATTTTAACGTAAGTTAAAACTCAATGTTTACAAAAGTAACGTAATTCATGCCAATCCATGGAGTGTATTTTAGTAGCTGATGTGATTCATCATTCTCAAAATACTAGTATAATTGACTCAAAATTTCTCTTGGATTTTTGACTCTCCTTGCGAAAACAATCAGAATTTTGTTCTAGTTGCCAGTGCGATTAATAAAACCTCTCAGGACATATTTGAACCTCCGACACCGTACAAATATTTATCGACAGTATTTCATTTCAATTTCTTGTGAAAGTGTATTTTTAAAGTGATCTGGAGCATAGAGATGATTTGACGCATTATACAAGGTGGATCACCTAAGTTGGCCACAGAAAATATCTTGGAAACGGTTTGAGGTATCGAGGTGCTATTTGCGCCACGTTGTTGTATACAGGCTGAACAATTTTAGTTGGCCATAGCATATATATTGAAAACGGTTTGAGATATTGAGGTGCTAGTTGTTCTATGTTGTTGCATATGATGGGGCAAATAACATCTTTTGTTTTCTTGTTTGTACCGTAAATAATTGTAGATATATTGAGACAACTTTGTTTTTTAAATGGAAGTATATATTTTTTCTACATCATTCTAATTTTCTTTAAAAATGAAATGCAATGACATAAATATTCTCCGTAATACTCGAAAAATATTTTTTACAAAAACAGTGAAAATTTTACTCAGTAAACGCCATGCCGCAGCGCAGCGCGCTAGGACAGCTGACCTTGCGCGCTGCTTACAAATGTGCATCGCAATCGACGGGAAACACATAGAGCACATGACCTGAAAATAGTGAATTTCTTGCGCGCTGCCATTTTTCGAAACTCGTTTAATATAATTATGTTATTTTGAATATTGTTATTCTAATTACTTTTCAATGCCTCTTGTTTTATTTTGTTCGTTACGAATATCATCATTAGTGTTTTCTTCTGTTTTGAGTCATTTCAACTTGCAACTTTGCACCAAAATTGTTACAAAATGATTAAATAAAAGGAAATAAATGTACTGTGATTTCTCCTCAGAGTACATGTGTTTTTTTCTTTTTCCCTGGAATATGATAAGCCCTCCAAATGTAAATTTAATAAAGGTATTTAGATACACATCTCTGCTGAAATCAATGTGATTTCGAATACCCCTTCTTCTTTGCGCATGTAGAACTTGTGAAAGTCCAAACCGAGGTCATGAGCATTACCAGAAGGAACATAGGAAGTCCTTTAATCGGCAAACTTTCTCGTTTTCCAACAAGATTCGTCGACTCACGTACTCTAAAATATCAGCAAAGTCAGCTGTCCTTGCGCGCTACGACATGGCGTTTACCAAGTCCTAATTTCACTGTTTTCGTAAAAAATACTTTTCGAATATTAACAATATTTATATCATTGCATTGAATTTTTAAAGAACCTTAGAATAATGAAGAAAAAATACATACTTTCATTTTTAAAAAAAGGTTTGTAATCTCTACAATTACGCACGGTACAAACTATAAAACAAAACATGTTGTTTGCTCCATCATATGCAACAAACATGGAATAAAGGAATGAAGAGGTATGTCAAGCGGTATTTAAAGATATTTTACAATTTATTTCCGTAATGAAAATGGAAATTTTAATGTTTATCGTCAAGCGCTTGCTCAAAAACAACAACAACTAATGATCATTAATTGAAATTTGAAGCCAAACATTGTCACCCATTTTGTTGCTAATCATGCCACGCCCCGTTTTCGAACATGAGTGTGTTTCGTTCCTATTATGAAGAAGTTTCGTATTAAAGCGAAGACTACAAGATGTATGAGTAAAGAAACTAATTTATCTTTTTTACTATTCACATATTTAAGAGAGGAAGGGGGATAATTTATTAACGTGAAATTTTGCACAAGCTTCATTTTATCAAAATTTGTACTATCTGTTCTCATTTTCCTGTGTTCTGTGATGCTATTTAGAAGTTGGCCTATTCCTAAGCAATCCCCCCCCTCTAAGCCAATACACATGACAATATCATCCATAACATTTGTTCTCGCACAAATTACATACACGGTTTTAGTAGTGCTCCTACATCCACTCGTCATATTTGAATTTTGCTAATACAAACGTTACGTGGTAACTGATCTGTCAGATGAAAATGAATTAACAAGGTCGGGTCCAAATGAATGTTCGAAAACAGGTGAACAAACAGAAGCCAGTGTTTTTATCGGGCTCTACCCATAAATCGTGACAAGCTACAAAATAATTCGAAACAATAAATTGACATGCTGGAGATGACATTCGACTAGTTAGCATAATTTAGATACATGATAATGCGTCGAATACCTCGAAAACATATTTACCGCTCGAAGTTAATTGGTATCCTTGTAACGTCTCTTTATTATGAAGATAGCAAAACATAATCAAGGGTAGTAAATATTTATGGAATGACAAGAAAAGAGCTGACAACAAGATGCCTAACGTTTGGTCAGTTTATTTCAATACTACGGTTTGTATTGAAATTCCTTTCGTTAAAATTATTTCCTTTCAACCCATATAAAACGTCAAAATCGTTAATTTATGCGTCTGTGTACGACTACATCACAGCATTTAATTACAGTGCGGGACCACAAAGGATTCTCTTCAGCAGTTCCACGGGCAGCTGCTTTACAAGAAATACAACTCCGCAGTTCGATGATGGTTTACCTATGAATCATATCTATGAATAACATTGTGGAGTCGCATCCTACTGCCGAGTTTCGAGATTCTATCAAGACGTTCTTGAATTTATGATCCTATATATTTTTACGACGGACTATCTATATTAATTTTTGTCTAATGCGCGCTCGAGAAAAGAAGGACGTTGGTCTTCAATGAGATATCAAAGGAATATTCCAAAGAATTTGCATTCAACGGCGCCCCTTCTCACGTGACTTTGCAATGTATCATTTTACTTCCCGAAGTAATTTATGTAAATAACATGCACTTTGCCCCACGTTAAGTGACTGCGTTTGCAACTGAAGCACGCATTGTGAGCTCTCACAAAGGGAATACAGCAGATTAGTTTGTTAACCAAACCACGCAGCGTCATTCTTACGTCACTTTGGGAAAAAAGAAAAGAAAGAAAAATAATAATAAAGAAGTACTTTACGATGAAGGCACGCCACGCAAGGTAGCACACTTTTTCTTCATCTGAGGGTGCCGGAACCTCACATTGTCCATTAAAATATCACGTCATCTCTGTGCTCTACACGTCTTTTAGACGAACCCTCCACTGGAACGTTGGAGACCGGCAGCGGATGGTAAACCGCCCATTTTCCTTCTTTTTCCAAGGAGGAACGGCTATGTAATAGAAACCGGTGCTTAATTTACGAGAATACTTGGCCTTTGCTGTATTTCTCGGTGTGTGACTGTGTGACTTCTGGGCCGGCGGTGAGGGCGGGGCGAAGGTCGAGTGGTGAGCGCGCAGTGGGGAGACGGTGGAGGGATAGGTGAGTCAGCGATAGAGGGCGAATGAACGGCCGGGTCGTTCGGGAGGAGAATGGAAAATTCGAGGGGGACTGGGAAAGACTGACATTGGACAGGTAAGTGTGTCTGTCTGAATGGGCGAACACAGGCGAGAAAACGTAAGAGTACGTGGCCATCGGGCGTGTGGAAGAGGTGGACAAGTAGGCGAGAAGAATGATGCAGAAAGGGATGACCGGGTGGGCGAGTAGACGAGCGGGCAAATTGGGCGAGCGGCCGAGATTAAAAAACGGATAAGGCGAGGGTGGAAGAGTGAGTGTTTAAATTTCGACATTTCATTTGATCAGCCCGCTCTGCGGATAAGTGGTCAACATGGTGAATGTGAGTGGGCGAGTTATTTGGGCACACGGACGAGCGAGAAAATGAGCTTAGACGGGACGTGTGAGGCTTGCAAGCATGCAAGTGAATAGGCTGGCTGGCAGACGGGCGATTAGGTGAGGAGGCAGGTGAGTGGGTAGCCAAGATGGCGAGCAAGTAAGTGGTCACTTGATAAGTCGTAGAAATTGAGTGGAGGGGCGAGTGAATTTGCAACTGCGAAAGCGCAAGCGAGTAGGCAAGTGAGCGGACGAGTGAGATGGAAAAAGGGCTATCGCATGTGTTGGCGAGTTGGGAGACGGGCGGGCAGTCGAAGAGGACGTGGGTGAGCAAGTAGGCAGACACGAAAGGTAAAACGTGGGCGAGTGAACGAGTAACTAAGGAGTGGGGCGAGTAAACGTTCAAGTGCGGACAGCCAAGCGAGTGGAGAGGCGAGTGGGTTGGCTAATGGCCCATCGAGTATGATGGAGGCAAGTGGAAGGCCGGGCGAGTGGTCGGGCGGGCGAGTGGTGGGACGGGCGAGTGTTGGGACGGGCGAGTGTTGGGACGGGCGAGTGTTGGGACGGGCGAGTGTTGGGACGGGCGAGTGTTGGGACGGGCGAGTGTTGGGACGGGCAAGTGGGGGGATGGGCGAGTGGTCGGGCGGGCGAGTGGTCGGGGAGGGGGGCAAGTGGTCGGAGAGAGTGGACTGGCGTGCGAGTGGACGGACAATCGAACTAAGGGGCAAGCGAAGGGGCGGGCGGGCGATTGGGAGGTAAGCAAAGGAGAAAATAATTGTGGCGGCTTCGTTCCGCTGGAGGAGATACTTTTACATTTTTATTTCAAATAAGGCTCTGCCGGCGCTTTGTAAGAGCGGAGATGCACCCCGTTGGTGCGGCACCGCGACGCACACTGGGCTAGAATGGACTGCATATTATTCATATGCAGTTCTGTTAGAGTAACAAAATGTTGAGTGCCACAGATATTTATTCGAAGGGTTTCTTTCTTTTTCCTAACGTTAATCCAGCACAATTATAGGGCTCACAAGGCCTTCTCGCCAGTGAATGCCGGTATGATAGAGTGGGGTACAATGGGACAATCTCCTTCACGGTGCACCAATCCAGATTCAGGGTGATAATGAGACAATGATAGTGATGATGATGACGATGCTGATAATAATACTAATGGAAAGAACAGAACGTAGGCTTTTTATTGATTAATTAGTGATTCAGTGTGCATGAACTGCTAAGATCAATATTCCCGTAGGATTAGTGCTTGCTTTTGTCGCCGGAGGTGAAGGTGAATGGTGAGATCCGGCGCCGACCTACGTCGGTTTGCGGGGATTTTTCCCAACCAGGTATCTCCCATCAGCGGGGCACCGCTCACGCCGAGACAAGCTCTACGCTCCCGACTGGTTTTCCGATATGTGTAGTAGTGTAGTGTATGTGTAAGTAAGGGGTGAGGGTAGGAGAAGGAAGAGGAAGAAAAAAAATCTTGTGCGGACCGTGGCCTGTTGGTGAGGATTCTGCTCAGGCATTGGCCTTGTGTTGACCACGGATAACTACTGATCAGAGCACGTGCCACCTAAGTCGGTGAAAGGAAGTGATCAGGGAAACCACTGATCAGAGCAATCGGCCAACGAATTCATTCCCGCAGGCACCACAATCTTACCTATGCTGAACATTTCGCACAAAAATTCCTGCACATGGTGGGAAACGAAGTTGCGTCCTCGCAAACGCTTTTAAGCTAGAGCAGTAAGATGTTACAATTGTTGCCACCGCTGTCGCTGCTGAGTTGAGCAAGCTCGTACAAATGTTGGGGAATCACGTATCTTTTATTGAAGATGACAAATCGAAAAATCGATGCCAATTAATTTTGGTAGCACTCTACAACTTTTAAATGGTGTCATCTTTATTTTTAACTATTGTCTTTATAATACCGTTTTTTTACGTAATGTTTTGACTGACAATTTGAAATGTCTAATTATTAAAAAAAATTAAAGGAACTTTGAACATTTTTCAAAATATCTCTTTTACGTTTGCAAGATTACGCAGCTACATTTAAACATTACATTCAGTTATATTAAGGAAATTTTTTATTTTTTCAAAAACTCGCAATTTACAAATAAGTTACAGTATTTATGAGTCTTAATTTCCCATTGAAATGATACGCAGATCAATTTGATTAAGTTTTACCTTTGTTTTGTGTTCTTATAAAAAAGTTATGAAACGCTTTAAGTCGGATGAAAAATCATTTTGAAGAGCATAAATAATAATAAATGGTTTGTTTCCTACGAGCGATTTTCAGTCTATTTCAGCCTACTGTGCGATAGTCGACGACACAAGATGGAGGTCACAGAATGAAGATAAAAAGGAGCAGCGACTGAATGCGATGAAGGGCAAGAAGAAAGTTGCTTTACGTATTCCGCAAATAAAAATGAATATTCACAGATGTTTTTCGAGTACAAAAACTCCGTCTCTACAATGAATTCAAATTGGAGCAGTATAAGAATGAAAATGGAATGTTGAAAGGTACACAAATAAGCGGGTGAACTCAGTTTCAAGTGGCTTAGCCGTCGTATTTTCAAGGCGAACACGACAAAAATGTGTTGAGATTGTTGTACTAAATATTGATTAAATGAATAACTTGGTTGCAACATCTAAAGTTCACACGTCAAAAAATGACTTCAAAATCTAACAAAGCGTTCCCAATGGAATTTAATTACATATAAAACCTATGATATTTTTCTGATTTCGATTAGCAGAGTTAGCCCAGAAGTCGTCCCCTGCAAATTCCTTCGCACCCTTTTTTGAGTAGTTGGGAGGAAACTTTTCAGTCACTATGATTGTTGAAATCACTGAAGGAATGATTGGTGAATGTATAGATACCGCGAGTTTCCCCATTTAATATGAAAAAATACTTAGAAAATTAAGTTATTTTTTATATCTCCGATTTGAAATTTCGAAGAGAGTTTCAGGTTTTTGGAATGAAGATTTTTTTTAATTCCTGCAAGTTTCTTCCTTAGGCTAATTCATGGAAAATTCAATTAGCGCTCATTACAATGTTGTTTTTCAGTCACATCGAACATTTCCATACATAATTTTCTATATTAAATCAGGAAATATAAAGTTCAATGAACTCAATAGAATTTTATTTTGGTTACACAGTATGTGGCATGTACCGTAGACCTAACGAAAGTTTCTACAAGAGCAACGGAATTGTGTAAACATATCTTGTTTTAATTACTTTCACAAGGTCATTTGTCGGTGAAACGATTACTGTAATTATTTAAAGATTTTCTTGTAAAGCTTGAAACGCTAGAATACCTTTTGTGATCCTCCAAGATAATATATATTGATTCTCATTTTGCATCTTAACTGCCTTATTTTAACACTTTACTGGGAGGCATAAAGGCGAATACACAATTAACTGTAGCCCATCCGACGCCATTCGCTTCATTGGTATGCCCGTAAATCTTACGACTAATTAAGTTTATTACAAAAACACATCTTTATGAGGCTCTAAGCAATCCGTCATAACAAGTCTACAAATCACTGGAGTAAAACGAATTTCATGCCGTTCACGGCGATTGGAAAAACCCACTACATATTTTCAATTTTCTCTAGCCAATTATGGGGTTTATCTTTGTGAATATTCAGATACGTCTCGTCACTCCATTTGCGGACAATATTTGATAAACGTTTCCAGTATCGATACACAGAAAATAATTTTGTGTAATTTTGTGTAATCACACAGTGTGTTACATGACTAGTTCTATTAATTTTCCTATATTTTTGTTTGTTTTTTAATGGTAGGTAGTGTTCAGTGGACTATATTGCAAAATGAAATAAATTTAAAACTTAAAATATTTTGAATATTCATTTTCAAAATCCTAATTTTTTAAATTAAATATATTTTAATTAATATTTTTTCTGTTTTAAAAATATATATCTAATCACATGAAGATAATTAAGACTGCCTTAGAAGTTATAATTGAACACGTGTACACATTCAATTCATATATTAAAAATCCTATGGAGCTAGAAATTCTAGTATTGCATTTCTTCCTGATTTACGAATTAGTATTTTGTGTCAAAAGAAGCTCCTTAATAAGGGTGGGAACTTATTTATCGATAGCTACAACATTCGTTGTATGTTCATTAGAAGTCTGTGACTGTCCGCTCATTACAACAAATTCACGTACGGCACATGCACAGTACTTTACATAAAATTGCTAGATGAGATTAAACGATTAAAATTGATATACAAGTATAAGTTCCAAGTAAAATATTTTCTGCTTCGCAACTGTTTTTATACAAGTAAAAACAGATTCGAATTTTAATGACCTCTAAGAGAACATCAAAATACTCAGTAATATTGATTTGAACAATGATATTTATTATGTACTGATTACCATATAGACTATATATTTCTGAAAGATTCAATGAACTAAAACAAGTATTGCATCTCAGCTTCTGGATCAATCACCACCACCTCGATTAAGTTTTTCCTCCAGTTTCCCTGAACCTCTACACAAATGCTGAGAAAGCCCTTTGTCTTGATTTTGGACATAAATGAAGGTTCACTCTCTGTGCATGTTTTCTTCATCTCACCGGGGAACTCTTAGGTATTCAAATATTCGCTCCCCACATTCTCGAGTCAGTCATCCGATTCTGTTGCGAAGGGCATATTAAGGGATGGCAGTCAAAATCTGAGCTGACATATTTTTACAAGTACGGTAAACCCTCATTAACACGAATTCCAAGGGACCGGAATAATCGGAGTCCCTGTTATAGAAATTCGTGTAATACGAGTATTATCAATGTCCGAATTACCGTAATCCCTTGCCGGGACCGAAGTTTTTTTGTATTATGGCGCAATTCGTGTTAAGCGAGTTCGTACTTACGAGGGTTTACTGTAGATTTTATTACCCGGGAGGGAATATTTTCTTACTGTTTCTTGCCAATGCGCTTGTTGCTACCTATATTCATAACCAGCGGACCCGGCCATGCTTTATAATTGCAGTGTATTAAATAAATACAATTACGTTCAAAATCAATTTACTCAATGAAGATTAACTACACTTTACATTACACTACACTTAAAAATCAAAGGGTGGGTTGGGTTGATGCCTTGGTTGAATGAAAGGGTGGGTGGTCGGCGTGTGCGTGTGTGGGTGAGTATGTGTGGGCGGGGGAGGACGGGCAGGGTTGGTGGGTGGGTGTAGGTAAGTGGGTGGGTGAGTGAGCAGGCGGACAGGTGGGGTGGGTGGATGGATGGGTGGGTGGTGGGCGAGGGGTAGGCGTGTGTGTGGGTGGGTGAGTGAGTGGGATGGGTAGGCGGGCGTATGTGTGTGTGTGTGTGTGAGTGGGTGTGCATGGGCGGGCGCGGGCGAGCAGGTGAGTGTAGGTAAGTGGGTGGGTGAGTGGGCAGGCGGACAGGTGGGGTGGGTGGTGGGCGAGGGATAGGCGCACGTGTGTGTGTGTGTGTGTGTGTGTGTGTGTGTGTGTGTGTGTGTGGGCGAGTGAGTGTGCATGGGCGGGCGCGGGCGAGCAGGTGGGTGTAGGTAAGTGGGTGGGTGAGTGGGCAGGCGGACGGGTGGGGTGGGTGGATGGGTAGGTTGGTTGGTGGGCGAGGGGAAGGCGCGCGTGTAGGCGTGTGGGTGGTTGAGTGAGTGGGGTGGGTAGATGGGCGTATGTGCGTGTGTGAGTGTGTGTGGGCGGGTGCGGGCGGGCAGGGTGGGCGTAGGTAGGTGGGTGAATGGGCAGGCGGACGGGTGGGTGGATGTGTGGGTTGGTTCGTTGGTGGGCGGGAGGGTGGGATGAGACTATTGGGGGGGAGGGGCATGCAGGCGGACGTGCATGCGAGCGCAGCGCCCGGGGTCAGACGGGGAGCGCCGCGCCGGCGGCGGCGGGCGCCGGAGTGTGTGGCTGGAGCGCGCGGGGCCTCCCGAAACCCGCAGGCATTTCGCTTCTGTCAGGCGGGAGATGGCTTCATTTGGAGTCTCCCCGCAACATGACATCATCTTCATCACGGGGCAGCCGCAAGAAAGCCCGGGTCAAGGGCGCCCCCCCCTAGTCCCCGACGGCACGCAAGGCACGGAGTGGGGACGGGGACGGGAGCGGCGGTGGTGGTGACGGCAGGGGGTGGTGAAGGGGAAGGGTACCTGCAGGCAGGGGACACTGCGCCACCGGCGGCTTGGAAGGTGGGGGCGGAGAATTGGCGGCGCAGTCGGTGACGGTCGGCAAGGAAGGAAACCGGGATATCTAAGAATTCGACACAGAAGTTGAGACAATTCCCGTTCGCAAGAGAAAAAACTGATATTTTCCTTTAAAAAAATTTGGTAATGGTAAAAGCGGCCTTCTTTAAATACAATTATGAATATCTCACAATGCATAATATGCATACAAGGAGTGTGTTGTGCGGTTGGTAGAATCGAAATTTCAAAGAGATTGATGTGTATTGATAGAGCAGAGAAAGTGTGATAGAAAAAATATGCTTATCAGGTATATTTAAGAACGAAGGTTGTTAGGTAATGGTAAATGTGCAGTGTATTTGTAACTTAATATAATTATATTCGGCCAAATAAAAACAAGTAATAAACTCCATTTCGAAAATCATGTGATTTCAAAACAAATATATATTAAGAACAAAACTATGATGCACTAATTATTTTGAAATTTGCTTGTAATGTTTATGATTATTATGCATTGAACGCGGCGGGATTTTTGCGCATATTAGCGCTAATTATGACCAATTATGGATAATTATGGATTAAGGTGTAAAGGATCGTTTTATTGAAACCGAAAGAAATATACCACAGTACGTATTTTCCTATGAAGCAGATTTTCCTCCTCGCATCTACGTGAATTTTAATCATTTTGTGTATGTTAAACTTTTGTACGCAGTAAAAGAAGTAACTACTGATATAGTGAGACATATAAAGATACTAAAACTTAAATAAACTTTCTCCTAATGGATCTGATTTTTATATTTATAAAACGCATATATCAAGTGTGTTAAATTTTAAAAAATGTAAATATAGGTTTTCATTCCGATTAAATATATGTAAGGCGAAAATTCTAGGGCGAAATTCAATTTTAATATCATGATCATTTATTTTATATTGCAGTTGAGATAACATTTAATAATATCAAAAATTTTTAATGTTATTTTGCTCAGAATTCGCAATGCTACAAAAGGAACTGTTGATCAAAGAATACTGGTTTGAAATGATAGCATATTTCGCTTTGTGTTTGTAGCATGGAATGAAAATCAAGTAAAATAAAATCCACAATGTACATATATCATAATATTTAAATCACTTTCATTACTATCCAGCAAGGATACTATACATATCGGTTCCTTGAATTTTCTAACAATTTTGCTTTTTATTTTAAAGGTCCATTGCTGTTTTCCGTATCCAACTTTCCATAGTTCTTTGCAATTAACGTCTTGTTTGTTCAGATTTCTATTTTGCGTGGTTTCTTTTATTGCCATGATGCTCTGTTTTTTTCGCTTTCCTCTTCGCCGCCAGGCTGTCCGAGAGTTTATTTTGTGTCCAAACCCTTTCAGTTGAAAAATTTCTGTATTTCATTCCAGATGGTTTTTCACTTTATTTGCTATAGAAATTCTTCATTTTTATTTACTCTGGCAAAGTCTATCTACAACATCATTAGTGTTGTCTGCAGATCGGTGTGATGGTTTAAATGTAATAGCGCTACTTAGATAACCGAACCACACCACACCGAACCACCCAGCGCTGTATATGAACCCGAAACCGTAGCTTTTGTATTTGTTTCCTGTCTTCGAGACCCAGCACCCACGAAAATTATGATTATTCTTTGACTTAAAAATGATCTTAAAAATTCTGAGAGCCAAGTGAGTGATCTCACAACAAATTGGGCATTCCATTAGGATGAATATCAAGGCTGGAACTGGTGTGGCTGACAGAGCCTTGGGGAACGCCAGCCCCGCTCCCAGCAGGGAGGCCCGAGGCGGTCGCCCTGCGGAGCGCCTGGCGCAGGTTGAGACCTCCGCCCCCGCCACAACTATTAATATTCCCGACGGCTGCCACAGCGTCAGGGGCGGCGGGGGCGGCGGCGAGGAGGAGGTAGATGGGCCCGCGTGTGCAGCGGCGAGAACAAGGGGGATGTGTCGCCGTGAAGAGGCGGGTCACTGAGAGCAACGCGAGTTAATGGGGCGAAAGGAATGTTATGGAGGCCTCCATGTACTCGGAGCAACGAGCTTGACGTCAGTACACAGACGGTGTGTAAGTCACTACTACCGTGTATGCATCTCATCGCTTAGCTCGTTAGAAAGGAAGTGTGGGGTTCGGGTTTATGTGAAATGTCTGTTTTCAAACTGCATTGCGAACTTACTCCGTTTTACTCCATCCGAAAATTTTCATTAGGTGATTCCTCGTAGTCCACACGCCCCGCAAGGCGGAGTAAGAAAGGCGCAAGAAAAATCGTCATTTTCACTGCAACAATACGAAACTTTACCCTCTACAACATGTGTAGTAGGCGAGAAAGTAAAGGGGATATTTCTGCATGGACAAGAAATGAAGAGAAAGGTACTTATTTTCTTAATTATTCATATTTCTTGGTTTTGGATATTCAGCAGCGTATTGTAGCAGTTGTTGTTTATAATGTTGACTTTGATATTTTGAAATAAGGGTTGTAAATTAATCACTTACCTTTCTAAAGCTAACATTTCACATTACTTTCTTTGTTTATGTTCCATAAAAATTTTAATCTTAAATCAAGGACGTCTTCCAAGACAAATATTTAAGAGGAAAACCAGTTCCAGTTCAACTTGTCATTGGCTTTCCTGTTTTAGCTCCGGAGAGAATTGTTTCCTAAGGTTATAATGGTCCCTTTCTGAGGCTATATTGGGTATACCTATTTTGTGTTGATTTGTTTACAGATGACGTTAATTTTTTCAAGAATATCATAATTAAGTACAAAAATCATTATTTTAAAATCAGATCTACTAATTACTTAAGACATATCTTCAATAATATGTTATAGCATGAGAAGTATTTTTTAAACAGCCACTAGTAAATGTGATTTTTTTCAAAACATGCTTAGCATGCTAAAAATTCTATATTTAGTACTAATGTTAAAAGTGAGACGATGCTCAAATGTTCAGATAAATCTCTGCATGCAACAAAGAAAACAAAATACTTTCGCCTGACCGCATCAGCCACTGCTGGCTTTAATGTATCATTAAATGATTTGTATTCTTGAATGGAAATAAAATGAAAATCATTTAGTCCGTCTAAAAAATAGTGTATGACACACATGGTGAAAGTAATTTTATTTTGATTTTAGAATGGTGCCACTAGGCCTATGAGCCCCGAGCCGCAACCTTTCCTATTCGCAAATTAAAATGACACTTTTACTACACATATCATAAATATTTTATGAAAAATACAGTTGTGTTTCCTTTTTTAACAGTAATTTTTATTTTAATACAATGTTCACATTGCAATTAAATAAAATCAATTAAATTTTTCACATCACATTTATTTTATGTTTCGAGTCGTAGTTTTTTACCCATCTTCAGGTATCCTCAGTCGTTTCAGCTTTGATCTCGTTCAAGGTTGAAGTCCAGATATGAAACAATGGATGTCTAAACCTCAAGATGGGTACAAAAAATACGATCCAAAACGTTGTAAAAAATTTAAATGTGATTTGAATAATTTAATTAATTTTATTTAATTGTGATGTGAACATATTATTAAAATAAAAATGACTGTTGAAAAATCAAAGTATGGACAAAAGGTATTGTCAAAAATAAAAATAATAGTTATTCGCGTACCTAGAAATGTTGTGAGAGTTATTACTGGCGAGGCCAAAAGTTAAAAATCGAGACGGAGCGTAGCGGAGCCGAGCGTGGCAGAGCAAAAATTATAGACACCTATCTTGGTTTTTCAGACCCCGAAAAATACACCGGTCAGACTTTAAGAAGAACTTCGGCTAAGGCATTGGCCGATTCAGGAGCTTCTGTTATAGATTTGAAACGTTTTGATGGGTGTCGGAGCTCTACCGTAGCCGAATCCTATTGTGAGGAGTCCGTAGTAAACAGTAAATAAGGTGAAAATGGCAACAAAAAAAATGACTATCGGCGAGGAAGGTGGCGCGTCGAATGCCAGTGGCGACACCACATCGTCAGTAAATATTATTGGAGAAGATATTCATTTCATGGAATGACATGAAAATTATGCTAATTACCCAATTTTCTAATTTTTCTAATTGCATAAGTAATAATATTACAATTAACAACGAGCATTCCCCAAATAATGAGCTACTTTTATTCCTATTTGTTTTGTAAATTGCCGTGTTGTTTTTTCGTAATAAAGTTGGCTTACGATGAATCGGTGATTGTTTGTTTACGTTGGTAAGGATGTTAAAACCCGTTGCTAAGGATGTTAAATTTCTTAACATACAGGTAGGTGCAAGTGTCCTTAACAAACCTGAAGGGTTGAAACTTAACAGGGGTTAAAGACGCGTGACCGATAAATAATATAACATTCAGAATTACAAAAATAACAAAAAGTACAATGTTATGCTAAGTATATTTATGGCTGTATGTACTAATGTTAGATTGTTGTTCAAATATTCAACTTTTCGCGGTAAAGTAGTATACTAAAGTGATATGATCTGATTCGCCTGTCACATTGCGAATTATTCAAGTTCTTAATTCAACAATGGTAAATTTGTCTTTCATTTAATTATTTTTAGGTATGTTCAATAATATTTGCAAAAAAAGTAAAATGTATTTGAGAAATTAATTATGAAGTTACTTAAAATAACGAAACAAAATGTAACTGAGGCAATCAAATTACAAAAACCAAAAACTGTTTCATGATGAGCTTCAATTGATATTATTGACATCTGCGTTCCTCTAACAAAAGGAAATCTAATCACCTATCTACGCTGAAATATAACTGCAGGAAGCCAGAATTTTTAATACTCGTACAGTGTATATAAGACGCAGTGTAAATTAACCCTAAAATACACAGGCAAAAACAACATACGTAAATTCACTGGTGGGGTGCCCCAGTACCCCAATTAAAACAATGACTATTTCACTCATGTATGTCCGTGTCGTAAGTAGCCAATGGTAAGCAAGAATTTATTCAAATTAAATCAATTCCAGATGTTTATCGCCATCACTTTGTTTACCTTTTTTATCGCTGTAAAAACTTTGTTTACCTTTTCAAGATAACGAGAGCAATTGTTTCAGGTCCAATATGTAGCCGTTTTCAGGCTCAAATGGTCCCAGAGAAAGTGGATCATACCAACTTCATGAATATCACCCGTTATACTAACGGCATTGTCTTAGGGACTTTTCGTTTCACTTTAAGTTTAGTACAGGTCCATTTCAGAGGAGTCAACCGTCAACGAAACTCCCCAAGTGTTGGCATATACACGCCGAAAGAGACTTCATTTAGCTGGGGTTGGCATCTTTTCATTTGTTTTATTTTCTACCAACATGTTCCAAACTGCACTCTTGCACGCTTAGAAGCTGGCGTAGAAGCATATTTACAATTTTTAAATTGAATTTGTCGTTTTGATTTGATATTCTCATCGCATTATTTGTTTTTGAATTTTTAAACGAGACAGTGGAAACAATGCACGTAAGTGAGTTAAAATGACGCATGCAAATCGTGTTAAAGTTAAACAATGAATATTAAATAGTGCAGCAAGATACAATGTTATTGCTCTCTATATGAGAATTTCAAAGCGAATTAGAACGAGAATGGATTATGAAAACGAATTCCGAACGTACATGTGAAGTGGCATATTTATTTCAGGTAAGATGTTTATGAAACATAACAACCAACAAATCTTAAATTTTTGTACTATGGAATAGATTATTTGTGCATTACCACATACAGGTATTTTGTATATCTTTGGTTATATCTATAAATTGGGAATTGTAGCACACACGGTGATTGAACATATTTTAATTCATGGTGTTTGGTCTAATAATAAAGCCATATGTGAAAAAATTAACATTACAAATGTATGTGTATCTCTAAAATGCAGTTCATGTCGACTTCACAATATTCTTTCAGTATTGTGAAGTCAGTACTCAATCAGATCACTTAGATGGTTGTGAAGAAAGCAATTGCAAGATTCATCTATAAAAAAACTCATGATGGTAACATTCAACAAATGAGTGTATATTTTTATTCTTTGTATTGGGTATAGTTTGCAAAGAAGAAATAATAGGAAACACTCTTTACAGGGAAAGTTCTTTCAGAAAAAGAAATTTGGGAGAATATCAGAGGCAATTATGATACATTCTTTTTCCAAGGACCTTAAACTTCTTTGTTCAGAATTCTTAAAAGAATTTTGTTTGGAAAATCAAAGTAAGTATATTGTTTATTGGGGAAAAGATGATGTAAATTATCCAGGAGAATTATTTTTGTCAGCCTTATTAGTAGTAATAATAATATCAATAGTAAAAATAATAACAATGATATCTGTCAAAGAGAATTGCTTCAAACAATGTATGACAAGGTACTTTGCTCTAGCAATTCATATTCAATAAATAATATGCATATTTACATTGCTTTGAACATACAATTACTGATTACATACTTTGATGATACCTTCACACTCCCATGGATATATATTTAGTATTTTAAATGTGGGACAGTATTTACTATGTAAACCTATATTATATTATACATTACACTATGCAATACTTTTGTATAGTATTAATGTAATTATATAACTATTATATTTATTAAAATTTTTTGATATTTTATAGTCATGGCTGACCCAAAGAAAGGAGTGTATGTAGTACACAATGAGACCAAAAATTTATGAAGCCAGGCCAGAAAGCCCATGAGCACATCTGTAATGTAGATATCATAAGTAAAATAAGACCAATACTGCTAACGTTCTGTGCAAAATGTGAACATTTTAAAAATATTTATTGTCAGGATACATGGTAAATGCTGTACATTATTATTCTTGCATTTTAATTTTCATCTTTTCATTTTCACCTTCATATATTCTATTAAAATGATTTAAGCAGTTATCATATAAATATTTTTTTCAAGTGTTAAAAGTAATTAACAACAGGGTATAGTTGATAAATTGCAGCGAACTGAAGGGCAGACTGATTCAAGGCTTACTCCCTAATGCAGTTTCAACTGAAAATATGTGATCTCAGTCAAAGTGATTCTTCAATAAGAATGTTCTTAGAAAATCTTGCTAGAGAATGGAAAAGGCCAGAATCCTTTGGAAGCAGGCTTTTAAACAGGTATCTTAATTATCTAAATTCATTGACACATTTAACACAAGAAAAACGAGATTCAATATCTTAAATTTATTAGTGTTATGAATACATTATTTAATTTTTTAAGGTGTCAACTTTGGACAAATTGGAAAAATGCAGAGAAAATTATGATTGTGTATAGAGAGAAGGATGGGGTATATTGTGAAAACAAATTGTACATCTGATCAGGGGCAGTGTAGATGAAGATTTCACAAAAAACTTAACTGTAAAAACACTTGTTTGCAACTATTGTGAAATAAATTTACTTGGTAAAAAAATAAATAGTGTTTTAACTCTTCTTCCTTAGTTTTCACTGTTGAATGTTGAGATAAAATGTATTATTGTAATAATGAAATGGAGACAAATAAAATTTAAGAAATACTCTGATTTCAATTTTTTAAAATTTCCTTCCATTAATTCGATATTATATCAATCATTTAAAATCTTTGTAAGAATGTAATTTATTCCTCTAAAGCTTTCTAATTATATTTGCATTTTAAAATGAAGTAAAACATTAAACTTCTCATATTTCAACATTATGAGTTTCAGAAGAAAACTATCAAAATAATCGATCCAAATGATAATTATTTCAATGTTTCAAAACATTCAGTTGATTAAAATTAACATTATAATGAGAGAAGTTCCTGATGGCAGATTTCTCGAATTGCGTATGTTTGAATGTAGCGCTGATGTCTAGCTTCATGTACATTTTCAAAGTTGGCAGGGCCGAATGGCCGCCATATTGAAAAATCTAGGGACCAAAGCAAGCTGAAATCCCGTATACCTTGTACGCATCAATATATTATTAAAATGTGTCGTTTTGGTAATGTTTAAAACTCTGAAATAGAATCTATTATTAAAGATTCAGTGCCGAAAAACAGAAAAAGGACAGAGAAAGCGTGTGGAAGCAATTTCAAGAATTTTGTGAAGAAAGAAAATACAAATGGACAGCCCAAACTACAATTGAAGAAATTACACATATTTTAGGCAATTAATATGCAAAGATTAGATGGTGAAGAGTACAGAGAATATGCTATCAGAACTATGTGTAACCTTACAACCAAAATTATTCAACATACCTTAATGAGTACACACGTGTGTTCAATCCATTCCAAATTCACGAATTCCGCTGCTAATTCATCTTGTACATCTTCCATTTAAAATACTGCCATGGAAGACCAAGACTTAGAAAACAACTTCCTACAACATTAATAATTGTGCTTTTAATAAATGTTCTTGTAAGTAGCCTTGTTATAATTGTTTTTTGAAAGTTTTATTACCATAAAATTGAAACATATTGGAAATCCTTTTCTGCATTAAACTGTTATTCAAATGTAACTTGATTATGTTATTCCAGGAGGCACTGATAAGTCGGAGATGAATGGAAGTTTTTCATTTTTCGGTTGTAATTTTGCGTAATATTTCTCTTTTTCGTAATTCCTGTGATTTAAATTATCCTTTCAAATCATGTAATGTGTTTATTCGTAAATAGTCACACTAAATACTCCATATCACTCGAAGTGCTGTGATATTGCTTATGATAATTTAAATGATTAGTCCCTGGAATAAGAACAGGAAATATAGTTACAACATAAGTTTTATTTTCTTACTAATTTTCAATTCGAAATTTATACACAAAATCGAAAGGCTTACTCAATATATGACAGGCACACATCTTCATGTCCAGCACAAATAGGTATTTTACATTTTCCACAAAACAATTGTTTTTCTATCCATTGTTCTAGGACATGTACCGCACCTAGCTTGTTTTGGCAGTCCTTTTCTTAGATCTCTAGTGATTTCAGGCGATATTTCAATTCTAACTTTCACTCTTCCTAATACACAGATTGGATGCTACAGTACCCCCAAACAATGAAAACACATATAAAGTAATAAAAGGACACAACACGTACACAGGAGCATAGATAACCAACACTTACGAGAATACAGGGAGTGTCTCGAAAAAAGCTAAATTCAAGCGCGACTAGGGTCTATTCAAAGTACATCTGCGGTGCTCTGACACCCTCTGTGTATTCCACGGTTAAAACACACTAAGACATCGTGTTAAACTTCTAAAGACGATGTCCAAATCGAGATCTCCGTTTTACAATCACACAATATTTGTCTGATAAGAAAAGTGAACACAAGTTCGTCAATGAAAATTCTTTGCGGTTATCTTTGAAACGAATTTGTGAGACCTGTAACCACAATGACAGAACGAAGAAACAAGTGGGTCACGGACAGCAATTCCCTTCCAGCGTGGGCGACCATTAAGCCGTCATCTCTCTCTTGAGGTCGGTTGGCCCCTTGCTCCTTTGTGTCTTACTTCTTTGTGTTTAACATTGCCCTTTCCATAGCTACCTGTTGACGTATGTTTCACTGGAGTGGTGCGTTTTAAGCAATTTGTGTGTCTTGAAGTCAGTTGATTCAATTTCTTGGTATCACAAAATCTCTAAAAAATGTCTTTTCTGTTCAGACTCATGATATCTGGTCGGTTTTCTTCATTCTACACGTTGACACACTTTTACTGGTTTCTTTCTTTATATTTTATTGAAAATATAATAATTGTATCGTTTCTTTATTCTATTAGCGTAATATTTGTCATGGTACAAAGGACGGATAGATGCACAGACGTTTTGCCGTAATTAATTACTTCGGTATCAACGACCCCCAAAATTAGCATTATTACCACAAACTTGATAAGAGGAAGTAAACTACTATATGTAGGAACAAAAATTATTCACAATTTAGAAATTAATAATCTACAATATGAATTGTCTGCCGAAAATTATCGTTTTTGCTTGTAGAGAAGATCTGGGCAATTATTTTAATTTTTTTACACCATCTGAGGAAAAAGTTTAATAAAAATTTCAATCCGTTATTTAGCAAATTTGGAAAATATTTTTAAAGCTACATATTGTAAAGAACACCCAAAAATCGAAACATTAACATAAAGACAGACGCACGGACAGAGAGGCCGACGGATAGAATGACGGACGGACAGAAATACGGATGGATGAACAGACAGAAGTTTTGCCACCAATTCAGTTTCAAGGACCTAAAATTCGTGATTCTGGATGCACAGTATATTAGAGGAAGTTATGTACTACATAATAAAGGAACAATATTTACCAACTTTTTTGATACAAAGGCCACACAATTTGAGTTTTTCTGCCGAAAAATCGTCGATTTCTGACGCAGTTTCAGAGTACCATATCTTTACTACGTAAGTACGTAGTATGGTGAGAGAAGAAAAATACACAACGAAATGTGTGCCAATGCTGTCATGTTTATATTCTTTTTTACAGTATCGAACCTATTGGCAACGTGAAAACGCCTTTATTATTTCTTATTTACGTTTTTAATTCTCCTTGAAAAAATGATTTTTTTTTACAATTTAAGGCGTTTATTCTCTACACATTATATTCATTGTTCGAACAAATTTTCTAAAACCCATACTTTAAACGTTCCTTGGCAGAACGAGAGTCATATTGAGTTTTCTCTTCATTTTTACTCTTAATTTTGAGTTAAGTCGATATTTTTTTTAAAAAAAAAGCTCATTAAAGGAGAATAAATAAATGTAATTCAAAGAAATAATTATCGAGTATTAAATGAATATTTGCATTCTGGAACAAAATAGCATCAGTTAATAACATCGAAATGTTTCTTACATGAAATGGAGATAAAAAAGTAAGTAAATTTTAAATGCATTTAGAAGTTATTATCACACGAGTCGAAACTTATTTTCAAAATATGTAGCTGAAAACTTTGAAATATCCTGCTGTTATTAAGTTTCAAGAGCAAATTATAATTTCATCAAGAAATGTTACTACTTACGTAATATTTCAGCGTCACAACCATGATCCTAGATATAACAGGGATTGTGTACTCTGCTTGCGAAAGAGTTTACAGACAGCTCTTGTAATTTAGATAGCGGCTAAGACTTGCGAAAGAGTAGTGATTGTTCAGAGGAGAGTGCTTACCCGAGCACGGGGATTTCCAGGCAGATAACACGCTCGCGTACAGAGCAGGTCGCAGAGGGGCTTCTCAGCAACGTCTCTGGAAAGAGGACACGTACACGAGCCAGCATTAGCAGCCACTCCCTGCTTCCTAAGCCAGAGGTGCCCTTCAGGGTGGAAACGGGCGGAGAGAAGAAGGATGAAGAAGGTAAAGAAGAAAGTGGAATGTTGGGAAGGACGAAGATGTGGTGAGTTCGATGGAAGCGTGAGGGATGTGCAGTAGAATGGATGTAAGGAGAAGCCATTAGATGATGAACTGGTGAAGGAATATGAGATGGTTTTGTAAAATGGAGACATAAAATGGCGAAGTGAAGTGGAGAAGTAAGGGGCAGAAGTGAGGTGGGCAAGTGAAGTGAAGGTAAACAGGAAACGTGAAGAAGTGAGATGGAGAACTGAGGTGGAAAAGCGCGGAAAGGTGCGGTGAAGAAGAGGTGAGGTGGAGAAGACAACTGGAGAAAAGATGAAAGTGTAGTGAGGAGGATAGGTGAGAGAGAGAGGACAGGTGAAGAAGTGAGATGGATAAGTGAAGTGGAGGTGAAGTAGGGAAGTGAGGTGGAAAAATGATGTGGAGACGTGAGGTGGAAAATTGTGGAAAGATGCGGTGGAGAAGTAGATGAAGCGGTGAGGTGGGGGAGTTGGAGAAGACAGGTCAAAATAGGGTGAAAGTGCAGTGAAGTGGAGAGGTGGAGATGAGAGGTGGAAGTAAAGTGGAGAAGTGAAGTGAGGTCGAGTCGTGACGTTGAGACTTTGAGAATATTATTTAACAGAAGGACCTGATCCCCAACACAACACTTCATTGAAAGATTTGTTTTCTTTTTTGATAAAATGTCAACTGTGAGTTTCGGAAAATACCCAACCTCATTTTCAGAAAAGTTTGGAGTTTCTGAGGAACTTCAGGAGAAATAATTTTAAGCACTTGTACTCTCAAATCCAATTATGTGTAACAAACGCCCAGAATGTAAATACTAACGAGAGATATTAAAAAAATCATTTGTGTAATATTGATGAATAACAAATACATCAAAATGGCGTTGATATCATGCTATTCAGTTCATTAGTTCTTTTAGCTATAATGGCAAAAAAAGAAAATATTAGATCTGCTTTTCAGAAATTTCCAAATTTCCAATTATCACTCAAAATTACTGCCATCTATTAATATTTTGAAATCCAATACATGACATTGAGTAAAAACTAATTGTGTAGACAAAAAATTCTTGTTCAATAAATAACCGTGAAGAATAAATCTTCATATTCAACAATATTGTGGTAAGACTTGTTCGAAAAAGTTTCAAATTTTTGCAATTGTCGTAACTTTAGGGTTCACAATGAAAATATTCTACAGCTGCTTTTTTAAATTTCATTCTTATGAGAAATTTAATGAAAAAAATTGGAGTCATTTTCGAAACAAATTGGAGAATGCCCCTGAGGTTTCGTGTGAAGTACCCCCAAAATTTAAATACATATTTCTTTAATATCGCCTAGCTTAATCGTGCTAGATCGATGCGGAATATTAATTTTGGAGATGTAAAGAAACGGGTGCACAGAAGAAAAAGAGGAATAAAGGAAATAGTCAATCGCCTCTAGCAATGAATTGGATTCTTTTAGTGCAGATCGTGCGTGAATAACATTGTGACTTTTACCCATTTGTAAAAAGGAAAAGCGATGTCGTAGAGAGCTGAAGTAGTGAAAATAACTCTATCTTCCTAGAGGAGGAGGAGGACCGCGACAGTCGGAGACCTCAGAACGGAGACGACGCGTGCCGGCCGAAGAAGCAGAGAGGAATGGAGAGACAGAGAGAGGGAGAGAGAAGGAGGGCCCCGTCCCGGCGCCAGGCGACCTCGCGTGCAGCTTGGCGCCCGTCTATTGAGCAGGGGCTAAGCCGCGCTCGAACAAAAGGTCCGGGCATCGATTCCCTGTCTCGAATTGAACCCGCGCGCGTCGCCCGGAAACCTTGGAAGAACGCCGTAAGCTGTTCTTATCGGGCGCCGAGCCGCCGCCCCCGCGACTTTATCACTGCCCCCTCCCGTCGCTCACTGCCAGTGCGCCTGCTGGACACTGCTGTTCCCACTTCCGAGGCCACCCGTGGCCCGCCGGCGCTCCACCTCTCAGCCCCGAACGTTTTGCTCACCTCCCCGCCCTGCACGTGGACTCGCCACGCCAGCGCCACAGCTGCTCCCCCCGCATGTGTCTACCCACGTTCCACCTACGCCCCCGTATCTTCGGTCCCATCTTCATCCTTTTATACAGTTCGTAAGTCTTGTTTGTACAGTCCATAATTTGCTCGAAAAACATTAATTTTAAGTGGAAAAATAATAGTAATGAAACATATTTTACAAGATAATTGAATAATGAAACGGACTTTAATTTGAAGTTTAGGTATGTTTAAATCAAAGTATACACCATCTTCACGCCCCGCCCGAACCGATAGAGTGAGTGAAAAACTTTCGTACGCCATTGCATTTTAACAATTATTGTAATTATTATTCAATAATTGACTTATTATCAATAGAAATATTCATCAGGTATTAACCTAAGCGAACGGATAAGGTAATACCAAAAACAGCGGAAAAACACATGTACAAAGCAGAACCGTTTAAACTTCCTGAAATGTGAAATCTCGGGACACGAAAAGAATACGTGCTCCAAGAACAACTGTAATGGTTTTAGCTCCCCTACACCTGACTTGTAATAAATTTGTGTAACTAGGAAGGGTAGACAGCAGTGGGCTAGCATAGTGTTTGATAGATACTCGACAGGCGTAAGTGCGTTTTATGAAAAGAAGAAATGGGTTGTAAAGGGAAGGAGAGTCTTTTGAAGAGAGAAAAAAATACTGTCAGGTTGCATAATCAATGCACATCGTAGCGGGAAATTTCTCAGATTTTAAAGAGACCAAGAAATCCCATTCTAGAATTCATTGTTAGGTTTAGAACATTGGAAAACGAGAGAAAACTTGAACGTCCAAAGAAACTTAGTGGAGCAGATGGCCGTGCAATTCTATGGGAAGTGAAGAAAAATCCGCGATTAAATGCACCAAAAATAGGAAATGAACTTGAAACTGAATTGCAGATAAATGTATGCGAGAGTCCTGTGCGAAATTTTTTGAAGCAAAATGGCTATCGTGGATGAGTAACTAGAAGAAAATATTACGTGAATGAAGTCAAACAGAAGGAAAAGGTTAGATGTCTCAAAAACAGCCTGTAAATAAAATGGTGAGGTTTGGAAAAATGTTATTATTCACAAGTATAATTATTTACATATTTAAAATGTTACATTTTTTCAAAACTGATTAGTTTTTTTACACTTTTTTTTTGCGAACGCTAACATTTTCCTTCTGTTGACTTCACATAACAGAGAGTTTTGGCCACCTCGAACGGTAAGCACAATCGATCTTTTGTGCATGCGCAGATGCACCAAAGTGATGCAAAACTTGAACTACGCATGAGCGGAAGATTGATATTGCTTTACGTTCGAGGCAAAAACTCCCTAATATTTTCTTCCACCCCCACCCTCTCCTCCGCCCCGCTTGAATCCCCGTCCCGCCTCCATCCTCTCCCCCTTGCAACGCGTCTATAACCCATTGACATCCCCACCTCACCCCGCCTCCATCCCTGACCTACCTCCGCCTTCGCCTCGCCTCCCAACTTGCCACATCGTCGGCTGCGTTTCCTTCCGCGCCCGGCCCCGTCCTTTGGCCGGCCGGCCGCTTGTTAGCGACGACGCGACGCGTCCGTCGTCGTCTGGAAGCGAGAGAGAGAAGGGACCGCAGCGCCCTGCGCGGCGCGGCGCGGCGCGGCGCGCGTCGTTTGTTAGCGGCGGTCACAAGAACACGGCTGGCGCCGCTATCGCGTCTGGGCGCTGCTGTCGTGTTTAGCTGCCGTCGGACAATCGCCGCTGGCCGTCGGCAGACGGGGTGACGGCTCGGCGAACACGGTCTTCGCCTCGGCCAAGTGCACTGTACCACGTGAAGGTCGCGATAAGGATTTCTTTTCGTGGCTTTGCTGCTGCGCGGTGCTTGTTCTTTCATACACCTCGACGCGAGCTGTGAATACGCGGAACCAGTGGTCCGACGTTTGTGTTGACATGCGGGCTCGTAGTTCGTGTCTGGGAACTGTGGGTCACAGCGTCATAGGGTTGAGCATTCACTGCCTTGGTCGTGAGATGGTACAAATAAAATTGAAGTGAAGGGGAATATTCCATTTCTATCAAATCTGTACTGCGATTTTTCTAAGAGTGACCCTCAAGGCCAATCAAATCCCATCTTCGCGATGGAATATGTCACGGCATTTCGCGTCTTTTCTCGGTCTTGCTGGTAGAAGTCGCATGATCGCAAGCACAGCTTCATACGGTCGCGATCGTATACCGCTTTATTCGCTTCGATGCTCGTATCTATCGTTGTTTCTACACAGAAATCGTTATTGCCTGAAAGTACAAATGAACTGCATATAATTTTGCTTGTTTTACTAAACTTTTCTCTATGTAAGCGAAATCAATATTTTAAATTAACCTAACTTGGTGCAGGTGTATGTGAAAATTAATATATCAATGAATAAAATGAGTAAATTAATATTTAAATGTTTCGTTGCAACGAAAAAATACGTCAAACAAAACAATAATGCGTTTTTTTATTATGTCCAGGAGTTCTCTTTACTGAACGTGATCCCTTTCTACATCACATCACTTTCTACATCATCACTACATCACTTACTACATCACTTTCTACATCACACCCTTTGCGGTCCTCTGTCCCGTGTGGCGGGACACAGCGTTTTCCTCGTTGCAGACCCTTTAAATCCCCAGGTAGCTGGTTGCACCGGTCCGGCGTGCCGCGGCGTAAGAAACTGTAGTCGGGTTTCAAATTATTTTTCGTATTATTACAAACAAAACATTTTAATTTATTTGCCTAATTCTTAATACATAATTTTGTAACTTAATGTTTGGTGCGGAGAGCTTCACTTCATTACCAATAACGCCTGTATATTGCATTGTATGAACGAAGTCCGAGTTATCATTACTGTCATTTTCTTACACTCCTCGGAATATCTCGAGAAAATGTTTTCAAATTCTTACTTTCCTGAAGATTGTTAACTCTCAGAATTGTTTACCGATTCACACAGTTCAAGCTTCGACAATCTCGAACACTTACTTCTCGATGTCACCGTTAGTTCAACTGCAACCTCGTAAACAAGCTGATTTTAAACAACATAAAATGGGCAAAGTCTGGCTACAATGAAGGAAAATACTGCCTAATCTCTTCTGAAGATAATTAGTTGTACAGGAAACCGGTGCCATTTACCTGAGTGAAATAATACAGAGTTAAATATAGGTCCCGCCCCACGGGACAAAGGACCAGAACCAGGAAACAGGAAAGTCCCGTGACGCGGGACATCGGACCGCCAGACGAAGAAGACGGAAAAGTGAAAGGACCGCAAAGGGTTAAATATATTTTTATTTGTTACTTTTATTTAGCGTAAAATAATTAAGGATTAGTGAAGGTTGAGAGGAAAAAAATTACTATTAGTTTGCAGAAGGAAAGCAAGAGATACACTACCTTGCGGATCGAAACTCAAATACATTTTAAGGAATATAATTAATTGTTACTGATTGGACAGAAATGATTTTGGATAATTATCTATTATATAAAAGCTAAAAACAATTCTACAGCTTAACTTTCATATATTGAATGAAATATAATATAATCGTCAAACACAAACTGTTTATTTTCAATGCGTGCAGAAATTGAAAGAAAACTATCCAACGTCCGGCCTTTTAAGAGCTATGATTCCATTAGATACTCAGAAACTCGAACGAAACAAACAGTTCCGATATTGTCTGAGAAATGCAAATATTTAATTTTGTTATTCCGCCTACTCTTATAGTATGAATGCCCACTAAATTCTCATACTCAGCGTGTCACTGCCTTATGATAATGCTGACCTGCATCAGCAAGACTATAAATTTTGTACTGCCTGCCATTAAATATTTAATATTCACGTGTTTTGTTTTGATATAGTAACTTGTTAAGACTATAGCCCATCTCATTCTATTTGTGAATGTGATAAAAAATTCACGAAGAATGAAGGAAAGTTATGATAAACTGCTCCAAGAAATCAGAATACAATGAACTCACTGCGAAATATTTCGATGTAAAATTCTTATATTGTTTCAGTTTTGTAAATGTGTACCTCTCATTTCTATTGATTTAAATATAAGGGTGAAATCAAAAAAAATCTGACCTTGACTAAATAACGAGCACAACACTGCGCAAGTTGCACCTCAGCTTCTGGGTCAATGACCCCCACGTCTATCTTTTTTTTGGTCCACTTCCCCTGATCCTTTGAGAAAATGCTGAGATGGCCGCTTGTTTTGCTTCTGGACTTAAATGTAAATCCGTTATCTCTGTAGGATTTTTTAGTTAATACGGAAATTCAGTTATTCAAATAACCACCCTCCATTCTCTCCCGGCAGTGAATCGATTCTTTCACATAACGCACGATGTATGATAAAAGTCTAAATCTGTAGCTCATTTACCTTTGCAAATCGTAGTTATTTCTCGGAAGCAAATATTTTCCTATCAATTCTTTCCAAAACCCCTCGTTGTGACCTATAGCCATAATTCTCCTTTATATGTATACTTGTTAGGTAGGGATCCCAGAGCCACAGAGATTTCACTTCTCCCCATCGTATATCACATAGAGTTTTAGCCCTTCTTAGTCTTTAAATAAATAAATAAATAACAAAATAAATAAATAAATAACAGAGTGGCAGCGAGGGCGAAGGCAAAGGTCAAAACGGAGTTACGTTGGAGCCAGAGAGTGGCCAATGCGAGGGAGGCGGAGCTGGAGAGAGTCTCGTGATAGCGATCTGATTCAAACGCCTTATGTGTGCTTGTTAGCCTCAACTCCGAATGCGCCCACGGACAAGGCCTCGCGATAAGGCCGACACTCTAAGACGGAGACGGATAAGAAGAGCGAAGTATATTGTTTACCAGAAGTTACTTTTATTGTTGTCGGCGTTTATACTTGTAAGAGGTTGTCCATATTTTCCGGTTTCAGCCTTGTCTAATTGCCTACAATCGGTTCCTCCGCATCGTATTATCCCAAAGTTCTATTACTTCTCGTATTATACCAAAGTCCAGGTTTGGCGAATTCTTCGTTTTGTTACAGGATCACAAACATTCTTAAGCCACGTGTTGTGCATGTCATTCATAACAGATGACCATACAATTGTAGGCCATATCGTTTACACCTTTGTCTTGCATCCGATCCAAAATCTCTACATATCTAATTTTCTGCTTTCTAAAAATTCGGTAACTCTTCCTTAATACATCAGGTTGACCTTACTTTCTGTTTTTGACTTTCTGTCAAGGCCCAACTCTCTCCACCATAGTTTATAATACTTTCAATAATACTTCTTACAATAACTTATTTTTGTTAGATTGTGAATTCTCTACTTCGACAACTCTCCATTCTTGCGAATAGTTCCCATGAAAACCATTCTGAGTTCAATTTATTTCTAATCCCTCAGAGCACTAAATTACTATTTTGCATCAGTCGCTATGAATTGATAATTCCCTTCAAGAATGTAAATAGAATTCAATGAAGTACTTCGCGGAATCATCAGAAATCAAAGTTGGCATATTGCATCAGGGTTGCCAATCATTTTTTGCGCAACATAGAAGTTTGTTTCCCTTATTTATTTATTTATTTATTTATTTCTAAATAACTCTTTTGGGGCACTGGAATAGTAAAACTGATTGACATGGGGGGGAATAATGAATTGGCATTATGACAAAAGACACAGAGGAGAATGGGATAATGGAAGCCTACTAGGGAAAAGTGAAAAAAGAATGCCGTAGAAATTATTTTTGTCAATCTTGATGATAATATAGGATCTGTTATATTTGATCCATAAAATGTTTAAAACAAAAAGCAAACAAACTCTTCTGTTATGAGTAAAACAAGATTGTGACAAACGGCGTGTAGAACTCCGTTTTGGTGGTCCACCTCTCCTTGTTTTCACCGTTTGTTTTCTTTCATTCGTTGTTCCTTTTCTTCGTACAGATTTTTAAAAGGTGAAGCTTAAACTATATTGCTAAATAATAGTAGGTGGTTTGCGAGCTTCTTTTCTTGAGCTTCAGAAAACATCGTTGGCCTACTTAGGCATGGACGTTTCAAAGCTCCTTTTCCATCTTCATTTACAGACCTGTACCGCTTCTTCAAAGTAAAGTAAGGAATTTCAGAAGATTTCGAAAACCTATAAACCTTACAAGATGCACTTTACATATGTGTCTAGTTGATGTAAAGTTCACTTTACCTTATATGTGGCCCACGATCTTTTTCTAGTCTTACACGGGAAACAAAATAAATCGCATTATAATGATTGTTTAATCCTGGTAAGTTAAAATAACGAACGTGCAGCAAAAACAAGCATGGGATGATTAGAGATAGGCTCCAATTTCTCCTTCCTTATAGCTCTCATTACCACGGATGGTAACGTTTTTGTTTAAATTACAAAATGTAGGAGGAAATAATTTTGCACTTCTGTTTTTAACTTGATCTCGTTTAACTACATGAATCAAGCAATAAATATAATTTACTAACATCTCTGTACACACATGATAGCAAACTTACGGGTTTAAGATAACAGCAGCAAAAATTATAGGCCGGCCGTCAAAACACGAAGTTACGTGTCGTCTGTTAGGCAAACGGAGAGCGACTGTGACACCGCTCGTACTGTAAACGAAGGGTGCACTAGGGAACCTTCAACGCAATTCGCAGGTCTCTGGCACGCAAAAGTCACATTATTTGGGAGAGGCTCCTATTACCTGTAGGCTCTCATTTACCCCTACTCACCTACTAATCAATCTAGTAGGTATTTTGACTTCTTTCAAATCTGCATTCAGCTTTCAGATCCAGTTCCTTAGCCAATTTTAAGTACATACAACAGAAGTCAAGGTTTCTATGTGAAGCTCTTGTCTTCAATTATGATTGGTTTTCAATTTTTTCTTGGCCATCACCATTCCATCTTTCCACATTGTAATCTTTATCATCGTTATTCATCATTCATTAATTGTCAGAAACAATGTGTATGAATATAATAATAAGACTTTAATTCATTTTATTTATTTATTTTTATGTAATTAATTTTTGTATTGATAGTAAAACCATTTTAAAAAATCGTACACAATACTATGAAATTAATTATAGACTAAAAATCTTATTTAAAAAGAACTATCGTACTATGCATTTCAACAACGTTGCTTGTTTCGAAGAATCTACGTATAGTTCTAAATTTCAGAGAAATTTCAAGAATCTTAAAACACAAACCATGTGCGTACCAATGATAATTCTATTAGGCTAAAATTACAAATTGTTATTGAAATTTTTAGAATAAATTCCCAATTGACCAATACATCTCAGCCACATATTCAGTTTCAAAAACACATTACGTTATTTAAAATGTTATTTATCAGCATTGTGAAAATGTACCAGGTAACGCAAATAACCGGGAGTCCTCAAGCTCAATAAAAAAACATTAAATTATAAAATAAAAATACACACGTCATTTGTATAATTGTAATAAGGCCGCAAGGGCAAATCACAAATTGTATCTGAAACGTATGAAGCAAAATCCAATAATTATTTTCGCGGGTAAATATTTTCTCGTCCGCAAATCCCGTTTCAATAAACATAGCGGGAGATGTATTTGAGACAGGCGAGTTAAAAAAAATGTATTTGCGCTTCTGTAGAGAATATATTCCCGGATGGATAAACGAGAGCCGCATTGCTGGAGGGCAGGCGAATGAGCCTGTTGAGTCGAGCCGCCTGTAGCCAGCGGGAGTCGATATTTGCAGAGCGTCGTCCTGCCTCGGCAATCGTCAGGTGAAAAGGACGCTGTGCAGTGGCAGTGGTGATGGAGACGGTTCTGGAGCTGGTGGAGATGTGCTGGTGGATTGATTGATTGATCGATAGATTAATGATTCCGGGCGCGTCAACACTAAGGTCAGGAGTCCCGTAAGTGTAGTGCAAACAAGAGGTGGCGGTGATCTTCCCACGCTGCATGGTGGGATCCAGCGCCGACCTACCTCTCATCTAGCGGGGTTTTCCCCACCCAGATGTCTCCCACAAGCAGAGCACTAATCCAGCCAGGACAAGCTCTAAGCTTTCGCCCGGTTCCCGGCATGTACGGTAGTGTAATGTATGTTAGAGTGTGGGTAAGGGGCAGGATAGGATAACGAATGGGAAGGAAATATCGCGCACGGTCCGTGACCCGTTTGTTAGGATACTGCCCCGGAATTCGCATGGTGTTGACCGGAGAAACCACAGAATACTACCTATTAGGACAATCGGCCGCTAGATTTCTCCTGTAGACAGCGGCTAAATTCCACGTAGCTATGTAGCTACAGTCGAAAATCCTGCCATTGTTGGGACTCGAATCCTAGAACCTTCTAGCCAGAGGCACCCGAGTGACATCGGTCAATGCCCTGAGCCACCTAAGCCGGTATGTGCTGGTGGAAATGGAAGTGGTGATGCTGGTTATTTTTTAATCGTATGACCTAATTTTTGGTAAAGTTGGTTCTATGCACGTATTTCCGAAGCCGGCAAACTCTACATGGCAGTCGACGAGTTTCCCTGGTGAGACATTTGACTAACAATTTCGTGTATCGAGGCGCGATAATTGTTAAAACTATTTGTCCCGTAGGTTCAATGCATATCTCGAGAGGTGGCGGCCCTCTCCAGATCGACGAGGACAAGAGCTAAGCTCATGTCTCATCTCTCTACATTTGTTGTAGTGAGTGCATGTATGAGTTAATGTGCGTGAGGGGAGGGTAGAAGAAGGAAGAGGAAGGAATGATCGTGGCCTGTTCTTTAGGGTAATGCTCCGGTATCCGCCCGATATTGATCGGAGTAACCACGAAAAACTATGATCAGTGCAGCCGGCCACAAGAATTTCTCTCCAGACAGTGGCTGTATTCGACCTAGCTAGATAGCTAGTACCGAAAATCTGCCAACGTCTGAAAATCCGCCAACGGTCTACCGACCGCTCGCAAGCTTTCTTTTATCTTCCTCGTTTATTTCCCCTTTCATTCACCCTTACATGCACTAAATAACACACCTCTCGAGAGATCAGTCGTGAGTTTTGACCGTGTCCCGGCTGTGGAAGTGTCTCTCTGGGAGTATACCTAGAAGGGAAAATCCCCCGCATGCCGACCTGTAGTTCTGCGTAGGATTTCATCATCCAGCGGGGAAGGAACATTGCCCTTTCCGGAATAAAGCATTGACTACATTAACGGGACTAATGACCAACGCAATTGACCGGAAACATCAACCACTCATTGGACACCTGGAAGTGATAGTTAATTGCAAAACGATTGTATCTTTTAGAGAGACGAAAGTGGTGGAGGCAGGGGAGCCTCTGTCGATTTAATGAAAAATTTACTATATAATAAAAATTCATTATATGATAATGAGAGTGAGAAAATCTCTCAACATTTGCGCTGGAGGTCACAGTGGTGTCGGTAATGGTGTTAGCGGTTGTGGTAGAGGCAGCAACTGGTGATGGTAGTGAAGGGTCTGGAGAGGAGGTTGCGGGGGTGAAGTGGTGGGATTGCTAACCCGTGTGGCGTTAGCTCAAATCATCTTGATAGAACTGGTAGTTGTGAAGTAGACAAAGATGTGGTATAACTAGAGACGATTCCGGTGGTGGTGGTGGTGGAGGTTTATATAGCGCTGACGATAATAGTTTCGCTGTTAGTAGTGATAATGTTAGTTGCAGTGGTAAAGTTAGTTAAAGTGGTAGTTAAAGAACATTGTCAGTTAAAGTGGTAGTTGTAGAATTAGTAGTGAATATAGTAGTTGTACTGATAATTGCAGAGTTAATTCTGTTAATAATTGGAATGCTAAAGGCGATATAGTGGCAGAAGCAGATGTAGAAGATATAGTCTGTAGTTCTGTTGGAAGAAGTCGTGTTATTGGCGGTGATTGCGGGCGTGGTGGTGGTAGTGGTAACGAGCGACGACACGAGAATGTCGTTTGCGAAGATACGTCTCTTCCACCGGCACATGAGCGGCATCAGAGTGGAAGGAGAGACTGGGCGATCGCGTTGATTGGACGCCGCCGACCGGAATCGTCAAACCCGGGTATTTCGCATCCACAGAATCCACATCCCCCATCCACCTTTAGACTAGTTACGACTTCGCCGAAACCATACACCAAATTGTCAATTTTACCTTCACCGCTGTACTTCGTCATCATCACCATTGCTATATGATTCCTCTTTCTTTGGAATAGTGTATCTTTTATATTGACTAAATTTTGAATTTTACAAGTATACGACGAATATATCTGACACGGTCGTACCCTTTTTACATATTTTCAAATAGGATTAAAATTCATTTATTAATAATATTCTATTTTAAAATAATTTTATCGACATTATTCGTACGGTGACTGTGCGAGACTTGTCTTTTAAAATCAAATATTATGTAATAGTTTAATAAAGTAAAAATGATTGTTTTTACAGAATTAAACTACACGAGACAATTATTAAAAATTTGAGATTTCATTTCTTCTGATGAAATATCACATGAAATTTGGTTGAAAGATACAATGAATGACTTGCATAGCACTTTAAAAATAAAGTATTATCACAGAAAGTTTGAAAGTCAATTATACCATAAATGAGATTTGTATCCACATGGCTCGTAGCTTGTTTGCTTGTCAAGGTTTTTGCGTGTTGAGGCGCTAATTGCACACGAAGAGAAAGGTAGTTAACACCAGAGGATCATGCTACAATATGGTAGGTGGAAAAACAACACATCTGGCCCCATACATTTCAGCATTTGGCTTTCGGTCCTTGGGTACTGGTCAATCAAAGTGAAGTGAGAAGAATAAGTACTTTCTAACATAACAAGACATTTCTAACATAACAAGATACTTGTTAAGTAGCAAATAGTAAAGCAGATTACAATATTTACAGACGTTTCAATATCACAAAAAATTAATAAATTACATTTTTGCCTACTGCCGATTATAAACTTAATTGCAAACCGCGACACACTATTTCACATCTTAAGGGTGTACATTTTTACCTTCTCGCTACGGAGTAGAGAGAAAGTTATGTAAAGCTAATAATCGAAAAACGTAATCGAAAAAACGGCGAATTTTCGGCAGATAATCTTCTATTACAGGACTATGGTAACGAAAATTTGGGTAAATCGAGTTGCTAAATTTAGAAAAAAATCCTCTATCACGTAGTGTCGTCAGAATCTATGTTTTGTTGGTCCTTGATGCTGAAAAATCTATTGACCGCAAAACGTCTGTCCGTCTGTGAACAATGCTAGAAGCCGAAACGTTTAGCCGATGTTCTCCAAAATTGATATTCCTCAATTGATCTGCTGATGTTGTGACCCCTAGAATTGGAAACCGATATTTTAATTTTGGGGGTACTTGACATGAAGCTCCTGGGACATTTTCCAAATTTTCAAAAATGTGTGTCCACCGTTTTTTATTAAATTTGGTTATTGGATAGTATAAAGGACGTTATGAGAATGGTGCAGATCTCATGTTCGTTGAAAACCCTGATTTTTCGAAAATTGCAAAAGATATAATTTTCTTCGGAGTGGTCCTACAACTAAAATATTAAAGATAGAGATTTTTCCCTTAACGAAATCTGTTCCTTATAGATAGTTTTTGAAATAAGGTCCTGTACATTTTTCGAAAATTTGAGTACTTTTCGCGTACTTTCGCGTGAAAATACGGGCGAGAAAGTATGTGCTGTTTTAGCAACACTAGTTTTACATTTATTATTAACAATGTAGTTGCGAAGACGGTTTCTCGAATACCTCACTCTATGTAACTCCGGAACATGCTCTCTTCGAACCCGATATATCGACTGGAGCCCCTGGAGGACGCGCCCAGATACACGTCCGTTCTCTTTTTACTCCGCACTGTCAATCAGTCCTCTCTTATCCCAGCCGCCGCCTCTCCCCGCGGCCACAGTCCATTTTGCGTGCTCTCTGTAACGCAGGCCGCCTCCCCGCGCCGCGCCGCGCCGCGCCGCGTCGCGTCGCCAGAGGACACCTGCGGGTGCCCCCCTCCCCCGCCCGCTGGCCGCTGCCGCTGCCCGGGGGCTGTGTCGCAGTAATGAACACGAAAAAAAGTGTATTAAGTTCTGTATTTCGAGCGCGCGGCCCGGTCCGGCGCCGCCGCCGCCTCCGACAACCCCGTCACCCCCACCCACGCAATAAATCCCCGGCGCACAAGCCGCCGCGGCCACATCAAAGCCAGCGGCGGCGCGCGCGGCGGCAGTGGAGGCAACAGTGGAGGAGGCGGTGGAGGAGACGGTGGAGGCGACGGTAGAGGCGGCCGCGGTGGAGGTGGCGGTAGAGGCGACGTGGAGGCGGCGGTGGAGGCGGCAGTGGAGGTGGTGGTGGAGGCGGCGGTGAAAACGGTGTTGGAGGTGGCGGTGGAGGCGGTGGTGGAGGCGACGATGGAGGCGGCGGTGGAGGCGGTGGTGGAGGCGGTGGTGGAGGCGGCGGTGGAGGCGGCGGTAGAGGCGGCGGCGAAGGTAGCGGTGGAGGCGGTGTGCGGCGGCGAAGGTGATCGTGGAGGAAGCGGTGATGGCGAAGGTGGTGCAGTCGGTGACGAACAGCGAAGAGGTTATGACTGTGGAGAAAGCATCAGCAGCGAGGTGAGCGGGGTGGTGAGGTGGTATAATGAGAGGAGATAGTGATGAAGGCGGCGGCGGTGGAGGCGGAGTGCTGGGGTCAACGACGAGGAAGCGGGTGGCAAAGGACCTGAAGGAAGCGGGGATGACGATGGGGTGTGGTCGGTGGCGAAGGGGGGGGAGGATATGGTAGCGGCGAAAGCAACAGCGGCGAGGTGGATAGGGTGGTACAAGCGGAGGAGTTGGTGGTAGTGAAGATTACGGCGGAGAAAGCAGCTGGGCATGCTTGGGCGACAGTGAAGGGCAAATGACGCGATGGCGTCGGGGATGGTAGTGAAGGAGTTGACTTTGGTGGAGGTGGTGATTGTGGTCCGCCAAAGCGCTGGTGGTGGCTTTGATGACCGGGGAGGGAGAGGAACGTAATGACGGGGATGTGGAAACGGTGAGAGGGGCTACGGTGGAGACGGGAGCGGCAGTAGTGACGGTGGCGTTGGAAGGGTGTCGGCAGTGATGGTAGAGAGGGGGAAATGTGGTGACGATGGTTGTGGCGGCGGTAGTGACGGTGATGAAGGCAGAGATGGCGGCGGTGCAGTCAATAGTAATGGTGACGGAGTCGCCGAGTGGGTGCAAGACACGGCGGTCTTAGTGATGTTGATGGAGACGGCGGCGGTTGCTAGACTGATGAGCGCGGTGGTGACGTTGAGAGCTGTGGAGTTGGTGATGGGAGCAGTAGGCTCTGAGGTGGTAGCAACGTTGGCAACGCTGGCGGCGGCGGCAGCGGGTCCGCACAAAGACTGACATTCTTGCCCAGCCCGCAGGCATAATTCCTGATGATAACCCGCCGCGTGCGTGAGTTTGTCGTGTTGGATGTCCTGCGGACGCTTGGCCGACCGCTTTCGTCCTCAGCTCTGCGAACCTCATTCCAACTCCAACCGCAGTCACCAAAGTCCGTGTGGAAGCGTCATCATTGCCATCTTACGCAAAAATAGCGTCGCCTCCTCCACATACGTCGCTTCTTACTTTCTCTATACTTTTATCACACTATAGAGAAAGAATTTTAATGCTAAGAGAAAAATTGGTGATTTTTTGACCCCAAAATAACAACTTATAATGCCGGGCCCTGGTAACGAAGAATTCAATAAATCTTGTTCCTAAATGCACTTCGTCTAACACGTACAGTCAGAATCCACGTATTGTAGGACCTTGACACCCAAAATTGGATTACGGCAAAGCGTCTGTCCCTCCCGTCAAATTAGTGCGTGAAACGTAGAACTTTTTTTTATTTATTCAAGCTTGACCTTTGGCCTATTGCACACACGTAAGACAAAGTAAATGATATACAATTATTTTGACAAAAAGTCTTCAAGCTTTTTCTTTAACTTTTTTTCTCGTATGTAGCGAGGAACGGTAAAGAAATTGGCACTGGTCCCTTTCTTGGCGAACACTCTGTATGTTTTCGAAAATTACAAACAAAAAATGAACGTTGCAAAAGTAAAATTTTGATGGTTGAGATATTTTTAATGAAATATGTCCTAAAAATGTAGTTCTTTGGAAAGGATCCTGAACATTTTTAATAATAAGAGAAGTTTTGCGTAATTCTAGCAATGCTTCAAAATTCCAAATTGGAATTTCCCCTCACCATTTGCAAGTCTTTCACGAGGTATCCGACTGGAATAGAATTGCAACGGCGCGCCGCCCCGCAACACGGCAATTTCAAATTCTAAGAATTCCCCCTCAATGTTGGGAGCTGTTGTATTTGTATGAAACGCAGTTTTAATTACCGAATTTGTGTTGTCATAATAATTAGCTTTAAAATAATTAGTTTTAGAACCTGATGTTCTACGACTTGTAACGAGGTTTAGAAGTGATCACTGAAATATGTTAATACTGATAAAAAAATTAGTGTATTATAATATTACGTAAGCATTACTAAGTGCGAGAAAATATGTGCTGTTGTAGTACCAACTTTTTCTCTTCTATCGCTAAACTATATACCAAACACAGCCCAGAGGAATACTTACATCCTATGGCTGCCGCGGCAACTAACGTCAACATTGCCACCGGAATCAGAAAGGTGCATGTAGTTTATAACCCTATACTATCCTTATTTTCTTATAAATTCAAAAATTTACGCCGGGACCACCTGTGTACTTGTACATACTCAGTGTTTACAATCGTCACATGATTGATATCCCCGTTGTCATTGCTGCAGTCAGCATGAGATTCAACACTACATCCATCACTACTGCCATCAATCCCAATTACTCGTATTATCTCCCCACATCCCAAATCTCTGCTTTCATCGCTATTGAGCGTGTGATAACCACGTGCTTTCTAACGCAATTAATATTTATACCACCATGTCATCAGTCACTTCATTGTTATGTCTTTGCTATGAGCGTGTCTTTTTCAGAGTCACAAAAAACGTTACTTAAAAACTGATATTCACTGCAACTTGATGTCTCTGTTCATGGGGCTCTATTATCATCACTGTCACATCCACTATACGTAGCACCCAATATCTATGTCTCCACCAACTCTTCCCTATCATCGACGGCCTCTCAACTATTTGTACTCTATTCATTTGCATCCTCATTCACATTCTCAAACATTTGGGAAACATTTTCGAACCACAAACTGGGTCATTTGTGCGGAAAGCGCACAGAATAACCCCTTACCCGAACAAAAATAGATACAAATACTACGCTGGGAATCTGTCGTTGATTCCACCCTCCCCCGTTGGCATGCCACTATTAATCATCATTATCAGCTTCATTAGTACCATTTTGACAGAAATTCTCTATTTTCCCAATCATACATTCTATTCTATATTATATTACACTACACATTATATTATAGACGACTAGCTGACCCGGCAAACGTTGTTTTGCACTATAAATTATTCCTAGGAATAATTTTTAATAAATTTTAGTAAAAAAAATGACTAACTGACTAAGTGTTTGAGGATGTGGTGAATATGAGTTGAAGAGGCATGGAGCGCTGTGAACGATAATGGAATATAAAAATAACACAATACCAAACATTTATATTTTTAATTTATTGTAATTTATTTTTGAAATGATATACATTGCTAATTGTGATAATTTTAATAAAAAAACATATCAATCCCTCAACGCAATAGAGTGTATAATATTTTTTGTGATCCTACCTTAGCTAACACAAACTGGATGGTTCGCCCACTCGAGAGCATGCCACGTATAATTGACCGTGTGAAAAACATGGTGTGCTAAAAAAATAAGCCACAAACAGACATCGTTTGGCAATGAGTCTTATCGATAGTCATCGCAAATGCCAATCTTAACGGAAATTGAAACCGTTTAAATTGAATGGGCACATCTGTGGGTATAATAGGGATCCGTGGCAGTAATATATTCTCACCTCGAAATTTGCCATTTAAAATGATGACTTCGACGTTTTTCATTACAGCCCTGCAAATTAATCATAAATTATTTAAAAATCACACCGAAATAGAAAAATGATGATTGTAAAATTACGATTAACCTTCAAACAATAAAAATAATTTCCGAAAACTGTAGTGAGTGAGAAACGGCTTATTGCGTAAGAGCACTCATCCGTATTCCGTGCTGCTTATTGGGTAACAAGCAATGTTGCCAGATGTGAAACTTCCGATTCCGAAGTTTTAAGTTCAAAAATGCGGATTTCTTCTAATGAATGCGGTTTTACTAATATAATTTAAAGATAGGGGAAAACATCAAAATTCCGTTTTATTAATTAAACAGATGCGATAGTCTCACTTTATTTGTTCTACGTTTGTTCTCACTCTCGTGTAATGTTCTCGATTCACCCAAGAAATTAAAAATATAAAATATCAGTACTTTTGTTATAAATGTACTTTCAATTTATTTTTAATCTCAGTTTAATATGAAGCCGAGTCACATAATTTCAACATTTTTAATTTCAATATCCCGCGAAGTGCATAATTTCTCCGGCTTGAATAAACGCAGTAAGAATCTGAACGACGATCCTTATTCTTATTTGGCGTATTCGAAAACGACTAACCAACATGTCAACTATCCGTCCTCTGAATCTCTAACAGTAAGACAACGGAGTTCACGACTACACCTTGGTGCTTGGTCATCAATTTTCGAATATGACAATTGGATAAAGCCCTAATGATTGGTAGATGATTGGTGTTTTATTACTTTCTACTTTAATCGAATAGAGAGAGACAGCATTTTGAACATTCAAACTTTGTCAACCATAGTTAGCGGGACATCTAACGATCGTTGTAATAACTGAGGAAATGAAAAAAATGGATTTTAATCCACTACAATGAAAATGCAGATTTTTTTGGCATCCTCATTGCGTAATTAGATGTTAATAATGCGATATAAAATGCGGAAATGCAGTACATCTGGCAACACTAGTTCGAAGTGACGCCGGTAGACGCCTTGCGGGGATACTGATCAAGTGATAATTGCATCATTACATCATGTGAATCAGTCAGGTTTTTTTTACCTATTGTTGCTCTAAATGGCAGTAAAAACGAAAATCTATATATTAAAAGACGGCAGGAGATAATAATTAACGATAATAAATAAGCCTTCTCTAAAGAACAATCATTTTAAACAATGTTATAAAATACATGTACACATTTTTAACGAAAATAAATAAGCCTTCTCTAAAGAACAATCATTTTAAACAATGTTATAAAATACATGTGCACATTTTTAACTGTTCAACAATGAATCTGTTCCCCATTTTGTACATTCGAGAATTTAATATCAACTTCCGAAGGCTAACAAAACATTAATTAATTAAGGTTAATTAAACATTTCGCAGCAACAAACATCACAAATTATTAAAACAAAGGTCCTAGTCCCAATGTCATATCTACCTGTAGTGAAATAGTAATTGCTGTGCTTTTTTTCCTGCTAATTATAGTATTAATGATATATTAGTCTCTAATATACTTAAGACTCTTCAAACGTAACGCAACAATGTATCACGGAGACAAACATTTTTCCAGGTGCGTAATATGGAGAAACACCGTGTAGCTGATGAAATACCGCCGTGTGAAATACCTACCGTGTGTAGCAGGGTGGACTACCCTTATCACTAAGAGGTATAAAAAATAGATAACAACCTATTCTCAGACCTACTGAATATACATATAAAATTTCATCAAAATCTGTCAAGCCGTTTCGGAGGAGTACGGTAACTAAAAAACTGTACTGTAAACTGTAGAATTTATATATATATATATATATATATATATATATATATATATAATTCTCGTGTCACATTTTTATATATATATATATATATATATATATATATATATATACATAAAAACTATTGTGCATATAATCTACATTGTATTACAGACTACAGACATATAAATAGGATGAAATAATGTAGATTACCTCAATTAGTATTTTACAGGAAACCATTGGAAAATGCGAGCGAGGAAGACCACGTATATCATAAACCACGTAAACAAGGATTTATAAATAATTTTGAAAGAGAAAGGAATAAAGAAAGAGTTCAGTTATAATAGAGAGAAATGAAGAAAATTAACTGATTAAATTGTTAAAATTTTAAAGGAATGTATTTTTATTACGTAATTTTTGATAAACCGGAAAGATGTGTAAACTTTTCAAACAACAGAAATATGTATGTTTATTGTCCCTACCAACTCACGAATTTTCTCTGACTCCCTTTTCACAGCCACCCTCTTTGGCACATCCACTACCACCGCAACGCAGATTCTTTTGAACTCCAGCGCTACGACCGCCGGTAGAAGCTCCTGCAGCGGCTGCGTTGGCGGCCGCCGAGCACATCCTGGGTGACCACTGCAACCGCTGCACGAGAGTTATACTACGCGCCAGGATGAGCCCTTTTGTCTGAACATCCAGCGTTCGCGAATCACAGGCTGTGAGACCACAGTTGGTTTACTCCGACAAGGGCACACGGATTTCAGATGGAATATTGGTTTTGTAAATAATCTGGTATAAATGGAGAGATACGTAGTTGGTAGTCAAGCGATTGTTGTTTGATGATCCTTGATTTGTCATATTCTATTATCAAATTCGATACCGTGGGGGCTTTGTTTATTGTTTAATGGAAAAAGAACACATAATCGGGGAATAAGTAGAATAATATGGTCATTTCGAAGTTTTGATATCCGAGAAAGTTAAAGAGTGTACATTTACAAAGAGGACTTTGGGTAACCATTTAGAACAATGAAGAATTAGATAAAAGTATTGTGATGTAAATACTAGGACTTAGAAACGTTCGAGGCCAAAATAAACAATTTAGTCTTTGAACAGGAGGGTAGGATCCAAACTCTTTATTGACAATCACCTTATTTTAAACATAGGGCTACATTACCATGGTGTGTACGGCTACATTACCATGGTGATTTTCAATAAAGAATTTGGACCTTACCCTTATGTTCAATGATTAAATCAATTTGAATGACAATCTTTACCTTAAGAAATATATTGAAAACAAAATAATAAATATTGAACATTGGAGATTCCTAGAACAAAATAAACTTTTTTTGTATTCGCCTTGTCCGTACTGGATGGGACATCGGCCCACGTACGTAATATTTGTTTGTAGAGAACGTCAGAGTGGGGCATCAATCAATTACTAAGATCATTAGTTTCAAGCCCTTAGCTCAGAATAGCAAACACATTCCAAATTGATTTGCACAAAGTCGGGCACATTGGGTTAAAAATTTCCAGAGATTTTACACTCGTTTGAAATTGTGGCGTGAATCAGATTATATTAATACATATTTATACACACTTTAAAATCGTTTCAATACCCCTCATCATTATCTCTATCATTACACCCTCATCTATTCATTACATTCTCATTCAGGGGCCTCAATGGTCTTAGTAGAGGAAGGGCTCTCATCTACAATGAACAAAATAATCCATTTGCAAGTGTTTCTAATACAACAACTCTTTTTCATGTTATTTTGCGGGGTGGAGCCAGACACGAAGTTTGATGATGGGGGGACTTTATTTATTTATTTCCCGCGAATGGGCCACCTTGGACCATGTCTGCATGAACCCTGCATTTTCCGAGGCTCAATTTCATTATCTCGGTAGCAGGTGCATGTAATTTTTATAACGGGATCATCATTTAGCTGGATCCTACTTTTATCCCCCAGGATTGTTAGCACTGGGGGCATGAAAGATGAAATTATGATGATAGTGAGGGGTGAAACGACGACACACACAAACACACCAATACCCGAGGCGGAACTCGAACCCGCAATCTTTCCGTCGGAGATCTGGGCTATCCGGACCGGCTATTTATACATTTTATTTATTTTACTCGTATTTATTTTATTAATTATATTTATTTTATTTGTTATATTTATTTATTTTCCAACTTGTCTAGCTTCCACTCTGCTCATCCTTTGATGTTTATCATGGCCTTTGAATCGTCCGCTTCCCAGCGTAGTAAGCCAACCCGCGGCGTGGCAGTGGTGCCCGGCGCCGCACCGCCTTCGTCGTTGCGTCGCGACCTCTACCGGACACGCACGACGCAGTGACGCAGGTACGTCAACTTTGACCTCGTCATGTGCGTAACCCCTTCCCACGCTCGCCCACGCTCTACGCTCGGCCAGCCGGCGTTTCCCTCGCTGCAAAAATTGTGCCGCGCAGAGCTCTACGTACGGTCCGAAAGGCAAATTCGCGTTTGACGAACGACAGCATGCGCACGTCAAATGTCAGAGGATTTGTTTTAAGATGTAAAGACTCACGGTCATCGGGAACCTAGGGATTTAACACAATTCCCATGCGTTTCAAACTTCAACTACAAATGGAAAAGTTCAAAGTCGGTTGTAAAGGCGAAAATTTCGGGTAAATATTTCAGTGAAATTTTTACAGTTTTCTCCTTGGTATTTTAATACATTTTATTATTCTTTTACAAATAAGTTACCAAGCCTTTTTTATTTCCAGAACGTTTTTGATATAATCCATTTGCGTGACATTCAGTTGTAGTCGCCCACACTCTTGAGGGCCCCATTGTCCATCGTACAATGAATGAATGAGATGAAATGAAATGTGAAACAATGTAAAATAAAGCGCTGGAGAGATGAAGTTATCAGAGGGAAGTGAAGACTAAAAGCAGAGTTAGGTTGTTTTGTTTTGTTTTTATTTTTTTAGAAGAAACAAAATGTTGTATGGTACAGAAAGCAACATTCTTCGCTCAGAATCTGGCACATGACATGGCTAAAATATTGGGTTATAATAGTTTTTAATTTTACTATTATGTTGAAATGTGACGGAAAGAAAATGTTATTGACAGAATTTAAAATTTCGATTTTTAAAATATTGAAAATGCGAAGATGAACTCAAGCAGATAATACTAAACCAATGGTTATGAATAAGCTATAAAATAAAGAATGAAAAAAAGGTAAATAAAGGAATGACAGGAAAAAGGTAAAGAAAAAAAATGAAAGGAAAAAAGGAAGCTAAGTTCTGGAAAACTTTACCATGGAACGCCTGAACATTTTTTCGATTTTACTTAGAAAATGTCTCTGTAAAAAAATATGTGATGTAAAGCGAATGTTATCGTTTCATCTTTCAAGGCCAATCTCTATAACTTAAATTTACCCGATTTATTTAATTTATTTACTTATTTATTTTCCAACCAGTAGAAGATTAATCTTTTCTGCTACATTACTGTGAACAAATTGTATTATTCTTGTCTTTATATTTCAGTATTTGTTATGACTTTTCTGTTTTTTGTGTCTTATTGATATTTTGTGACTTTCGTGTATTGTGTATTCGTATTTTGTATTAATGGCTAATAATTTACAATTTTCTTTCTTTCTATAATAATATGGCATCATATGAATTCTGTTTTTATGTTTCAATATTTTGTATAAGGTGCGGTTTGTACTTTTTTGTATTACCTCTAGTTTGGGAGAAGAAATCAATAAATGTAACACCAATGGAGTGCAGGACGAATGTTTACCGATAGTGAAAAGAATGGACAAGTGTTGAAAAAATATATTCATCACCTATGATCGTCTAGGGGGAAACCTAGACTCAACCTAGAGCTTACGCTTCCGACACGCGGACAACAAACCTCTGCAATAGGTTCAAGAAAGAAAAAGAAACAAAGAGAAACAAAGCATACCAAAGTAAAATGAAAGGAACAAAAGAAAAATATAGCATAGTGAAAAAAAACTTTTATAAGTCGTTCAATGTTTTTCCAGAGGGAGACATGTACGATTTTCAAAGCAACAAGGGAAATTTTCAAGAAAATTGTTTCCGAGTATTACTCGTCTACAGGAAATGTAAACTATCGATGTATTATAGAAATGGTCGATCTTGAAAAGATAATCACACGGAGATATTCACCAATAGCTGGAATAAAGTGACATACGTTAGTTCACGTAAAACGTGCAGGGGAGCGTATATACACATGAGCAATTACGAAAGAAAAGATTAATAAAGAAAAAAAGTATATGAAATGTTTGAACAAAAATTGTAGGAAGTTAAATTATTGCAAAAATCAAATCAATGGAAAAAATTCCCTGAGCCATTCAATACATGACATTGGGGAGAATGTAGATAGCTTTTTAAATAAACGCTGTTTCGATCATACATCCTGTGGTGCTAAAACAGCACACACTTTCTCGTATCATTTGTAACTTGTAATTATCGAAAATTTAGTGTTCAAAGAAAACGAGATCTGTGCAATTTTTAGGTGTCCTTTTGTCTATTCGAGGGTTAATTGACCGATTATTTCGTGTTTTAGGAGACGCCAACTACTAAGGTCATCGTAAGTGTAATACATGATTTCATCACGGGAGTTGACGCCGTTCATCTTCCGCTGGATAGTGAGATCCGGTGCCGGCCTGCGAGCCTTATTGCACGGTTTTCTTCTTCCTAATATCTCCCACTAGTGGGACACCGCACCAGCTCTCAACTGGTCGCCCGACATGCGCCATGTGCTGTGCATGTAAGAGTGTGAGTAACGGATGAGGACAGGACTAGGAAGAGAAAGGAAAGCTCGCGAGCAAGCCGTGACCCTTTTCTTACGTAACTGATTCGGCATTCGCCTGATGTTAATCGGAGAAACCAAGGACAACTTCCGATCAGAGCAGCCGGCCACTAGAATTCTGTTCGCTCGTTGGTGAAAGGAGCTTACCAAAATTTGCGTGGTCAGACGGAAGAGCAGGCCTCATGGTCTGAGTCTCGCCACGTAAAATAAGATATCCATTGAAAAACTATGTTTAATAAAAGTCTATTCAGACACCAATGGTCAATCTTGCAAGCACAATTGCGCGGCCCATCCTCAACATGCCACTGGCGTATCCAGGCCCAAAAGGCTTAGAGTTTTTGTTTGTAACCGTCTTTCATTTGGCAAGATTGATTTAAATGTTTGTTCACGTCAGAATTATCTAATTATTAAAAACACTATTGTGCAGTATTACATGCAGACTACAAAAGAAAAATACAAAATATAAAATACATTCATTACGAGGACAACCCGGCAGACGTTGTTCTGCCCTTCATCTCCCTCTTTCTCCTCCCATCTCCGTTTCTCACTGTCTCTACCTTCCTCTCTCACCCTGTCCCTGTCTGCCTGTCTCTATGTGTCTCTGTCTCTACCGCTCTCTGTCCCTCATTCACATTTACTTGCAGATTCTGCACGTCTCTGATCAGGTGAGGTAATATCGGGAAGCGCCATACCAGCAAAAATGTAATAGAATGTTCAGAAAGTCTTCATTCTGTAGATTACGGTGTAAGAAACGTTTCTTTGAGGCCTATGGCCTCAAAAGTTTAGTTTTTAAAGCCATATAACGCCTTGTTTAGGAGTTATTTAACGATATACATTCAAAATACTGCCGAGTATGTTGCGGGTTGTTTTTGACGTGAATATGTAGTGAATATGTAGCGCCATGTAGTGGAGTTGCAACAAAATTAACAACACACAAGTCTCGGTGAAAAAACACGTAGAAGTGCCAACTTTCATGGAGATCGGTCCAATGGTGTCGGAGTTTGGCTCTTATATACATACCAACATCCTGTTTTATATTATTATTATTATTATTATTATTATTATTATTATTATTATTATTATTATTATTATTATTATTATTAAAAACCTGTTCATGCCTAATAGGGCAAAGGCCTTCTGCGTAACGCAGGGAAGTTGTCCACGTCACCTAGATTACAATTCCAGGTGACAGTGGTGGTTGGTATTCTGAGTACATACATTAAGTAACTGATTTTCTAAATTACACTTGTTACACAATATTTCACAATGGAAGTTTTATATAGAGAGATTATTTAACAATAATCTATGATGCCCCCAAAATGATCGGCTGGATGCGCCCCTACCGTCGGTGGGCGTGGGCCGCGAGGCGGGCGGCGGGCGCGGCGCGCCAGGACAGGCGTGAAGCCGTCGCGGCGTCGCGTCGCGTCGCGGCGTCGCGGGCGAGCAGCAAAGCGCGCGGCGGAGCGTGCACCTACACGTGCGCGGACTTTTGTACGCGACCGCTCGCCATGCGACGCGCGCAAGCGGCGGCGGCGGCGGCGCTTTTCGAGGGGCGCAACGACGCGGCGCGCGCCAGGTGCCGCGCCACGCCCACCTCCACACTTCCACGCGCCGGGGTACACAGCCACGTCGCTCGATTCACACGCTGGTTCACCGGCCCTGTTCTCGCCCCGGGGTGCCGGTTTTTGATGGATACCGGGCGCGTCAAATGATATACCGCGTCAAATGATATAAATGATATACATATAAATGTAGTGCGTGCTTTTTACGCGGTAGGTGGCGAGGATCTTTTCCCGCTGGATGGCGAGATCCGGCGCTGACTTACGTCGGCTAGCCGGGTTTCCCCAACCAGGTATCTCCCACCAGCGGGGCACCGCCCCAGCCGGGACAAGCTCTAAGCTCCCGACCGGTTTCCCGGCACGTGTGGTAGTGTAGTGCAGGTTAGTGTATGTGTGTGTGTAAGTAAAGGGTGAGGACATGACAAGGAAAGAGAAGGAGAGATCGCGCGCAATCCGTGGTCCGTTTGTTACTGCACTGCTCCGGCATTCGCCTTGAGTTAATCGGAGAAACCACGGAAAACTACCGATCAGAGCAACTGACAGCTGGAATTTTCCTCCAGACAGAGACAGAACTCAACCTAGTTATGTACCTAAGAGTCAAAAATCCTGCCATCGTCGGGACCTCGAACCAAGGACCTCCCAGTCAGAGGCACTGGCATTGCAGTCTCATTAGTTCATGCTCTAAGCCATCCTTCCCGGTTCTGGATGTCGCAGGGTTCATGTCCCAACGGTGGTGGACTTTTGATACTAGCTCGATAGCCGTGTCGAAGTCAGAGGTGACTTTAGAGGAATCCTAGCGGCCGACTGCTCTGGTCGGTAGTTTTCCGTGCTTTCTCCGATCAATACCTAGCGAATGCAGGAGCAGTTCCCTAATAAACAGGTCACGAACCGCGCATGATCTTTTCTTTCTCTTCCTTGTACTATCATCTTACTTTAGACATACTTACACTTACAGCACTACACTACCACGCACAGACCAGTCGGGAGCATAGAGCTTGTCACCGGTTGCAGTGGTGCCCCGCTGGGGGACGTAAGTGGAGGAGACAATCCTCGCAAGCACGCGTGTAGGTTGGCGCCTTTTCACACATTCTAGCAGTGGAAGAACACCGCTATTAAGCGACACGTAGTAAATACTACACTTACTGGACGATAACCATAGTCGTGGATCCGTCAGGGAACTCAAAATAATCAATCAAGAAAGTACTTACGTTACTACATTATGTGTATATTCCGTACACGTCTTCAGAAATGATCATTAGGGAATGTGCTGAATATGTTCGGTATAACTTTGGAACTAGCAAATGTTCCAAATTGCTGGTTATGAATTTGCTGGTTAATGATCATAATATCCAAAATGGATCTTTAAAGTTCGAAAAGTTGTATTACATTTGAGTTGTGTACAAGTTGGAATGTATTACATTTTATAAGTAAATGATTAACTTCTAAAGATGAAGAAGGGTATGAATTGGAGACATCGAGAAAAAAACTATTGAAGTTAGTGCATAGTATTTTAATATACAAGATTTAAATATAATATACTACTTAACAGTTTCAATTATTAAACGTATTTATTCTATCCGTATATCGGCTGTCTTAAATTTTATCTGGACTAAAAGAATATAAAGTAAACTACTGATCTTATATCTCAGAAACGTCTTTAGATCCATAATCTCCCTTATAAAAAGAAGAGGTTTAGAAAATTTTCTTATAAGTTTCCCAACAGTAAACCAAGGTTAAGGATAACCCGTCTTTGGCCTTGACTGGTGGGTGGAAAGGTAAAGGCGCAAGTAACAGGACGGAAGGACAAGGAATGCAGCGTACCCGGTTACTCCATGCACGATACAACAAAGTACAAACGTACTCCATCGCCTTTAGATTCCCGAAGCACACCGAAGCAGATGTCTCACAAAGGGCGCCGGGCTGAAGGTCGCGAACAGCGATGGGGGTTGGATGTGGGTTCCAGATGGTGTGATCACCCGCAGAGGGTGAAATAGGCCACTCTGCGGGGGAGTGACCAGGATAAATGACACGAGAATCGCCTGCTCAATGTGTTTCGTGCGTCGTGTCAAGACGTTCTTAATGAACTCAGGTCAACACACCGTGTCAATTACATACCCCTAGTGAGAAGGATTCTTTTTATATACGTGGCAGAAGAAAAATAGAATGGAAGTTATTCACAATTTTTGGACTATACCTTGCAAATTACTTTCTTACAATGAATCAGTGAAATTAATGTTCGAATGAAGTGGACAAATCACTTAACGTTTAGTGATTATTTATTTCATTCGTAATCTATTATCAAGGCATAAAGCATCCAAAAGCGACCGAAAATTCATCTAAGATCGCGGTTCAATATTCAGTGTGGCCTTAAATTTGCTTGATGTGTTCGAGTTCATTAAGTTTTCGATCGCCGCCGCCATCGACTAAGCGGGCCAACTACTCTGATCGGCGGTTTCCGTGATTTCTGTGAATGTTTCGTGTTGAATCCAAGTAGAACCTGTTTACCGGTCTGCGGACCGCGCACGATTCTTCTTCGCCATTCTATCCCCTTTCCCATTGTTACGAAGAGCTGAAGTAGTTCAGAGGCAACGGACACTACGATCATTGGAAATTTCTAGGGTTCGAGTTCCGTCTTGACAGATTTTCGACATATATGCAAATATTTCGAATTCAACCACAGTCTGGGAGAGAGTTTTAGTCGGCTGCTATAACACATAGTTCTCCATGGTTTCTTCTATCAATATCACGGGAAGATACCTTTATACTCTTGAACATTTTCAAAGCATTTCTGACATCCTAACTGATATCCTAGAAAGATTCCATTAACGAATTAAAGCAAGAATATTAACACTTACCAGAGTCATTGTTGATTCACGTTCAGGTTTTGTCTTAACACCTTTATAAGCAGTGATTTCTATTTATTTAACTCTGGGATTCGTTTTTAAGTTTGTTCAATTCTCCACCATGGATGTCATATTTCAGTAGCAAAAGCTCCCAGAAACCAGTTTATCAAAGGCATTAATCGCAATCATCCACAATTTGTGTCTCTGGCTGCATGAATATAGTATTTTATAACATGAGAACACACCTTTGAATGTAATGTCTTTTATCGTATTAACAAGATAAGAATTTATTTTTGAGCAGTTTCCGCATGAATCATTTGCATATAAAAAATATCTTTTGTCAAAAAATGATGTAAATGTTTTCAAAATAGCATTTAACTTTTCTGAAAGTAATGTAGAGGAATATTATTAGGGAATTCTCTCAACATTCATCGAGTACTGGAATGTTTTCATTCACTCACAATCACACAGGGTATTGGGAGATACATCTCTAAATAATTGTCACTCAGAAAACAAAACAAAAGTTTGTATACAGAACACACTACGCCTTTTTTCAATATTCGAAATTACACCGCCCCAAAAACATGAATTCTGTGACGTGGGAAGATAAAAAACCCCGATACGTCATGCAACGTAACTTTATATCTACACTCGATTCCCGATAACGAACCGAACAGTTACCTATACACAGATTTCCTGATATATAAATAATTTGTTATTGTTCAATTTCCCCTTTTACAGAGACGATGTTGTCGAGCGAGAACCGAAGGCAAAGTGAATTAACAGAGTGCAACGAACCCTTTCACAATTTGCCATTCCTTTTGAATGTTTTATGGAGACTTTGTGTCCAATGAATTCGCGCTGGTGTTTACAATTAGCAGAATATATGACGCCCGTAAGTGATAAACGAAGCGATGGGCGCGGTGCCCAAAACCGGTTTTCATCGCTTTACGTTTCAGGGGCTCCGTAATTGTCATTGTTTCATTAAGCGTATCAAAAATGAATGTTCAGTTGGAAAATACAGGGCATTGTTTCCATGGAATTGATCTACATTCTGATTCGAGGAACGGAAGTGTAAATGAAACCCCACTGTTAGGCTGAGGTAAAAGAGGAATTTTAACATAGGAAATCTTTGTAATTAGTATCATGGAGATGATTACAATGAATCTAAACTTTTGGGATGCATTCACTAAAATATAAAAAAGTGTGTCTAAAAAATGATGTACAGTGACAATGAGCAGTGATACAAGGGAAATACTATATAAACATTCGGAAAGTACAGAGAGAGCACAGACGAGATCACAACATTAAATACATTCTTTTGGGATGTTATTACATCGCGATCATACTAATATTTCAATATTTTGGCCAGAAATAACATTTACACTGTTTTAATTATAGTGGGAACATTGCCAGTGATTGGCTGATAATAAAAGTCGTCCTACTGCTCAATCAAATTGTATTTTTTGTTTAAAACGTATATTTGCCTCGCGATGGATTGCCACCAAGACTATCCGCATACTTACTCCAAAATGGGCACGCCAGCGAACTCTCCAGCGAACAATTGAACTAAAGCAACCTGATCCAGAAAGACTCCGACAGGCGCCAGTGATGTAGCGAGACTCTTGAGACTCACACAAAATACTTAAGTATCTAGTACAGTAAGTGAGTCTTAAGCGTACGAATGACATGTTGAAACGAGTACGCCAAAGATACGTACATAACGTGAAGTTACGTATATAAGCCCTCGTAAGAGTTAAGCACATTATTTTTAGCATAAATTTATGGCAACTTTATTTTAATTCAATGATGCCTTATTTTACTTAGTGAAACCCAGGTCGTCAATCCTGCTCTTTCGTCTAACCACACAAATTTCGCTATGCTCCATTCACCATATAGCGGAGAAAGAAGGTATTACTCGGGTGACGAAACAGGCGATTTGAATTTAGCTCAGAGGCTTGTTTTGAGGTTGATGATCTTTTACATCCAGTAATTCTACAACGTGGGACAAGCGACTTTACTTCCCCTTTGAAGGAAAGCGTACGAAGGTTTTTTTTCTTAAAAATCCACTGCTTCAATCGGGGTTGAACGTGCAAACTTGGGTATAGCCGCCTGAAATGCTGACCTATGTACCATCAAAGCCACTTCTACAAGTACATCTTTTGGAGTTTTTATTTTGGAGTCATCCTAAATAGCAGCCATGTCGATTCATGCAGCCCTTGAGTCTTATTTACTTTGTTGTACCCAGCTATATAACATGGCCATGTCTTCTTTGCAGTACCTGTACGGCAAAGTACCGCACATTAGCACTTACCAATCAACAAACAGTGAACGTAAGCACTAGTTTCCATGCGTGAGTACTGAAAAGAAAATATATATCCTCTCTCCAAGAAGAAAACAATCGCAAGATAATCTACTCTTCCTTGGGCAGCAACTCTCTTAGGTGACACATGAAAATCAGCGGTATTGTCATTACTAAAACGCAAGTGGTGTGTTTTCGAAATTTCCTTCCCGAAATTACTTACTGGGATATGGTTGCACGCGACTCCAATCAATATACACATTTAAAAGCACACATAGAGTTCGCTCGTTTGTATACACATTGCTGCCACACAGTGGTTGTCGCCGTAGTAGGGCTGCGGAACATGAGGATCTTCCAGGATTTTATTTTACTGAAGCTATTCTCCTGTAGTTCTTTTGCAAGAATACATCTGGGAATTCAGATGAGCTTCATGTATCTAGAACACGAGCGTTGCTTATTGGAAAATCTAATGCCCAAAAATATATCACAAGTTACATGACATTTTTTCTCGTATTTCACGACACAAACACAATCACGGCACGGATTTCTAAAGCAGACCCCTGTTTCAAGTCGTATAAACTGAAAGAAGCTGTATATGTTCTTTGTTGTAAAATGTGTTGGGAAAGTTCCATTTGCGAGGCTCGGAGAAGTTTTATGTTAATCGCAGAGGCTGAAGGCAGAACTTGTCAGTGGACTTCCTGATGTGCAAGCGGAGAGAGAAAATATATCAAATTGGTATTTATTTTCCTAAGCTAATGTAGAACAATCCGCAACCATAACACGCACTTTTGAATCGCCACTCATTACACAATGCTGTTCTAACGCGCAAGCAAAGTCTCGTAACGTGCGCCAGGAAAGTCTCTCCGCACGGAGCCGAATCATGGACTTCTATTAGAAATTGAATAGCAAGCAGATTACTGGAAAATAAGTGAAGGGGACAACACTTCCAGCATCTGTTATGATTGTGGTCAGTATGTTATTTACGTTTTCATTTGTTACAAGTTGCAGTTCTCGCTACAAACATAATTTCCCAGGCTAGCACTTTCATCGTCCACTGGTGCCACTGGGGAGAGACTTTCCTAGCGCACTGTATTTATCCATTTGCTTTAGTCGTTTGTTAAAATTATCGGGAGTCTCAGTAAGGCTAGGTCGTCTAAGGCGGCTCCAGACATTTCTTTAAATAAAATAAAATAAAATAAAACTTTTCCCCTCCATTCCTCCAACAACAACAACCTCAGGAAGAAGAAGCCATTCTTCTCCTGGCTGCTCTTTTCCTAGAAAAGGCGCCTGAAAATCCGCAGCCGCCTCGTCATCCCCAGAACGCAACTTGCTTATTGGGAATTTCCTTCCCGCCTTGCTGCTGAGATATGGCGCCCGTTAAACTCGATGGCGAGGAAGGACGGCGTCGGGATTTTTTGCCGGCCGGGCGGCCAGACGGCGGCGGCGCGGCGCGTCCATTTCGTCCAAATCGGCAGCTAATTTCCGTCCGTCCGGGGAGTGCCTCGTCCGATGGCGAAGAAACCCCCCGCGTGAGGCGGAATCCGCCACCGCCTGAGAAAAGGCTGCCAACATAGCAGGCCGAAATGTTCTTGTCTGTAGGGATTACAATTTAAGGTATGTTTGTTGGATTGATAACTGTGAAATACCTCCGAAAAATAGTTTAAATTAAGGCAAAATCTACGTCCTTCAAAATGGTAAGAAAAAAATGGCCCTTAGCGGGCTATTTTTTTAATAAAAGGAGTTTAAATTTGTACAGGATCTTATGGAAAAACTTTCGTGAGCATTGGTTCCTTTAAGTTATTGAAGAAGTTACACGCTGAAAGTATTTTTTTCTTTTATTCAACACGTAACCATTTTTTAAGGAATCAGATAGTATTAAATGTAGCATAAATATCTCACTGGGCATTCTGAAGAGTAATTTATAAAAAACCTGCTGCGAAATTCATCTGCTGGCTCTCGGCCTAGGAGTTCAGCTACACAAATTATGCTATTGTACCACTGTTCCTCTTGGGGTACGAGATAAAACCACCCTAACTTAAAATTTGGTACCACACACAACCACAAACTTTTTCACGATAACTTACTTTCAACGTAAACAATCTGAATTAATATTCAACTCAGAAAGAAAGAAATTAACCTAACATATATGAGGTATTGCCAACTTAGGAAAATCTAGTGAGAAACTAAATTGATTAGTAAGCATTTATTATAGAGTAGCTATTCAATATTTTTCTTTTAACTATTTAAAACGAATTATTTAAATGTTTCGTTTACGTTTTCAAGCAGTTAATGTTAATCTGTAGATATATGGTTGAGTGTTTGCTGTATATCAATGACCGAGTGCTCAATATTTCAAAAACTTGGTGAACGAAACATAAAATTTAAGATCAAATTCATTGAGCATCATATTCAGATACGAGTGTAGATATTGTGTAATATACTTTTGTGCTGATGTTCTGAAAACTTAATATACAAAAAATAGATTTGTGTGTGTGCATTGTACACAAAAGCTTCTGAACCACTGGAATATTTCTACCAAACTTTTACCCTGATAAATAAATATCCAGTCAATGTTCGTTAATCAAATACAGTTTAAGAGACACCACCGATTATACCCCTAACTCACTATGTTGTTTATTATTGTGCAATTAACCAGTTGTATTTGGTTTAGTGAATGACTTGTCACAACTTTATTTTTTTTGCAGAGGTCAAGTTATGGAAGATTGCTTAGAATTACTATTTTTTATTATTATTTTTACTAGAAAGTACTTATTTGTGAAATATGATACAAGCCCAAAATAACCGAAATATTTTGCTTCTCTTCTCATTGCATAAGTTTTGGTTTTCCATTCTCTTCCTTTGCCTATCCCAAGACGATATTGTTCTATAATTTTAAAGCTGGAGAATATTTTTTTGAATAGATATTTCTTTGTATAAATACACTCTGCCAAATGAACTGAAGGTGGAAGATAATTCTATGTAGGTCCTAGGACAGTATTTCTAGGTGAGCACCGAATACGGTTCTGCAGATGCTAATTGCCAATTTAAAGATTAGATAAATCAGGATTCCAAAAACCCAGAAAATGGAGTCATGAATGATGATAGAAAAATGGATTGCACATTTTTGACAGAAAATAACCTACCTTACGCCTACTGTATATTAAAATACGCAAGATAAACTTTTTCTAGTAACTTCTGGTACGATTTTAGTTCTTGCAAATAATTTCAATCTCGTAGGTCCCAAACTCGTGAAATAGTTTGATTATTTTCTTTTATATGTAGTTTATTTAAACACTAGTTAGGTATTTTTTAAGTCAAAACGCTATTGACGTGTATATTAACTCAAATTTTCTTAAGCCATAAATCTTCTCTTATTTGCCATATCCACATTCCTTAATCAATTTCTTAAAATTTTAGAAGTCATTTTCCCTATTATATTCTCATTTTATGCCTTCTCTAATATGAAAACAGTAACGTTACGACCGCAGTGGTAAGTCTCCACCAACGTATCGTGAAATCCCATCCCCATTACCAATTTTGCAGGTTGGCAGCCCGGTACATCTCGCCCCTTCAGCCGCGGGAGGGGAGGGGTTGGGGTTCGTGCCGCAGCGACGGGGGGCCGCGGGGGGGCCCCACTCGCGGGCGTAATGGTCCCGAAATTCCGGGCGGCTCCTGATGGATGTGCTCTTCCCACCGGCGGCAGCGGTGGCGGCGGCGGCGGCGGCGGCGGTGGGGTCGGGAGCGAGGGTGGGGGCGGGACGTCCCGCGGCGAGCTCTCACTTCGCTCGCGCGCCCCCTCGCGGATCGCCCGCGCCCAGCGCGCCCTCCCCACCCCCCGCGCCCCGCGCCCCGCGCCCCGCCCCCCTCGCCCCGCGCCCCGCGCCCCCACCCCACCCCCCGCGCCCCGCGCCCCCCGCCCCGCCCCCCGCGCCCCGCGCCTCCCGCCCCGCGCCCCCCGCCCCCCGCGCCACGCGCCCCCCGCCCCGCGCCCCACGCCCCGCGCCCCACGCCCCGCGCCCGCGCCCGCGCCCGCGCCCCGCGCCCCCCTCCCCGCCCCCCGCGCCCCGCGCCCCGCACCTCGTGCCCCGCGCCCGCGCCCGCGCCCCGCGCCCCGCGCCCCGCGCCCCCGCCCACGCCCCGCGCCCACGCCCCGCGCCCCGCGCCCCGCTCCGCGCCGTTGACGCGGTTGCCGCCGCGGCATATGCACGCCAAAGGGACTAGAGGCATCCCGCTGTTTGGCTAGTAGGCTCTAAGATGTCTGCGGATAGGGCAGGGCAGGAGGGGTTTTTGCCGCAAAATGTGGAAAGAAAGTAAAGGGGATGATGTAGATGGGTTGGAAACGGGAATGGAGGTTGAAAACGGTGGCTAAGAGAGTTCAGAAAAATGGAAGCGATTGTAATGAAGGTGCGGATGATGGGGGTAAATAATTCATGTGTAAAGAGACAAGAGGAAAGTAATTGTGGCTGAGGTGGGAAAAAGCGAAGAGAGGGGAGAAATTAGTGAAACAAGAATGCGGAAGGCGAGGAAAAATGAGACGAGGATGATGGTGGAAGAGTGAGAGGGTGGTGGATGGGGAAGACGAGGATGAGGGAGAGAGAAAAAAGAGGGATGATGGAGGGAGGTTGAGGATGAGAGAATCAGGAGGGATAATCAAGATGAGTAGGTATGATGAGGCAGGATGAGGATAAGGAGGATGAAGAGTGAGTATGAGGAGAGATGCTGAGAATGCGAAGGATGAGGAGGAAGCATGAGAAGAATAAGGAATGAGGATATGGGAAACGAGGAGGAAGAATGAGTAATAGGGAAGAGGAAACACGAGGGAAGACAAAAATGCAAGGAGAATGACGGCAATGAGGGAAGGAAGGTAAGGGATAGAGCATGCATAAAGTGAATACGAGGAAGGGAAGGATGAAGGAGGAGAGAAGCAAGGCGAGGATGAGGAAGTAAGGATGACGAAGACGAGGATATGTAAGACGGGGAGTGCCGTCGTTAGCGGCGAGGGAGATGCGAACAGCGGGATGCATTATTTCTTCGCCCCCGCGTGGCACCCTCCTCCATCAACTTTGTCCCTGTCTTCTTTTTGTTTCAAATTTATCGTTACATTACAGGCTCTTAAGCTTGCTTTTGTTTATTTCCCAAACATGGCTTTACGATCCAAACCATTTCCATTGTGTAAGCAACAGCGAGCTTTTACGAGGTTCTTACCTTTATAGAAATATTTGTGGGTTATTTCTTCTGTTTTCTTCGAATTAGAATTAAGCAATAGGTATAAACGCACTATTGATCTTGATGTACTACTGCAGTGGTCACTCAAATCATTTCCATCTGCCAAAATTGATGGAAATTTTAGCCGAATTTGTTTACCATTTTATTGGTTTCTTACTTGTACGGAACGACAAGGATAACACATTGACAGATTATAACCTCATATTGTATTTATATACGAGTTCTTATCACTAGTTAGCCAACAAATGTTGTTTTGTTTCTAATCATATTCACCACATTCCTACTCTTTTCCTTGAATCTTGCCAATATTTACTTATCTTTCTTGTACAAGACCAACGACTCCTTTTTGTAAAAAAATAAAATTAATTAAAAAAACACTTTTTCGTTACCGGGCAATAAGAAGTTTTCTGTCGAAAATTCTCTGTTTTCCGCCGCACGATTACAATACTTTCTCCTCTTACGAAGTAAGGCGAGAAAGTATAATTGTGATAATTGGCAGAGTTTGGAGTATCGTTCTTGAGCTTCCTGTCAACAACGCCTAAGCGCTTTAAGAAGTTGCCTTGCATTAAGAGAAACGTCTTGAAGCTGTCATCTGATCAACTGAGGCATCATCAGTATTTCATTTGCGCTAAAATTCATTAGCGAAGCGGCGGCGGTGGCGGCGATGGCGGCGGTTGCCAGACGGTGCGCTGAGTAGAGTCAATATGTCGCCGGGAGGCAGCGGGGTGCGATATTCATTTGTTAAGTTCGCGGCGGGGAGGCATTCGCGGCGGCGCGGAACTGCATCATGGGAAGAAGATGGCGTCCTGCGGGGCGGTCCGTGTAATTGCACGACGCTGCTTCTCATATCGTGCTGCCGGCTTTACTAAGGCTTATGACTTACTTCCGCTAGAAAGTAAACAGCGCTGGAGAGAAGGAAATATTATTTCCACATATTGTTTTTTGATTTCTGCAAGTATTTTTGATCTACATGTGCAATTTTACTATCCACATTGTTACTTCATCCCTCAAAGCAATTTTTTTACGTTAATTACATAAAAATCCAAAGAAATAAACATTCACCTACGCTTTCTTACTCTACCAAGCATCTCCTACTTCCTTGACCTCCTCCCTTCCTTGACTTCCTCCATCCCCTGTGTCGCATGGTTACCTTCAAGTCTTGCGCAGTCAGAACCCATACATCTTAGAAATACAATATATATTTTGAAGATATCTCCTTCTGTGCTATGATTGAAATTGATTCTTTGGAGTAGCCATTTTAACATTAGTGAACGGCTTATACCCATCCACTCCTTTCCATCACCCTAACCGAAAACTGCTTCGCCACGTAAGAACTCGTTGAACCGATAACATTTATTTTTCCGCTACTTTGTTTCACCGCTCCGTCACATTCGCGCCCAACCTTCATTCTTCACGTTCATCCATACTGTTACCCCTTCATCCCTCCCTATCGCCCAGTAATCAGCTGCCTTCCACTACTAGGCTGTCAGCACCAACATACCTCATTATAATAAGTATTTCAAAGATGTTTGTAGCTCAATAGGGCATAAAATGTATCCTTTAGTACCGTCACATTTATAGCAGCGTACGGTTAAAATAGTATCCTCCAATACTCTCTCACAACACTTAGCTAAAACTACTTGAATGCCCGAGAACTGATTCAAACCAAAAATCACTTACCTCTCCTCTACCTCGTTTCACCTATCCCTTACATTCGCGAAGTCCTTTCTTTCTGACACCTCCTCCAGCACTCTATCACCTGGTGATCGTCTGGCTTCAGCTTCCAACCGTTTAGCATCCACATACCGTGTTGTAATAAATATTTCGAAGATATTTACAACTGAAAAGTGCATAAAACTTATCTTTCAGTGCTAACATTTTAATGATGGCGCACGGTGGATATTGTACCTTCCAGATCCCTTGCACCACCCTTAGCGAAAAGTTCGCAGTTTGAGAACTCCTTGAAACCAAAAACACTTCTCTAGTGTTTTGTCTCACTGCTCTCATATATTCGCGAAGCCCATCTTTCCTGTATCTCCCTATCACCTGGATATCATCTGATTTCAACTTCCAAGCCGTCAACAACCAAATACCGCTTTGTAATAATTATTTCAAAGATATTTACAATTGAATACTGCATGAAATGAATCCATCGGCGCCGTCATTTTGATGGTGGCACACGGTCGATCTTGTACTCTTCAGGTCTCTCTCATCACCGTTCGCGAAAACTCTTCCACTGTAAGAGAACTCACTCAAACCAAAACTCCTCATCTCTCCGCTCCCTTGTCTTACCACCGCCTTTCCTCCATTCGCCGATTCTGCGCGTCCCCCTTCCCGTTGTCACCTGGTGACCGCCTGCCTTCACTTTCCGCGCCGGCAGCGCCCCACGCGGCCCTTAATTGCGGCGCCGCTACGGAGGGTTAATGGCGGAACACCCGGGGGGGTTCCCCGGCGCGTCGGTTGCGTGTCTTGGCGGGATATCGGCAGCGACGGTGGCGACGCCGCCGGTGGCGGCGGGGCGCCGAAACGCTTTTGATAAACGTGCTCCGCCACGGAATAAAGACTTCCAATAAAGCCGCGCAGCCGAGCGCGGACGAGAATGCTCCGAGTTTTTAAATCCACCGTGAAACACACTCGTCGCCTCTTCAGTCGTATATACGCGCTCCTTTCAGATGTCGAAAAGGAGACGTATTAAAAAAAAAGAAAAAGGCCCACATTTCAGTATTAATTTCGTAATACTTGGGAGCGTAATTTAAAATAATTACACCTAGAGCCGCAGTTAATTTTTCTTCCGCGGTTTTCCAATTATACTTGGCGGTCGCGTACGGAGACAGAGCAAAGGAGCTTAGCGGGAAGCCAGAAATTGAAAACGAGGATTGCGGGCAGCCGAGCGAGCGCTTTCGGAGAAGGCCTGCAAGCGGCGGTGGAGGGGGCGGTGATGGTGACGTCATTGATGCTTGTAGAGGAGACGGTGGGATGGCAATGGTGGTGGCGGTGACGTCGAAAGCCAAAGTGGCGGTAGAGAGAAACCAAAAAGCCGATCGTGGTCGTTGGTGAAGAGGGTGGCGGTGGCATTGTTTATCGCTAGCGTTGGTAAGGGAGGTAGCGGCGGCGATGTCAGCGGTAGAAGTGGCTTTGACGATGCGGGGGGCAATGGTGGAAGCAGTAAATATAAAGTCAATGGTGATGGTGACGTCATTAATTCTTATAGAGGAGACAGTGGGGTTCGTAAAGGTAGTGGTGGTGACGTGGAAAGATAAATTGGCGATAGAGAGAAACCAAAAAGCCGATCGCGGTCGTTGGTGAAGAGGGCGGCGGTGGTAATGGCATCGTTTGAAGGAGACGATGGTGTGACGCTGATGCCGGTAGCGTTAGTAAGGGAGGTAGCGGTGGCGGTAATGTCAGCGGTGGGACTGGGTTTGACGATTCAGAGGGCAATGGTGGAAGTAAATCTGCAGTTAATGGAAATAGTGACGTCATTGATGATTATAGAGCAGACAGTGGGGTTGGCAATGGTAGTGATGGTGACGTCGAAAGCAAAGACGGTAGAGAAAAAACAAAAAAAGCCGATAGCGGTGGCGGTGGCTGTGCCGTTGGTGGGGGTGGTGGCTGTGGCATCGTTTGAAGGAGGCGGTGGTAGTGAACCTGATGTCGGTAGCGTTGCTAAGGGAAGTGGCGGTAATGTCAGCGATGGAAGTGGGTTTGGCAATGTTGGAGGCAATGACGGAAGCAGTGAATGTGAAGTCAATCATTGTAATAGAGGTGACGATGGCACCGGCAATGGTGGTAGATGTCTTTCTGAAGCGGGGTGGTATATCCGGGTGGGGTGATGGCGGAAGAATTGGGCTGATATCTTGAACTGTGGCGAATGTGGTGGTCGTGATAATGGAGGATGAAAGTAGTGATAACGGAAATAAGAGAGGTAGTAGGAGATTGCTTAAATCGGATAAAGGATCAGAAGGAAACGAGAAAATTGAAATTATCCACGGGTAAGAATAAAATACACGAGGGAAGTTTATTTAATCCCTAATATTCTCTGGATTGGAGTCCTTTAACTCTTCTTACGCACGTGAATGACGCAATAGGTAAATAAAAATTAGTATTGATTGGAGTAAAGAAAACCCTAAAGAAGAAAAAAACATTAGAAATTGTATGACCTAACAAACACCTTCATCAACAAGGCACTAACCAGTACCAAACAATTCATAGAATTATCAAGTCATTTTGAACGTATTTTCTTGCAACGGTAACATTTTGTCTACACATAATTTGGTATTTTTTTAATGCAAGAAGAATAGTAAAAATATGCCTGCAATAAAGATTTGATTAAAGAAATACTGTCCATAGGTAAATGGGTTAGACATGAGTTTCTGAAAGCTCCGCAAACAAGCTTGTCCTCCACCGCAACCATCCCAACGAGTGCAGTGGTGGTTGACGTAACAAACTGTAGTGTTAGCTCCCGTCAGCGATGATGGTTCTCACTCCATTTCGTTTCGTATTTACGCGCTCGCCGGGAGCGAGTTGGCCGCATGGGCTGAGCGTAGTGCGGGGGTGGGGAGCGAAGGGAAGGGGTTCGGCGGCGAGATGTCACTGAAACGGGGACATATCAGCACGGCCACAAAACGAAACGCAGGTGACGGTGGCGATGGAGAAATAAAAGAATGATCACCGGAGAGACTGGAGAATGGCTCTCATGGATCGGACTGGGATGGGACACCCCATCTCTTGGACGTGGGTGGAAGGCAGAGAAAATAAAATTATAAACATACAAACTATATCTACGAAATTAAATGCTGACAAAAAATAGAAATAGAAAAGTCGTGACCTATTCAATGTACATACAAGGTATATTCATTAAACAATTTTAAATAATTAAATTATAATTTTCAATACATATATTTTGGCATGGTTTGTATTTAAAATAAAACTTTGATTTTTATTGAATTTGTTATACATAAAGGTATTTACATAAAAAAGTAAACATTTTTAAAACTCGAAAACTTTTGTTTGACAAAGCTTATTTCGACAAGTGATCTAATTCAATGAGTTTCAATTTTTTTCGTGTCTAAAAATAATTGTTGTGGATTAACAAAATGATAAGGTCCTTGCCGTTACTTAGGAATAACTACTTATCCTTGTCGTTACTTAGGAATACCGTACATCATTAAAATTGCAAAACTTTTTCCGTTCCCTCATCTCGCACAAATCCCGACTTCTCAGCTCAGCTATCGCGGACTTGAAATTTGGACAGTGGCGTACAAGGAGTGTGAGGACGGGTGCTTGAGGCTCTGTGCACGGCGGCAGGGACGAAATGCAGAAAGGGAGGGATGTAGAAATGCGAAAAGGGAGGGATGTAGAGCAAATAGAAGCTGTGCTCCAGTGGAGAACGAAGGTGGGGAGCATAGTTTGCGGTGCAATGTGTCATATTTGGGACGACGGAAAAAATTGCAACGGAGGGTACATATGTGGAGAGCAGAGGAAGGGAAAAGGGTGAAAAATAGTAGCCTGTAGGGGCGGGGTGTCGTATGACAGGGGTGGGGATAGAAAAGAGCGTAAGGGAAGGGCAAAAGGACGGAGTCTAGCTGGGACGGGGGTGGGGATCAGTGTTGGGTGCAGTCGTGGATTGTAGCGGAAGTGCCGTCTTCCATCAGCGATGCAATACGCCAGATATGGGTTGCGGGGAGGTGCTGATGTGATGAGCGGAGAGGCGGGAATGGTAGGCCGGTACAATTGCAAGGCGCTGCTGCATCTCGCTCCGTGTTCCGCCATTCAATAAATCCAATGTTTTGGTTCCAGTTTTGTTTCTTCTTCTTTTTCTCTTCTAGTGAGGCAGTGCGTCTGCGACAGCTAAACTTTTTACTTCGGCTATACAAGTAAATGAACAACATATTTTATAGATAATACGTACAATTACCTGAATCGTTCATAGACGATAACAGGAAAAGAATGTATATAATTATTTTGAAAAAGTAATATATTTTATTACAAAATTAATTTTAATTACTGATAATCTGATGAATCAAATCGTAACAGTTCAGGTAATACTGAAAAGGCAATAAACTAATTCACACCGTTTCGTCACTGTATATGGCTTGCAACTAAGTTAAACTTTTTTCTAGAATCCTTACTTAATACATTTTAGAAAAATCCGGATGAAAATAAAGACAGTCAATTCCTCTCGACGTCGACAGGAATCAAATGAGATAATGATATTCTCGGAAGGTGTCTTAAAATCTCCTAAAATTCATTTTTGATACTTAATCACGTACAAAAACTATGAAAATTCTTACCCATTCTGTTGAAAAGTTGGTTGGAAAAAGTGTTAATTCGTTGGTAATAATTATTTGGTTGGAAAAAATTGTTAATGCTTCAGCAGTAGACAGAAACACTTCGAATGACTTGACTACGCCCATAGCAAAGGAAAAGCATTGTAATTATACGGCAGATATTAGCTACTTTGGGAAATAAAATCCTTCCATTGCCGGGCCCTGATCAGATAAAAATGGATAAATCTTGTTCCGAAATGTACTAAATAACTTAGTCTAAGACGTGGGGTCAGAATTAATGTTTTGCGAATCCTTGATATTGAAAAATCGATTGATGGCAAAACATCATCTGTCTCTCCGTCTGTGGTCAACGCTAGCGCCTAAATCGTTCCGACGATCTGCAAAATTGATATTCCCCAGTGGATCTAAACAATCTCGAGGTCTAGTGAGTTTGAAACGGATAATTGGGGTTTTGGGGGCAACTTTACATGAAGAATCAACATTTTTCAAGTTTTATCAAAAATGACACTAAAAGTTTGTATTAAACTTCGATAAAAGATAGCGCGTGTTCCATGATCCGTTTGTTGAATGCTCCGGCATTCAGCTGGTGTTGATCGCAGAAACAACGGAAAACTACCTATCAGATCAGCCGACCCCTAGATCGCTAGTCCGGACAGCGACTGAATTCGACCTAGCTATTAAACTTGTGTCGAAAATCCTGCCATTCGAACATAGGACCTCCTGTTTTTCGATTTCCCCCCCCCCTCCAGTTGCCCTGGAGGGGCGGGAATTTGTTCATGAACGGGCTACATTAATTCTCCAACCGATTAGGATTGTGGAGATCGGGGAGGGCTATATCTTAAATAAACTAACTTAAAACTAATTTATTATTATCTTAAAACTATTATATGGCTAGCCTCTTTGGGCCTAGCCTAGTTTATTTACAGGTTTTTGGATTTGATTTAAAGTTCTTTATATTGTTCTTCTTCTTCTTTTTCTTTTTGTTTCATTCACTCACTCAGTCATTCGTATAACTATATTTACAACTCATTCTCTCACACATTCATTCTCGCATTCATACACACTAATCACTACACTGTACACTGTTTACACTGGATTTTTCGCCACGGAGCCGACTACTCAAGGACCTCCCGGTCAGAGGCACTGCGATGACATCAGTTAATGCCCTGAGCCACCCCTCCCGGCGGGAGGCTGAGCGCCCTGAACGCCGTGGGAGCGCGGGTGACACTTCGCGCGCGCGCCGGAATGACGCGGGGGAGGTGAGTGGGACGCGTTATCATGAGAGGGGCGCGCACCCGCCAATTAGACGCGTCGTACAGCCGCATCAGCGCGCACGGCTCAATTACCTGGCGAGCAGCGCCCGCCCGCTCTCCACCACTCCCGGCCGCCCTTCGCACTGTTCCATTTCCGGAGTGCATAAAATGAGTCACAAAGTTCCTGCTGTACTACACCTACGGTCGTTGTGAATTCAAATGCAAATGGCGAGTTATTTCCTAGGCATGAATAGTGAGGTGGGACCATGTGTAGAACACGGGAAAATATATTGAATGCAAATTGAGGAAGAGAAGAAAATATACAAATTATATATCAGTACGCGGGTTCAGTTACCTCTCGAGGGGCTACCTGCTGCTCTCGTATCTGCCTACTCCTTTCCGTCCGGTTGCCTGTTTCATTTCGGGAGCGCATAAAAGTCTTCACAAGGTTGGTATTGTACTTTAATGTAAATGTTCTTCTAAACCTAGTCGTAGAATCAAACACTAACTAGTGTCATGAAGGAGGAAAAGCTGTTGTTTAATTAGGTGGCGTATCTTGAACATTATTTTGTCCTCCACTACATACCAGTTTGTGTATTGGCCAAAATCCATGGATTGCCACAATCTTTCTACTTCCAACACAGTTGGCCGCATGGGACGGAGAATCAGTCTCACAGTAGGACATAGAACGGGAGTGAGGGTAGACTTGTGAAGGCTTGATCGCGCCCGATTCGTTGCGCATCTTTCACCTAATTCTCCGGCCTTCTAAAGTACGATAATAATAATAATAATAATAATAATAATATTATTATTATTATTATGACTAATATTATTACATGGTAAAACAATACAGCCCTCGTGGTTTATCTCATTGGGCAACGTTGCTTTCCATGACGCGACCCCGGGTTCGATTTCCGGTCGGGCAAGATTATAGTGTGCGGTTTCCTTGCAATGTCCCAGTATACGTTGCCGTGTGACATTGAGAAAACGCATTTCTCAGGTTGAGAAGACAAGAATAAGGAGTAGGGATGTCTTCTTGCTAACACGTGCCCCTTAACCCATGGCCACGAGGCCGGAAAGCTGCTGGTAGGCCCTGGCTCGTAACGTACGGACAGACAGAATAGTACCATTACAGTTAGAATATTTCATACGAGAAATGAAAGTTATTTTAGACTGAGCCATAACCATACATTTTTTATTTTCCCCGAAATCGTGAATTCGATTCGAGTGAGTCATTTCGCGGCCTTACAGATGCCATTTTGCTCTCACAGTTATTTATCATTTTGGAAATACATCCAGCTCAAGAGGAAAGGGTGATAATCCAAAATAATGTACTTTACACGTATACCATTTTTAATATACAAATAAACCAAATCGTAAATTCACCACCGCATATGCACGAGGCGACTAGAGCAAAATCATCACTCAAGAGATCGAATGCAATCATGAGTAGGCATGCATGTACACCGTCTTTACAGTGTTCGCCATTTGACTTATGTAGATTCTTTGCTGGAGGCAAAAATTCGTCAAAGTCGAGTCTCGAAACGGAGACAGTTTAGATTACCAGGTGATAAGACAGATTAGAAGTTTGCAAGAAGAATGCAAAGGCTAACCGTGATGATCATCTGCTTAGGGAATGGGAGATTACAAAGGTAAAAGTCTCTTCCCTCGCCAACGCTCAGTAATGTATATTATATTCTCGCAAACGTATGGATACAATATACCCGCAAACGTATGGGCATAAAGATGCATACACAAGAACATTCAACATACATATACACAAACAAAACTTACATCAACACTTACATAAAAGCACAAACACACAAGCTATATACTCACATTCGCTCTCAGAAACCAGGGTGGAATTTATTACACAAAGACACACTGTAATGACACACTCACAAATGCACACGTACACGTACACAAATACACACACAGACGAGATAACAGCCCCACAACAACAGACTCCTAACATCAGATACATAAGAACACGTACACACGAAAATGTACGAATACTCACAAGTACACATGCACGAACTCATATTCCGTACACACGAACACACACCTAAGAACACATACATTTATGAAAACATATACAAACTCATACATATACAAACACATTATTACACGAACACATACTTACAAGAACACACACTCACATACACAATCACAAACACATTCACAGGAACATATGCACACACTCACACTCACAAAAACCCGTATACAAACGAACGTACACCTAAGGACACATATACGAACACATACTTACCCAAACACTTGGTCTGAGATTCACGAACACATCCACACACGAACACATGCCCACACGAATTAATACATACACACACCTACTTGGGGCTAGCGCACACTTCGTGGGAGGAGGCGCGCCTCCGCAGTGCGTCCGCGGGGCCGCCCGCCCGTTAAAGCAGATGCCTCGCGAGAGGGCGGCGGCGCGCCGGCCGCAATTGTGCTGCGGGTCGTTACCCCTCCCCCCTCCCTCGCCGCCCCGTCTCGCTCCCCGGAGAAGCGCGCCGCATTACGCAGCTGGCGGGTGCGACGCGCTGTCTCCGACAGGCACGACGGCCGCACCTACAATACCTGTGATTTGGCTGAGAGTGTTAATAGCCGTAACAGCAGTATCGATTGTAATTAATTAATTAATTAAGAGATACAAAAAAAAAAGAAAAAAAACTTTGACCGGAAGAGAGAGAATAAACTGCAACTGAATAAAGGAAACATTGGTAGACAAACCACTCCACGGACAATACCTAAAAAGAATGGACAAGGTGCAGATCAATAAAGATCAATCATTTATGTGGCTTAAAAGGGGAAGATTGAAGCCAGAATCGGAAGCAGTTCTAGTAGCTGCTCAAGATCAGGCCTTGAGAACACGACATTATGATAAAGCGATTCTCAAAATTTCCCAAGATGACAAATGCCGCATTTGCCAGGAGCAAGTAGAAACCTTTGATCATATTGTCTCTGCTTGTCCAATACTAGCACAGACCGAATACCTGAAAAGACATGACAGGGTGTGTAACTACCTTCACTGGCAGATCTGTACCGCCCTCGAAGTTCCAAACACATGACTCAAGTGGTACGAACACTCACCAAAACCAGTGACATCGTTTGGATTGTGTTCAATATTGTACGACCAACAAATTCAAACTGATCGCACGATAGCGGCAAACAAACCGGATATAGTTATCCGGGATTTGGCGAAAAAATCGTGTTTACTTATCGATGTTGCTGTACCTTGCGATCAAAACGTCGTTACAAAGGAGGCAGAGAAACGTCTTAAATACAAGAGTTTGGAAATCGAGATCAGCCGAATGTGGGGCGTAAAAGCTCGGGTCGTCCCGATAGTTATCGGAGCTCTGGGATTTGTTCCGCAAAATTTGAGTAAGAACTTGTCTAAACTCCCAGGTAATTCAAAAGGCTGGGAAGTGCAAGAAATTGGTTTATTTGGAACAGCCCACATTTTGCGTAAAGTATTGTATGGAAGTAAGAATTAGTACAGCAGCCATTTTTCGTTTGCAGTTAGTATTTGAAAATCCAACGTAAAGCTATATACTTACAAAGATACTTTTCGTATATGGCATTCCGTTAATGGTTTAGTATCCTAATGTAAATAGTAAACAAATAAATTATGCTGATAAATAATGCAAATGGTCGAAAACAACTTACGTTGCGTTAATCAATATCTGATTTCGTTTATTTTTATAATTTCAATACCATATAAATAGTTGGAACTAAATAATGTTCAATACAATTCGTCATTTATCTCTAGATCCACCCATAAATTTTAATATGCATTTCTTACATGTTGGAAAACTTCCAGTTGTTTTCATTCCTTTTACACATCAGAATATGCTTATTGAGTTTCTATTTATTACTTATATGTGAAATAATTTTCCTTTTATTTTTTGAGATCGTCATTCGTGAATATTACAAGCACTTATTGTTTTCTAAATGGTTCAAATAGTATAGAGTATCAAACTCATATTTATTACTTAATACATTTTAACGACTTTATTTTAATAGAAAACAGACAAACACCGATTAAGGATGGGGCATTCCAGTAGTCCTTACTTGTTGACAAAGTACATCATGCGGATTTCATTGTGATTCAGGCTGAAATACGTACTTATCATATCCCACTTCACAACTAGCGCACTCCCAGAGAAGCCAGGCTTTCAGCTGCCGTCGCTCGCGAATGCCGGAGACGCAGTGGCGAAGTACGCCGCGCCGCCGGGGCGAACGACCCATCTCGCCCCGCAGTAAATGATATGGAGCTGCCCCAAAACAATTCTTGTGGAGAGGCTCTCCGGGGGCCATTAGGCGGTCACCGGATCGATTCGAGCGGCGACGGGCGAGTGCACGGGCGGCACCCAACGGCGGCAGCGGCGACTCGCGTGGCTCGTTTCGAGCTGCAGCAGCGGGAAGACATTGCGCCTGAGTGAATTGTGCGATGAGGGGGCCAGTAGGGAAAGAGCTTGTTACTAAAGTAAGGGGATGTATGAGGATGAGCTAAGGATGCAGACACGTAATGAGCAGTACAGAAAATCGAAGGAGCAACACGATGGACGATTTATGACGAGAGTTGCAGAATGACTGATTATGTTGACGTTCTGTATACTGTATATTGTAATATATTGTATAACAATGTACGCTTTCACGGCCGGAGTTGTAATCAACATTTTCTTCCGGGCTACGGGGCCGTGGCCGTGGAATATATACTTCCAAACGTTTCGTCCGTAACTGTGACGGACATCCTCAGTGGCGATGTGGTCTCGGACGAAGAATCCACTTCGATGGTTCCCCGATGACTGATGGAGCCGCCCGGTCCGCGGGGATATTCGTACCAGCGGGACTGTGGTGGGGGCTGGCTGTTGATAGGCTCGGATCGGGCGATGTGGCGGAGACGCTCGCTGCGTGTTCGTGACTTATGTTTTCGCGTGCTACGCCACTACTGTCACGTGTTTGTTTGTAAATAGGTTTTGGTTTTGTCTGGTGGATAACGGGGATCCAAACAGGTTTAATTTTTACTCCCTCCTCCTTTCTATTGAAATTCCGGGGATGTTTGTGAATTTCAATAGCTTCACGGTGTAACCTTGCATGGTAGAAAATGTATTGATATTGAATCATGTGCTGGTGGCATATGGCAACAGATTTGATTCGGGTAAGACTTGGAAAGTGTGAGAGCAGGAAGTGGGGGGGGAGAGTTGGTGGTAGGGGGTAATTAATAAACGATTATCAGAGTGAAAATAGAGGCTTACTAACAGAAAGCTTTATAGCTACATGAGATTGTTTTGTGAGGATATGGAAAGGTGACAAAGTCGTAGTGAGGGTGAAATGGCTGAATTGGCCTCAAAATCGTTTAGATGTAGAGTAAGATCACAACGGGTTGTACGCCTAGTACAGGTGATTCATAGGCGGAGGACTGGGGGAGACAAGGAATCGGTGCTATGGTGAATAAAGTGGGGCAGAGGGTGAGGAGATGCGTGATCGCGGAGTGGGTTAAGGGTGTATTTAGGAAGAGCTCGGTTGGGGAAACGCGACGGATGAGACCAAGGGAAGGCAGCAGCATGGTCGGGAAAAGGGGAGGGCATGCTGTGGTGAAGGAGTAAGTGCGGGTAGAGCGCAGATGTGCAAGGGCAGGACGGGAGAGGAGAGAACATGAGGTTAAAGTCGGGGTTAGCAGGGGCAAGAATGCGGCCGGATTGGAGGAGTTTCGATCACTAGGGTACGAGAGCGGGAGCGCACAAGTGGAGTAACATGAGTGATTCAAAGGAGGGTAGGTGATCGACAAAGAAAATGAGACGTGGGAGGTCAGGAGTGTGGCAGTGACAAGACCGGACCGGGAGCGGGTGGTCGTGCGCGGGGAGTGGTCAGGGATGGAGAAGAGTGTGCGGAGCGTGAGCAGGGCAAGTGGGGGGAATGGGCGGGGAGCGGGCAGAGAATGGGCTGGGCTTAAACGGGGGAAGGCGCGGGCGGGGCGCGGGCGGGGCGCGGGCGGGGCGCGGGCGGGGCGCGGGCGGGGCGCGGGCGGGGCGCGGGCGGGGCGCGGGCGGGGCGCGGGCGGGGCGCGGGCGGGGCGCGGGCGGGGCGCGGGCGGGGCGCGGGCGGAGCGTGGGCACAGAGTTGACGGGGTGGATGCGGGTGACCGAGGGCGAGTGGAGTGTGAGCTTCGTGCAGGCAGGGAGTGGGCGGGTGTAGGTGTAGGAGAGCGGGACGGGAGGGACGTTGCGGGGTGCGGGCGGGGCGTCAGTGGATGGAGGTAAATGGGCTTGGACCGGGCGGGCAGAGTGTGGGCGGAGTGCGGATGGGACCAGACGGGGCGTGGGCAGGACACGGACAGGGGTGGGTGGGTCGGACAGAGTGCGAGCGTGATGCGGGCGGGGTGCGGATTGAGTGCGGATGGCGCGCGGTGGGGAGTGGACGGGGTGGGCGGGAAGCGGGCTGGGTAAGGGTAGGGCACAGGCGGGGGGGATGGGGGGCGGGCAAGGAATGGGTGGGAGGGCACTACGGGTCACCGGCTGGCGTGGCGCGGGTTGGGCGGGCGGCGGGTGGGTGCGGTATGGGAGGGACGGGCTGGGGCGCGAGGCGGGGTGCAGGGGGACGGGGGTGTGGCGGGTGCAGGGGGTTTGGGAGGGACGGGGTGCTCGGGCGGGTAGGGTGTGGGCGGCGTGCAAATGCGTCGCGGATGGGGCGCAGCAAGGAGTGGACGGGGTGGGTGGGAGGTTGGTCAGGGTACAGGTAGGGAACAGACGTCTCATGAGCGGATGGAGTGATGTTGCGGGCTAGGTGCGGACAGGGTGCGGGCGGGGTGATGGTGAAGGGGGTGACGGTACGGGTGGAGTGATGGTACGGGCGGGGTGCGGGCGGGGTGCGGGCGGAGTGGGAGCGTGGTACGGACAGGGTGCGGGCGGGGTGCGGGTGAGAGGTGGCGCAGGGCAGAGGCGCGTCAGGCGAGCTTCGTTCGCTAATGCTTATGCTAATGCAGGCCGTGTAAGCGGAGCCTGGGTGCTTCCGTGGTGCTCCGCGGGCAGCGCCACGCTCGCCTCCCCCGCCGCCTCTTCTCTCTCCTTCCACCCCCCAGGCAAGCGAAGGGGGATGAGGTGATGCCATGGAATGGAGGAGTGCAGGTTTACGCCTCGCATTAACCCTACTCTTCACTCCAATCTGACACAAGTTGTCCTTTGCATCTAGGCTAGGCTTTAAAGATTTTCGATGCGGTCTTTTTTATTTCTCTTCTTCCAAAAAGATATTTCAACTTTAAAGCAATATTGAAGTCGCGAATTACAATTAATATTCACATTTTTAACAGAAAAGAATCCATAAAAAGTGGAATATTTATATGTCGCTTCACGGAAAAGACCGGATTAATAAAATTGTATAAAGTAATAAATAAACACATTTTCTGCTTTTTTATTACTAAATTTGCAGTCAACAACATAAAAGTATCGTGTGAAGAAATTGCCAATACTACATTGGCTTTAAATTGATAAGTTTATACGTTTTTCTCGATAAAACTTTAGGTCCTTACTAATGTGAAACTATTTAAATCTTTTACTATCAAAACAATGTCATTGAAAGTTATTGTTACAACCTTTTTCATTTTAAATCATTACTACTTTCATTTAGACAATCTGAATTCTTTTCCTGAGGGAGAGAGATAGGTACTGAAAAGGTGTACTGATCAGCAGACGTGGTTTTCATTTAAAGAAACATTTTTCATTGGTGCCAAATTTTGAGCTGAACCTTATGATCTCTCCTTCCTCTTTAGGTGTGACGTGGGTTACGTTGAAATTCGGTTGTATTTCATCAGAATGATTAATAATTCTACCGCATTTACGCAAATCTAATGCGCATCTATTTTGACCAAATGTAGTACTCAAAAGCTTGGTGCCAGGTAGATTCGATCGTACTTTAGATTCGAATACAAATCCGTTCCGTAGAACGCCAGTAAAAGTCATTCAGTTTTTTTGTTTATTACGTCACAATGGATTTCTGTGTTATTTATCATTGGCTTATTATTGAGGGCTTTTAGTTACCATATGGAGGTCAAACAGAGAAGATAGTCTTATGATTGGTTTTTGTATAACATACATTTAAATAAAACACCATACCTTGTTATCGATGCGCAATACATCAATACAAACCCTTTTTTCGTAATTTTAAGTTTAAAAAACCTTGAGGGGCATTCGATTTGATGGCGAATTAGTTTCGCGTAAACATTGTTACTATATCTTGAACACTTCCAACACAAATGTCGAGTTCTTGTCTTTTACGCGCGACTTCAAGGCGCCCAGTGCCCCAATCTCCCCCTCGGGCAACGCTTTGCACCTGGTGCCACTCGCTGCGACCTGCGGCGCAGGGTCCTGCCTTGATGGCGCCTGCTGCACGCAATCCCCCGCGCTGCAGCACCCACATCCGGCCTAGCAGCCAACAGTCTCGTCACCCACGGTATTCCCACCCAGCAGCCACGTCAAAGTAGCAGCCACGTCAAAGTAGCAGCCACGTCAAAGTAGCAGCCACGTCAAAGTAGCAGCCACGTCAAAGTAGCAGCCACGTCAAAGTAGCAGCCACGTCAAAGTAGTTGCAGGTGGCACAACGAAATGTCCCCACCACGCAGTTGAGCGCATCGCCACCAGGGAGTAGTAGTGCAAGTGTGATTGGAACTCACATGGTATTTTCGATTAGGGAGATGATAGAAAAATCAGTTAAAGTACGTTTGTGAATGTTATGTTGGGGGCATTCATAAATTACGTAACGCTAAAGGGAGAGGGACAGGGTCTGAGGCAGCGTTACGCTGCGTTACATGGAGATAGGAATGTGCGGAGGGGAAAGGGGCAATTGAAAATACTCGAAATTTGCGTTATGTAATTTATGGACGGCCCCTTAATTGACATTTTTACTTTTATTTTTTGATAGATTTCTCTTTTCTTTTGCAGGAAGACATAATTGATTTGCTTTGGCTTGGCTGCATGTTGCGACTCTGCCATCGCCAAAGGAACCCAGATCATTTAATGATCATTTCTTTCCTCAAGATGTCTTGCCCTGACAGTCTCTTGTCACCACTACACCACTAATAGGCAATCTTAACACTGCTGGTCTTCACAGAGCTCATCAGAACTATGAATTTGGAAGATCTGCCACAAGCAATCGGAAAGGAAGACTGAAGCAAGAGCAAAAGACTGTTGAAGGTCGCGAAAGATAGGGTCACGAAAGGTCGGCCGACATTGTTTCACGAGATGTATTAATACAAAAGTTGTGTTTACTTCATAAAATGAATCACGCGGACCTCATATAAATGGCACGGAAAAATCTGAAAGTAAATTGGAAGAATTGTCTCTTAATTTCCTGACGTTGGAGATAATTTCCAATGATAACTATAAAATATTAAATGGTGTAAAAAATTAATCGAAAGAGATATTATACGCTCAATTATATATCATTAATCGAATTTAGATGCTGTCTGGAGGAATTTTGTAGCGTGCTGCTGCTCTTATCGAAAGTTTTCCGTAGTTTCGTCGATCCATACTAGACGAATGCCGGAGCAGTATCTTAACTTACAGGACTCGGACGGCATGCGGTCTTTCTTGTCTCTTTGCGGTTCCATCATCTCCCCTGACAAACACACTCACTTACATGCAATACACTACCACACATGTAGAAAGCTTAGAGTTCGTCCCGATTGGGGCGGTGCCCCGCTGAAAGCAAATATGTGAGTTCTTGTACAGTCGATATATTTCTTTGTTATTTCTTGCCCTCGATATTCCGTCTTCTTGTATGGGGCCTAGAATTCGTCTTAAGACTTTGCTTTTAAAAATGTTAATTTTATTCTTCGTATTTTTATTGAGCACCCATGTTTCACACGCATAACACATTATAGACCGAAAAATAGATTTATATATTCTTAACTTTACTTTCCGATGTACAATTCTTGACCGGAAGATATCTGACAGGATAAAATATGTTCCATTGGCCAAGGATACCCTTGTTAGTATCTCTTCCTCTTCATTCCCATGGTTTTGCATCAGCACTCCTAAATATGTGAATCTCTCCACTGCTTCTATGTCCTCTTCTGTGCATCACCACATTTACCACTCCCTTTACCACCACCGCCGCCGCTGGCGCCGCCCGCACCACCTCCTCCGCCGCCCCTGGGAACCTGACCACCCTGCTCTGTTTTGCTAACGTCTTGGGAGCCCCTCGGGAAACGGTGCACACAACTTAAACCGCCCTCCACCCTCTGCCCTCCGCCCTCTGCCCTCTCCGCTCGCCCTTCGCCCCGCGGGCGGGCCGACGGCCGGAAATGGTTTTAGCGCCGTCTTACCCCCCCCGCCCGCCCGCAGCCCTACTCGCCACCGCGACGAGCCCTTCACAGCGCCGCAAACGTCGCTCTCCCCTTCTCCACGCTAGCAGATGATGTCTTAATTTTTTCCGCGTAAAAAATGTTATTTTTCGCGGCTCCCAACTGCTAAGCGCCGAGGGGCCTCGCGGCCGCCCGAGAGCCGAGAGAAAATGCAAATTGAAGAACGACGACGAAGAGCCCGGCTGCTCGAGATGGAAACTAAGGTGTCTGTTGAGAATGTTTTCATTTCACTTCACAACGGGGTTAGACTCATAATAATACGGCGCTGACAACCTTATAAAAGACAGGAGTGACATGGTCGTGAAAATAGACGCGTAAAGAGCGAATTAGACTCGATATGATGAAGTTGAAAACTCTGCCGAGAGGGAGCAGGGATAGGCGGTGGGGGTGAGAAGAGAAGGCGAGAGGAGATGAGAAGCGGCGGGGGATGTTGGGGTGTGGAGGGATGGGAGGTCGATGAGGGGGTGGAGAGCTGCAGGAAGATGCAGAGGGTGAATGGAGACTAGTGGGATCACAGTTGGTGACGCAAAGTGAACTGGTGAACGTAATGTGACGTGAGGGCAGATGAACTCAACATCGGATGGGGGTCGGTGGGTGGGACATAGTGCCATACGGCCTTTGTATAGGTGTGACCAAGTGCGCGGACAACAGGTCAATTGGTTTGAATCCCGTAAAAGACATACAATGGTTTTGTGTCAGGGGACATTTCTCATTCCTTCACATCTCTAGTCCTTAATCGTTTCCAATCGTAGAACTCACCCGTAGCAAGTGTGCTGTTGAGAGATCACTCTCAACAACACATCTCAAGAACGGACTCCGTGATAATGAATGAGATAAAATGCCCTCATACCATTTCCTTAAGCTACGTCTTTTCTTACGCAAAAATTTGAAAAACAATTGTTCAGCAGCGTGATACATTTGTGCAATTATTTCTGGAATGCATGTATGACTGTTTCTAAAAATAAACCAAAATAAAATGTAAAATCCTTCATTCACTTCTCAGTAAAAATGTGAAGCTAATTTCGTTCTCCGTAGCAACGAATTTCAACCTGAAAATTTCATTCTGCAGAACATGCATAATTCAAAATTACCCGCATTTCATACTTTTGCAAAAATATCATAATTACTCCACTTATTACGTGATTCGTATCACAAAAGATTATCATGCGTCACAATAGAACGAAGTGAAGCTGTGCGGCTCAGGGCAAAACGGAGTGGATTAAAATGAGGTTAAATGGAACAAGTTTGTGGTGGAGCGGTGAGGGTGAGGTGGGATGGGGTGGGTGGAATGTGGGGTAGGGGTGGAGCGGAGAGGGTGAAGCGGAGAGGGGTGGGACGGAGAGGGGTGGGACGGAGAGGGGTGGAACGGAGAGGGGTGGAACGGAGAAAAGTGGAGTGCGGAGGAATGGAGCGGAGAGAGGTGGAGCGAAGAGTGGTGGAGCGGAGAGGGGTGGAGAGGAGCGCAGAGGGAAATAACTGAGAGGTGTGGAGATAAGAGGAATGGAGCGGAGACTGATGGAGCGAAGAAAGGCGAAATGGAGAGTAGTGTAACGGAGTGGGTGCAGCTTAGAAAGGTGTAACGTACAGGAGTGGAGCGCACAGGGGTGAAGCGTAGGGGCGGAGATTATAGGGCTGGAACTTAGCGAACCAAACAGGAGGGGTGAGTGAGAAGGGGCGAGGCGGGGCGAGGGCGGGGCGAGGCGGGGCGAGGCGGGGCGAGGCGGGGCGAGGCGGGGCGAGGCGGGGCGAGGCGGGGCGAGGCGGGGCGAGGCGGGGCGAGGCGGGGCGAGGCGGGGCGAGGCGGGGCGAGGCGGGGCGAGGCGGGCGAGGCGGGGCGAGGCGGGGCGAGGCGGGGCGAGGCGGGGCGAGGCGGGGCGAGGCGGGGCGAGGCGGGGCGAGGCGGGGCGAGGCGGGGCGAGGCGGGGCGAGGCGGGGCGAGGCGGGGCGAGGCGGGGCGAGGCGGGGCGAGGCGGGGCGAGGCGGGGCGAGGCGGGTTGAAGTACGGGCCAAGCAAGAGTGAAAGTGGTTAAGCGGGGAGGCCAGCTTGGGGTGTGAGTGGGGCGTGGCCGGGTGTGGCGGGACGGGGTGGAGAGGGAGACGAGGCGGGCCGTTCCAGGAAAATTTAAAGGCGAAATGAAGGAGGGCGGGCGGCGCGAGGCGGGCGGCAGCTGGCGGGCGATAAAAGGGCGGGGGCGATCTCGGGACAAGGCCTCTAATATGCTCCCCGCTGCGGCGCCACCTAGTTCCGCGAACGCCCACAGGTGCGCTGCAGGCCGACGCGCGAACAGCGGGTGGCGTCGCTCGCTGTGCGACTGACGCCAGCTGCCGAATCCTTCGCCCTCGGAATAATGGCCGTGCTAATGAATTGGGCTGATCTGCGTCAACAGTTTAATTGAATTCGTAATGTACTTCCACACAATAAACATTGACCAAATATACTCTTCATATGAAGGGTACCAGATTGTCCCATAACACTCTTCTGATAAAGCTAAAGTAATACCACTAGCATTCACATTCTTATTTCTTCAACCTTTACCTTCTTATTTCTCAGATTGAACTAGATATGGCGTAGGAGTAGGTTAGTTCTTCGCGTGTGTTGTAGATAAACTACTAATTTTCTACATTTTCAGAACATCTCACACAACGAAAATGTTACATTATATCAACACACACACACACACACACATACTTACGCTCATATATATATGTATATATATATATATATATATATATATATACCCGCCCCGCCCCACATCTCCCGCCCCGCCCCGGCCCGCCCCACTCCCTCTTCGACCAGCGTTACCCCGCCCCGCCACCTTTTCCGCCTCGCCGCCTTAGCCCCAGGCCACCCCGCCTCGCGCCGCTCATGTGTGTGTATATATATATTTATACATACAGAGTACACCTGTAAAGTCTTTCTCCAGTTGCACCAGTGGCTGGCGAAAGTGCTAGCAACAGAAATTATGTGAGTTGCAGCTTGTAGAACTGCAGCTTGTAATTAAAGAGAACGTAAATTGCATACTCACAACTCATCCATAACATATGCTGGAAGTATTGTTCTCTTCCTTTTCCCAGTGATCTTATTGGTACGAACAAACATGCTGGTTTTAATAGGAGACCCTGATTCGGCTTGTTCGGACTGTTCCGACACTCCCACTTCATGCCGACTCAGATTCTTCAGCTTCGTAGGATTGCTATAACTCATTTCAACATGTGGGTGCTGCAGGACAACGACCTAACGCAGAAAAAAAGGAATTAATTCTGTCTGTAGTGTAAATGGAAGTAATGGTATTTGCATCATCGCCACGTCATCGTAACATCTCTCTGTTCCCATCCCATCTCTTCGCACGCTCACCGGCAGTCTGATTCGCCCCCTCTGCGATGTCCCGTCCTCTCTCACCGTCCACCCCCACCCCGCTCTTCCTGCTTTCCCACCCCCTTGCATTGCTCTTCTGCCTGGCTCCTTTATACTTAGACACATTAAGGATTGCATCAAACTAAATCTTTTGAAAATAAAAATAGCCTACTAATGGAATTTTAGGAGGAACGTATCGTGTTGACCTTTTAGAAGTTATCATGAATGAAAATAGACATTTTGTGAAAATTGTATTTTTATTCATAGGTTCTTGGAGAACATTTACGTTATTTTTATAGTTCATGTCTATGTATTAAATGAAGTACGATTGAAGTAGTCATATGCTATGTTATAAACATAAGCGAGCGATGCATCTTAAGCCAAATATTTACTTATTTCACATTCAATGCAACGCTGATATTTGCACAATTTTAATTTCATGATCCTTTTTGTGTTCGTATTGCAAGAATCCTTAGTTCTCGTTGACGACGTTATCATAAGTGATTTCGTAATTTTAGTATCTAAGAAAAAAATATTTATCATAAAATATTCTAAAACTTCCGATCACCTTCGGTAGATAATTTTCTCTGTAATTTTTTGTTTTTCGAGTTTGTCGCATTGAAGAACAATTTGAAGAATGACATAGTTATGAAGTTTCCACAAACGTGCAATCAAGGCAGTTACAATCTGAAAACAAAATACCATTAATTTTGGACTCATGTCACCCAACAGGTCATAACGAGAGATTGTAAAATTTAATACAATTTTATAAGAACATTAATAACTGAATCAATTTAAAACTAACTTATAGGCAAGAAAAATAGTTCAGCGTGTACAGAAAGCCATAATTAATTACGGCAAAGTATTTCTATTACTAACATTTTTGGAGTACTTGCAACGACAGGAAATTAATGTAAGAGCAGCGCCCACTCGCGAAAGGGGGAATCTTTTGAAGAATGCCCGCCGAGGGGCAAGTACCGCACTGCAAGTGTCGCAGCCATTACTCAGCGCGAGGGTATTGGAAGCGTCAACAGCGCGGGAGCCACGCGCAATAAGCGACGGCGCGAATTCATCAATCCGCAAACAGCTGCGGGCGCGGCCGCATTGTGCTGCACTGCACCGCCTAGCCCCGCCCCGCCCCGCCCCGCGCCGCACCCCTGCCCCGCCCCACACCTCCCGCCCCGCCCCGGCCCGCCCCCGCCTCCTTTTCGCCCCACGTAGCCCAGCCCCGCCCCGCGCCACCCCGCGCCGCACCCTCGCCCCGCCCCACATCTCCCGCCCCGCCCCGGCCCGCCCCACTCCCTCTTCGACCAGCGTTACCCCGCCCCGCTACCTTTTCGCCCCGCGTAGCCCAGCCCCGCCCCCTCTTAGCCCCAGGCCGCCCCACCCCGCCCCGCGCCACCCCGCGCCGCACACCCGCCCCGCCCCCACATCTCCCGCCCCGCCCCGGCCCGCCCCACTCCCTCTTCGACCAGCGTTACCCCGCCCCGCCACCTTTTCCGCCTCGCCGCCTTAGCCCCAGGCCACCCCGCCCCGCGCCGCCCAGCGCAGCCCACACGTCGCTACGCCCCGCTCCCCCTCCACCTCATTCCACTTCTTTCCGCCCCCCTCCACCCCTTTCCACCCCCCTTCATCCCTCTCCGCTCCGCTCTCCCCTCTCCACCCCCGCTCCACCCTTCCCCGCTCCACTCCATCCCTCTCCGTCCCGCTCCATCTCTCTCCGCCCCCCTGCATCCCTCTCCTCCCCGTTCCACCCTTCTCCGCCCCACACCATCCTTCTTCACACCCCGCTCCATCCCTCTCCGCCTCACTCCCCCTTCTTTGCCCCGCTCTACCCTTCTCCGCCGCACTCCACCCTCCTCCGCCCCGCTCCATCCCTCTCCGCCCCACTCCACCTCTCTCCACCCCGCTCCCTCTTCTCCACCGCATCCCTCCTCTCCGCTCCTCCGCGCCCCTCTCCATTCCGCGATGGCACGCCTCTACACCTCCTTCGCCCCGTTTCGCTTCCTCACATCCACCCTACCACGCCCTCTCAACCCGATGCTCTGTTGCCCCTGGGCCGGTCCCTCGGCGAGTGTGCCCGAGAAGGAGGTGCACACAGGCCGCGCACTTGCCGCCCTCATGAGACGGGGGTGCGTGTGACAAAAGATGCTGCAAGGAGGGGAAAAGCGAGTGGTGCAGGAAAGGATGGTGATTGTGAAAATACGTTGAGAACGTGGTGGAGTTGGCAGAGGAGGTGGTGGTAGTGAATGGGGTGAGTTTGGAGGTGACTGAGATGCTGGTATTGGTGCTGATGGTTGAAGGTATTGAGGGGAAGATAGTGGTGTGGGGTAAGAGAGTTGTTAAATTTCAGATACGGTTGGCGAGTGTATGAGTGGTGGGATGGTGAGGGTGGTTTGGGAGTGATAATGACAGTTGTGAAGAAGGAGGTCAAGTTGGTTGTGGTGGATATGGGAGGTTAAATTTGGTGGAACAGGCAATAAATTCCAGAAACTTCGCCTATTCGTTGGAAGGCCACGTCAACCGGCTGTACGAGCAGGGCAAGTAAGTAATTGAGTAATTGAAATTAAAAACTTCATAAATCAAATACTAAATGTGAAAGATAACAGAGACCAACAAAAAATGGTTTCAAAAAACTTTTTAAATCTTAATAGCTGATTTTTATAATTTTTAGGGTGATGAATCCGCATCTGAACCGCATTTCTTTCCGTCACCCACAGTTTAGTCATATTTTGATCTATTAAGATTTGGGAAAATATGCTGTATATGCCAATAAAGTGAAAAATAAACGTCCTCTAAAATACCAACAGAACATTATTTAAACATAGAAGATGACATTATATTCTTAACATTACATTTTACAAAGTCTTTACGTGTCCATTGACGTATATTTTCTTTGTCTCTTTTCTTTAAAGCCCCTGAAATAGCTTTTTCTCCTCTACGCCGTTTGCTGATCCTCTCGGTGAAGTGACCAACAGTAATCTCCCATCATATTGGTGTTCCAGCGTCCCTGATAACGGTTTTTCATCACTTTCGGATCATAATGAAAACGCTCCCCTTGTTCTTCACTTACATTACCTAAATCGTCCGAAAAGAATTGTAAATGACTGTTAAGAAGTAAACCTTGAGGCTCGTTAAACATCCCAATTTCTTCAAATCTTTCAGCATATTGGCAACAATTTCTTGATAATCTTGTTATTTTTTTGTTGGCTAGGAACTTTTTAATATCGTGATTAAAAGCACTCTACGCTTCATTTTCTGTCAAATGTAGTTTAAATTATGGATCAAACATCACTTTTCTAATATCAGTCTCAATGAAGATACCCTCTTTTAATAATTTTGCTGCAGACAAATTGCGTAAACCTGTCACAAAGGTACTTGAAACACTGCTCATCTTTAGGTAAGGCAATTGTTTCATGAGACCTAATTTTATGTTCAGTGGAGGGAGGAGAATCTTATGTTGATCCACCACATGTTCCCGTAGAATGTTCTTTTCCCCCGGGTTTAAAGATTTTATTACAGGCCAATTCTTTCTAGACTAATGCTTATCTCTCCTACTATGCCCTACTATCCCATTCACATAGTAAATATGGGAATTTATAACTTCCTGCATCTCATACAATTCTAGATACTCAGAGCAGTATTTGCCTAGCTATACAGATAAAATGCTAAAATGTGAACAAATGGTGGGTGTTACATTTTTATTGTCATTTTTGGAATCAGCACACTTGAAATGATAAGAAATAGGTGAACACATAGAAAAAGTTTTTTGGTCGTTGGCCTGTGTAATAGATTATAATACGCAATGAAGAGCACAACCAAGAACAAATAATGCTTACATAAACATGTTAATAAAGGAGACATACTTGAAATTAGCACCCAGACGATACGATAAGTTGAATTTCAGGATATCTCAATTTGGATTTATTGAATTTTTTTCGGAAATTAAATTATTGTTGTCGAAAAATTCAACAACTTATTTCCACTTTCAGCTTCAAAATATCCAGTTCTTTATTTAAATTTTCTTTACTTTTTCATTTACATTTTTTCTATTTCGTTTAACACTTGATAATCCTGTTTTAGTCATACTGAATCTCCCGTCGCCTGCCCCCGGCCGGGCTCCTCTTTGCGTGCATAGAAGGATGAATACCACAAACACAGCATACTCGCCATCCTCATCAGGGGGGGATTTGGCAAAGGAGGTACAAGAAAGGGGGAATGGTGGTGCGGAGGGGAAGATGGAGAAAGAGGTGGTTCTCAGAAGTTTTGGAAGGTGGAGACAGAAGCGGAAGTCGCGGTAGTGGTGATGATGGTGCTTGTTAAAGAGATATATGTGGTTGTAAAGGTTCGGAAAACTCGAAGAATATATAAAGTATGGTGAGAAAACGAGATCTAAAAAGAACACAATCCGAAAAAGTGAGCAAACATGTGGCAACGGCCGTAGATTTAGTTAAAGTAGAATCTCTATAATTCTAATTTCATTAAGAGTAAGTTAATTTCCACGATATTCCGAATATCATAATCCTATTTCATATTCTGTTTGTGAACGATGATTGTCCATTCAACATTCATGTTCAACGATAGTTACATTTCTCTTTTCTGTTTGAGATAATGACTTTGTATTTAATTTCTTAAATTTTTTACGTTTTGTCGCTCACTTACACGCTATTGAGATTCATATATTTTTTCCATCCCTTCTTTCCGGACAGGTCTCTCGACGAGAACGTCAAAGACGGACGGTAACAGTGACAATGCTTTTGCTATTCTCATGAGGCAAGGGGGTTAGGACAAAAGAGGTACAAGGAGAACAGATATGAGGAGAAAATGGGGAGTGGAAGTAATGTTTTTGGTAAGGAATTAAAATGATGATCAGGAAGGAAAGACAGTTGTAAAGTAAAGAAACATAGACTACAAAGGGTATCTATTACATAAAAGTGAAGGGAACCCTTAGCGTAGTGGTTACGGGAGCAGCTACGAGCAGAGGGTTCGGCATGAACGTTTGCTTTAGTGTTGTGACATGGTGGGGCTTATACTAACACCACTCCAGTGCCCTATTCCTTCCCCCTTCCCCTGAACTCTCCCTGCCCAAATGATGCTTGACAGTGGTATTAACTGAGGGCAGTGAGCGCCAGGGGATAACCGAAAGATTAAACTGACTTAAAATGCTCGATGATGATTATGATAATGATGAAAGTGTGTAAACCTCCCCTTCCCTTAAGAAAAAAAATGAGTCACTGGAATGATTGGTTCAAAGTTTTGTGTGAATATTTTTGACAGGCGAAAAATAACTTGGAGGGTAATGACAGTCAAAATATTATCACAATTTTGTTTCAAAAATGTACGAGTAGTTGAATGCAATCGTTGATTAGCGTTGCGAGGTGGATCAGGTAGAGTTCACGGGGCGAACAGAGGGGGAGTAGCGGTCGGACCGAAGGAGATAGGAGAGGAAAGCGGAGTGGATGAAGCAAGCAAGGAGCTGGCGGAATTGGTGGGACTAGGGAAGGGAGCGGGCGGGCAGACGAAACGGAACGATAATAAATATCTGCACAACGCCATGTATACGTTAGCTATCAGTAAAGCATATACTATAAATGAAAGATACTTTTAATTAGCACTTCGATTTTAATTTCGGTCATTGTCACGAAAATTTCATTCTTCCTACATATAGAAGACAAAGAGTTAACCTCCAATTAAGATTTTTCTATTTTATTTTTGAATATTTGGTTCTTTCTAGACCTTTTCTGAATTTTTCCCTCTCTCTGAGCAAGGGGAAAACTTGATGAGAAGTGTAGAAATATTGAATTCGATTGTAATAGTACAGAAAACTTAGGCGATCTCAAGTAACCTCACCAACTCCATCGCCCCAGTCGTTGCCACCTTCTTTTGGTACTACGTCATCGACCCTTTGTCCCTCCGCACGTCTCCGCCGCATTCTCATCATGCCCCCAGGTGAAGACTTGTGTTGAGGTTTGCGTCATCGGGTTTTGAGATAGGCGTATTATTGCGACTGATTTCTGTGATACCAGACCAGAACAGTGGGAATCCTCTTTCTTGGGCAGAGATAGACACCATACAATTCACGCGCAGCTCCACTGAAGAGCGATTGGGGGGGGGGGGGGTAGTAAGTAGACCAACGGACCGCGTGCGACCTTTCCTTCCTCTATGCTGTTTCATTATCTTCTCTTTCACACACTCTTACACTTCTTTACCAGTGAACCGACAAGTTAGGACACAAGTCGGGAGCTAAAAGCTTGTTCCGGCTGAGATGGTGCCTCGCTGGAGGTAATACCTGGAAGGGGAATCGCCCGCAACCCATATAGAGCTGCGCCAAATGTCACCATTCAGCAGAAGAGGAACATCCGAGATAAAGCATCCACTATACTAACAGGACAAACGATTACAGCAGTTGACGTGCCCGTACATATGAGCCAATCCGTCATGTTCGGGGCTCGAACCCTAGGACCACCCGCTCAGAGTGGCTTCAGTGCTGACTTCGCCGGTCGGAAGGGTGGCGTGGGGGCAGGCAGAGAGAGGCGGGCGCAGAGTGGGGTGCGGAGCCCGAGGGCGAGGGTGGGCGCGGGCGGGGTGGCGCGGGAGAGGCCGGATGCGTAGGCTCTCCGCTTCAGCTCCGTTGCGCCGCGCCGCGCCGCGCCGCGGGCGCCTCCTCGCCGAGGGCTCCTCTGAGCTAATGAATCCTCCTCATTGTGCTCCGCCCCTCTCAGGACGCCGCGCTCCGCTCAGCGCGCGCCCAGCCGCGGGCGGCGAACCCCGGCCCTCCAGTCTTCGCCTCCCCCCTGGCCCGTCTCCTCTGCCAGCCCCCTTCGCTCGCCTCCTTCGCCCGCCTACTTCCCCCGCCACCTTCGCCCGCCTCCTTCGCCCGCCCCCTTCACGCGCCTCCTTCGCCCGCCCCCTTCACCCGTCTCCTTCGCCCGCCTCCTTCGCCCGCCTCCTTCGCCCGCCTCCTTTACCCGCCTCCTTCCCCACCTTCCTTCGCCCGCTCACTTCACCAGCCTCCTTTACCCGTCTCCTTCGCCCGCCTCCACCAGTCCCCGTCCATCACACTCACCCCTACCGTCCCCAGCCGACGCCAACCGTCCCCACCCGTCCCCTTCAGTCCCCAACAGCTCCCACCCACCTCCACACGCCGCCCCCACTCCCACCCCACTCCGTCCTGACCCACCCAACTTCCCTATCTTTCACCAATCTTCCCCCATCCCTCCCCGCCCTCACCCCTTCGAAATCAACCCCCTTCCGCCGTTCCGCAGTCACCCTTGGCCATACCCACCCGCCCTCGCCCCGCAACATTCTTCTGACAGGCCTCGCCTATCCTCACGTGCCTGCGCCCGCCTGCCTTCAAGAACCCTCACCTTCCCCTATTCTCCCCAGCCCTGCCTCGCCCGCACTGTACGCCACACGTTCCATTCTCTCAGCGAAACGTCGTGTTGCTTGCAGTCACGTTTATTCCAGAAACTATCTAACAAATATTTGAAAACTCTTCTTGTTCATGTGAGTAGAAGGAAGAGAAACTATTATTAATTTACCACTCAGTCCTATAACATAATAGGACATTATTCTTGGATTATACGGCAATTATGTTGGTTATGTGTCTTAATAGTTGTTTCTTCCATTACTATTACACCATCTTTCTGCTTCAACTGTCTGAACTTTTGGGTTTTATTTCAGTTGTAATGATTTTTGTCATGTCTTTACCGAAGGAAAAGCATTCAACACCGGAAGACGATTAAATTTCTTTAATAAGTTCCTTAAAAAGCTGAACTGCATTTGTAATTAAAGGTTCTTAAAGGTAATTAAATTATTGTCCTATCTAATGTGAGATAAATATGGATTGTGGAAAGTCACATTTGTAGACAAATTAATTGGGGGACAATTCACATCAAATCATTTACTTTCTGAACAATGAGAACAGTACGTGTAAGTTAATATGCACAAGTCAATAAATGTGAAGTGAAAGTTAAACTACTAAATGCTCTCTACTCCTCATATTTTGTATTAATCAATACAATTTGTTTTGGAGAAATTGCAATACACTAAATGGGATATTTGGTACTCTCCAGGTAGACGTCTTTTCTACAGAATTCCCATTATCCAGTACAGAGCATTTGCGGGGTTTTGTGCTTCAACAAGAGCATTAGTCTCATCGAAACTGCTGCGTCAACTTTCTCCCTTTAATCTTTTGTGTGCATATTCGTTTTGAGTATCCGGATAAAACCTTTAACAGCTTCCCACAAAAGTGTGTGACTGGCAAATCTCTAACTGCCGGCACACAAAAAAAGCATTGACATTTTTGCCTGAACCCAGCAGAGAAATGATTTTCTCAAAATTGCATTCTGCTGACACAACACAGGTCTATCAATCGGCGGATATTACGAACAGAAATATGACAATTTTATGGTTTGAAAAAGAGTGTATGTTTCGCCACGATAAAACATACACCCTTCCACAATGGCGTAATGACAACGTCCATACAACTAAATAGCTCAGAATATCATATTTGGCATTGCATTCTGTATGAATATTGCTAGTCGTACGTCATCAATATATGTTTGAAATACACATTATTTGGAACAATTTCCATGTAGTAAAAACGAAGTGAAACGCTGAAAAAATAAATTTCGCTTTCCAAAACCAACGTTGTACACAGTTCTGCCTCATCAAAGAAGTGAGCGACTGCACCAGAAAAATGTAACGAGCACCTTTTTATAGTCGATAGAACTTCATAGAACCCATCCATTCACGTTAACTGCATCGTTTTTTCACCCCGAAGCATGCTGCTGGGCTCTCATGCCCGTCGAGGATGCAGCAATCCCACTTTAGATCCCCCAGAAGTGTTTGGAAACATTACAACTAATCGGCGGGTAACGGCTAGAGCCGATGTACATCGCTGCAGTTTATACGGAGGCAAATGCATGTTTTACTGTCTCCTAAATTCACGTATCGTGTTCATTTTAAGCGCATAGGAAGTATCGACGTAAGCATCAAGTAAGCGAAGTACGGCTATCTCTTAACCGGAAATCGAATTTACTGCCTTTTCGGGCAATATTAACGGCCGCATAATCGTTATCAGCGTATGTGAGCATAAACTGCTTAACACGGTAGAATTGCGATAGGCGTGGGTGGTCTTGGGGCGGCGGTTTGGAGGCATCCTCGAACGCCACCGCCGCCGCAGCCGCCTGCACCCCGACCCTGCCACCCCGCCGCCCGCACGGCTTCAGCCGACTGCCTCCCGAGCGCTCGAATATTATAGGAAAACGCTTTACAAACCCGCAAAAGGCAGATCCGTTTCGCCAACAATGACTCGGAAACAAAACACGCTCCGAGAACGCCTTTTGTTCCATTGTTGATCAGCGGAACGCGGCCATGCTAACACAGCTAATAGCTTTGTTGTGGAGGGTTGGAGCGAGTAACGGCGAGACAAGCGCGCATCGCGGGGCGGCGGCGGTGGCGGTGGCGGCGGGGACGGAGGCGGGAGGTTTGTGCCCTGGTTTTCTGGCTCCGGTCGAGCACCCTCGCGTGGCTCCGGCATGGGAGAGAGGGAGAGTGGGGAGGCGGGATCGAGGTGGTGGCTGCTTATGCTGTTCCTTCATATCAAATTCCCCGTCCCACTGCGAGCTCGTAATGAGATGATAATGCGAGACGCGCAAGAAGAGGCAGGCGGCTGAGGAGGTGCTCGCGAAATATGTGCGCTCCAGAGTGTGCGAGGAAGGCGAAGGCGAAACTTCAGTTCGATGGAGACGCGAGAAAATGAAATTCTTCTGAAAAAGGCAATGGAAAAATAAGTTTCTAATGTCAGTGGCGCGTGGAAAAAAGGTGTAAAATCAAACAAAGCTAATTTAGAGAAAAGTGAATTTTAAGGCATATCATTAAATCGCTACAGTGGAATTGTACATAACGTTTCAACTTTGTGGGACATTGACATCGCAGTCTTTACGCGTGAGAGACACTCCAGGTTATTGTTCACGTATTTGTTTAATAGTTATGAACATCTCTAGGCTGATAAACGACACATAACCAACGCCACTGATGTATGTGATGCTAACCAGTACTTGTGATGTAACCAGTTTTGTACTTTACCGTTAAATAGTTTTCGTATTATTATCTTTAAGAAATGTAAAAACAAATATGACTTCGAAAAAGTCTAAGCCTACATACGCCAGTTTAGCTATATACTCATCTGCTTCTATTGTTGTTTACGGATAGGCACGTGTTACATTCTTAACGGACGCCAGATGTTACAGGGGTTTTTCTCTTCTGTGTTTGGCTCCGTTCATTCGCTAACGACAGTTTTTTACTAAATTTTATTTTCTATGTTATAGTGGTGTAACATAGTATTTACCCTCCCTCCCTGGTATAACAAGTTGATTCGATTTTATCTGGATTATATTTTGTTTCAGAATTGTCATTTTTGAATTTTCAAACAACACTCATTTTACCATTCTTGGAAAGTATACTTATTCGTGAATTTACTCTGAGGGTCATAGTAACAATTTTCATATAAGATTTTGTCCCCAATTAGTAGGTTTCAAGAGAGTATTTATTTGTCGATTTTGCAAATTCGTACTATTGATAGTGGTAGCTGGTTTTCGTGCCTCAGTGCAATCGATAATAAAGGTGGAATCGATAATTAATTTTCAATATAGTGTGTGTATAATATTGGTAAAAGTGAATTAACATTTCCGCTAATATTCGCTCGATTTTTACATCAGGATAAACAAATAGCAGCCCTGTACATTAATATTTTAAGCCAACTGGAAAGCATGGCAGTGTCTGCTATTGGACTGTACATTATAGTAGATCGAATTTTGTTTTATAACTGCCAATAATTGAAATTTAATAAAATATCCTTCACTACTGATTATATAAATATTAATTATTTAAGGGTAACAACCTCGTTTTTCAGTTGCCAAAAGTAGATTTCACATCATAATCTGCACAGAGCTCGTTTACAATTATTGCAGTCGCAGCAACCGACAGAAGGATGATTCACTTTAGAAAAATCATGTAACCTTATACAAACCTAGCAATGGCTGTATATATCAAAGCACTAATATAAACGGTCAAACAATGCAGTTGCAGAAACGTCCTAAACAAACCAATTAATAAGAATGATCTATGGCGACACGTACCCTCTATCACTGTTTGCGGATCGCATTATGCCATTTACGCAAAGCGAGCTTTTTAACTGCACAGAGTAAAAACGAGGCACCGAATGCAAGCAAAAGTTCTTCTTCATAACGCACCTAAAAACGCAAACTTTTACTCTGCATCCCTGCACAAAACATGAAAGCAATTTCGCGCTTTCAAAACTGAAAAGACAATGCACACAAAACGATTGCAGTATTCCGTAAAAGAGTATAATGGACTCCCTATCTAAAGCCACATAAAAACGAAAAAAATCTTCGTTTCCGTCATTAACTCTGCGAGAAACAAAACATCTCTCCGACGGCATTTCAGTAAAATTAACAAATCTTTTTATTTCGACAAGCTCCGAGGCGCAGCACCACGAAACGTGGCGTAGGGTCGTCTGAGAACGATTCGGTCTTTCGGCTCGTGAGTCGGCAACTCCACTTTCAGGCGAGGACTATGCTTAACAGGGCGAAACCAACCAGCCACGTAATGTTGGCAGTTATGGCGAGGTGCACTTAACATCGGATGTCTTCTGGGAACAGAGAATGTTCGGTGACAGTTTTTTCATATTAGGCGGAAGAAAAGTATCCTAACTTTCGTATCTTAGTGGAGCAAAATGGTCTGAGGGCGAGAGACAGGCCGCAAAAATGCGAAACTTCATGAAGAGCGTAACTTTCGTAGAGTAACGAGGTTTCACAGGAAGTAAATCCGGAATGTAATGCCGGATGTTTGTGTAAGAATGTAAACAAGAATATAGTTTACTTGGAAGCGTTTTTACACAAAAGTGTAGGGGGTGCCGATTACTATAGATAGCATTTTTTGTATAAGCTTCACCCAAAAATGTAGCAACAGAAACAATCCATCATCCAACAATAGCATCATACATTACATACAACATTTGTATAAAATAAATCACATCATGAACAACTTGTGTGTACAGATTTATTCACTGGTTTCAGATTTATTCTATTTATTGGTTTTTATTTACTTCTTTGATCTCATTTAATACATATTCTTCAATTCACGAAATGCTGAATGGAATGAATGGAACCTTACTCAAGATGAAGAGAAGCAAGATTATTTGCAATATGCGAGGGGGTGTAGGTTTAAGCGACATTAACGAAGAAGATATTAAATTCAAAAAGACCGATCACTTCAAACGTTAGAAGATATTTTCAAACGACTGGTAAATACTTTAACAAAATCTTCATCTATTTAAAATCTCATTTTTCTTGTTGGGGAAAATTTCTGGCTCTTTTTTATCACAAAGCATTGTGACTCGTTTTGTTGTTCTCATTTTGCAGAGACAAGGATTCTCCAACGAGACGGGAAACGAAGTAAATGTAAACACTTTCCCCTCCGTTATATCCAAAACACTTCGTAAAATGCTTCCCGAACGTTATTCCTTGCGACTCAGAGGATTCCCATTGCCACCAGTCCAGATTGGAAACAAAGAGGACAAAAATTACTTTTTTTCGATAAGTTAATATTTGCTACCGCAATGTCGCAACTTTAACGTCTCAGGTTCTATGTTAGAGTCGTGATTTTGGCAAAGTTGGGTTCCTCAGCTTAATAGAAATATTGAAAGTCGACCACTACCTGGATAATTCCTCTGGTTTATTTCAGGTGAGTGCTGCAACATTTAACAATATTTTGTTAGAATTTTAAAGAATATTATTTTCAGGAAAATCATAAATGACTGTCCATCATTTTAAAAATCTCTCATATTCACACTCATGCTACACATACATATTTTTTTGTATAATCAACTATAATTTTTGAAAATTTGTATTCTTTATCGCTTTTTACGCCTTTGCAAGTGAGTACCTCTCCTCTTGCAGCCGCGCTCGCTGTTCCATTTTTCCGCATCCCCCGACTGTCCGTGACGCGCCGCCTTTCTGCGAAGTAACGCAGGTAGTCTTGGAAACGCACGCATATTCTCTCTTCCCCCCCCCCTTAGTCTCTCTCCCTGCATCATTCCGTCGTAAAGCGGCAATACGAGAAAGATGCCGATGGGTTGCTATGGCGACACACATTGAGTGATGCAAGCCTCATATTCCGCGACGCCCGGGGGTGATAAACTGGGGGAAGGGGGAGGTTGGCAGCCCTGGAGGGCGGCGAGTGCGGGGACTCCCCGCGGAGGAAACCAGGGGGAGCACGGGCTGGGCTAGCGGTACGGGAGGGGAGGGAGGGGATTTTCCCACCTCATCTTTTGTTTCATCTTCGCTTCCGCAAGGGGGGAATAGTTCGAGCGACGCGGTGGTACGGTGGTTTCCCAATAAATTAAACATAAAAGGCTGCCGACCAAGCAGCGGAATGGGGACGCGGGTCCCCCGTTCGAGCCCAGTTGTCAGCTGATGAGTTTCGCCACGCTCGAACGCACTTTGAGCGACTAATGGGGCGGCTAGAGGGATGGTAATGGTTGCTCGGTCCAGTACGTCCCTTTAGCTGGGTAGACACTAAGGGGCGAGGAGAATATTTAAAGGGGTCCATGCACGCACGCTCCACCACAGGACAGTGCTGATCGATCCATTGTAGCCCGTCTGAAAAATATTTGTGTTTGTAACCACAACCCGGTTCGTAGAACTGTCACGAATTGAATGAGTCAGTTCCTGATTTTCCTTTGGATAGGTGATCGTTGTTGCTCGCACCTTGAAGGTCTGTCCTTGTAACAATGTTCCGAGTACTTCCTCTAGAGAGCAGATAGGTGTTTATATTCTCTCACAAACATCAGCACCAAGCAAACGCAGCAAGGAAATAATGGGACGTTTGGACGGTGCAGGGGGGAAATAATGGCGAGGTGCAGTCGGATGATGGTCCAGTTGAGGACGCGAGGAACGAAAACACCGTATAGCAAAACTTGGTCTCTGCGGGCTCCTTCGGGGCTCAGTTAAACGCGAGACGGAAACACACGGAAGCATTACATATCATGAGCCCTCACGACTCTCTTCCCGTAAACAGGATTTGCAACAGATGCGGTAGATGATGAATACTTATTTGGAATACATATTCGATTTGGCGCGGTGGGTGTAATAAGGTGTGGGGAATTACAAGTGCGAAAAACTAAACTCACTTCTAACTAATCGCCATATTACATATCTGTAGAACTTGTGCAAGTTTCGAATCGTCGCTTCATCGGCAGATTTACCAGAGATAGGGCGAATCGTTAAGGGTGAGTTCATTAAAGACAGTTGGATATAGTTGTTTCTCTTGAATGAAAGCTATCATAACAATAAAAAACTTCCTGTTAAGTAAATGTAAAATTCTAAAATTCGAAACAGTGGAAAAAGATGCTCATTTTATTTCTCATCATAGTCTGACACTTCATGAAACAATAACATAAACAAAATAACGCAGACATAAAATTAGAAAACGTTCTGGTAACTGAAAGAATTTGGCTATCTAGTATGAAACAAGAGGTGCTACAACACAAACACTTTCTAATATTCATTGTAAAGGATACGTACTGAGGGTGCTCCATGGCTACATTTTCGACGAACACATTTAAAAAAAAATTCATTTATTACACCATCACTTCAGTTTGTAAATTGCAACGTTTCGAGGCTCACATTTGCCTCATGCTATTGAATACATTTTAGCTTGATGACAATGATTTTAGCGTTTCATTAAATTAATGTTGATACTTAAATGCAACACATGATATTTTTTCTCACGTTTAATTTAAACATAATTGAAAACATTGTATGATTTGTTTCAATCACCATGCATAACACAAATGTAACTAGTGGTGCTACGATGACATATACGAACTCACATTGTTTCTAATAATATTTTTAAAATTTATTATTTTTTAAAAATTCAGAGAGTTCAACGAAAATGGGTTTTGCGCCAAGCTTTGAAACGTCCCTTGTTCTATTCGTTAAAAATAAATTTGAAGAAAATTGTAGCGGTTTTTGAGATTTTTTTATATCATTAATATCAAGTAGAACTTCTGCCAAAAACACATTGTTTAAAAAATTATACACCTTTTCTTAGATGTAACTTTTTAGAACAGATTTCATTGAAGACTTAAATATGTGAACACAATATCATACTTTTGCATTGTTAACTTTTTTAAATTTTCGAAAATACAGAGTTAGCAAAAATAAATGGGACCGGAACCAATTTTTATATCGCTCTTGGATACATACGAGGAGAAAATTTTAAGAAAAATATTTGGAGCCGTTATAGAGAAAAAATTTGTTAAAAATTCGAAGTAAAGAATAACTCTACTACCACCAGTGATTTTGCACGTGTTTCATAATTCGAAATACCTGCCTTGTGGTGGAAACGGAACATTGATTTTTCGATAGTTGTTCGATTTTTCTGTATTCTGCAGGATAAAAAAGAAAAAAAAACGTACAACTTTTTTATATTTTTGATTAAGGATAATTGACTTTTGGTCAATAAATACGAGAATAGGCATTTAAACACAAAATAGGCATTTATTAGTAAAATAGGCATTTATAGGCACTACAAAATTTGCATATAATGCTCCTAATGCCTCAAAGTGAGTAACTAACACAAAGTATTACATTTTCCATTGAAGGAAAACAATAGGCAAATAGGCAAAAATCCGCAGCTTATTCACAAATTACGTAACGCTAAGTGGGGAAGGAGTGGGTCTGAGGCGGCGTACGCTGCGTTACATAGAGATAGGGAAGTGCGTTACAGAGGAGAGGTGTATTGAAAATACTCGAAATTTGTGTTACGTAATTTATGGACGGCCCCGACGGACTGGGACGAACATTGAGGAAATAATTTTTTAAATTTCTCACTATATTACAAACTCAAAAATGTATTTTACTCCACATAAGAACTTCAAAATTCACTTTTTCGGTATTAGGAACCCACAAAACGAGATTTTGTGTTAAAACCTCGGTATTTTTTCATAAAGTAACTTTCTCTTGCTACGAAGTAAATACGAGAAATTAAAAATACTGTCACACTGTGTTTAAAGTCAGCTCCATACATTCGGTATCCCCGGATTGGCGAGTGACTGTTCGCCGAATCCCGGGTAGTGCGGTTGAGTTGCTTGCCACATGTCGAGCGACCAACATTCGGCGCTCGTCCTACCCACCGCGGCCGGGTCGGACTTTTGTGGACATACTCCGAGCACATCAGCTGCTCGGGATTGGGCGAGCAGTAGTTCGCTTCTCTGCGAATGGCACACACACACACACACACACACACACACACACACATACACACAAATGCGTTTTGTTAAGTGTCTGCAGTCTACTTCCTAGCGAGAGCTCATACGCTTGTTGTTTTCTTTAATTGTTTTTTAAGTTCTCGCGCGCACGGTTTCGGGTCTCCCGAATTTTTGTGCGTTAGAGATAGTCGAATTTCCCTCGTTTGCGTTTGTGTTCTGTGAGGCCACATTTGTTTATTTGGCTTGGATGTTACTGATAGCTGTAGTTGGTCGCTTCTTTGTCGCTGATGGCTGCAGTTGGTCGCTTCTCCCTTATTTCTTTTACTGTTGTTTGCTTCTCCCAAAAAAGAAGTGATTTTTGTAGTCATTCCCGTTTCGCTCATGCTTCTCGGTTTTTTTATTGCTTGTTCATTGGCATAATAAATAAATATATAGAACAATGCTTAATTAAAGTTACAAGATTCAAATGGCTTTAATTATTGGCTGAGCACTAATGATTATATACAATAAAAATAATAATAACGTGAATGGCGAATGCATGGAGTCACCTTAAAGCTTGAGCTCACCGCAGTATGTTCTCTGCCATCCCGCTTCGGCGACGCCCCATTCCCTATCACGTTATAGGGAATAAATTTTAAATAAAATATCCGCGCAGTTGAACACAAAAGGATTTGAATCATGAAAAAAATGGACATTACAAAACACATTTCTAAAATTTGTAAAATTTCAAATATGTAATCTGTAATCTAATTTAAAATATTTTGATATATCTTTGTTTCTTGATAGCTATAAAATATTCTCAAAGTATTATGGATATTAAAATGAGTGATTAAATATTAATGGCATGTGTGCTCAAGCTTGAGCGAAGGAAGTATGTGCAAGGGAAGCAAACGATATTCTTAAGAGTCAGAGTGGCTTGTGAAATAATGTTTATGACATTTGACGTGGCATTTGTGTAGGTGAGTTTAATTAGAAGTATGAAACAGAAGCAAAATATTAACGCTCATATAGGTGAAAATATTTTCCTTCAGTTGTTTTCTCTCCACTCTTCCTCCAAGCTTCTTTTCTAAAATTACTTTAATTACACCAAGCCACAAATATGCGTTTCAACAAAGACGGAAATGTTTATTAGTATTTATTGAAGTAATAATTTAATTTCGTTTTAAAGATATTTCTTCCCTGCACTAACATGCGACAGCACCCACAGATTAAATCGTGAACTCACGTACTATGTGAGCATACCATTGCGAAACTGTATGATGAGTATCTACCATCCCGCATCCTCCGCATGTTAACCGCAAAACACAAAGGTAGCCTGCTTTGAGAGAAAAACACTATGGCTTCATCAATAATCGATATTCATCAACACAAATTACAAACACGCTCATCTATCACCTTTGAAGTTACTTTTGTGTCACGTAATTAACAATAACCTTTTGAACTATCACAACTTTTTACTAGCAAACTCAAAATTATTAACACAGTTCATTACCAGGTTAACAGATTTTCAACGTAAAGAGACATCGCACATAAATATCATAAGTACTCTAACATTTCAAACGCAATATTTGACCTAGCCAATCTGCGTTAAAATTCGTATTCATAAAACAAATTTGAAAATTTCAAAACAAACAACCGTTCTATTTCGCTCGTGTAGTAATTTGCAGAAGGACTCTTCCACCCAAACATAGAGATGCAAATACGGCGTATCACTGCACTGTTTCACCCCACGTGGACCATATCACCGACTACATTTATTCGCGCAACCCCCCCAAAAATTTTTATTTGAAATGCGTGAGCGCGCATACAAATAGCAGGACGCCGAGGAGGGAGGACTGAGGGCGAGGAGGCGATCCACTCGTTGCCGCCCTCGGTCCTCGGCCAGCAGTGCGCTCGTTCTCGTCCTCAAATGACCGACCTCCCACTCCCCTCCCCGCGCGAGGGCGGGGAGTGGCTACTCGACTGCCAGCCATCGAGGTGGTCGCCCAACGCAGTGGTAGGGGCAGGGGGAGGTTGGTGAGGATAGAGGATGTGGGTGGGGACACGTGCGCTAGATTCTAGAGGAGACTTTTTTAACTTTCCAATGAAGAACACCTGCTTCATATGCTGAACACACGCTATTGCAAATTATTGTTTGATTCATTGTTCGTGATTCCGGGCGCGTCGCCTACTAAGGTCATTAGTCCCGTTAGTGTAGTGTATTTTTTCAACGGGAGGGGGGGGGGTGATCTTCCCTCGCTGGATGGCGAGATCAGGCGTCGACCTACCGGCGACTAGCGGGGTTTCCTCAAACAGGTAATTCCCTCCAGCGGTGCACCGCACCAACCGGGACAAATAGTGCATGTTAGTGTGTGTGTGTGTGTAGATACGACAAGGAAGAGAAAGGAAAGAATGCACGCGGTCCGTGGCCTGTTTGTTAGGGTACTGCACCGGCATTCGCCTGGTGTTGATCTGAGAAACCACACAAAACTACCAATCAGAGCACCGTACGCCAGAATTCTCCTTCAGACAGCTAGCTGAATCGAAGCTATGTATCGAAAATCTTGCCACCGTCAGGACTCGAACCTAGGACCTCCCGGTCAGAGGCACTGCAATGACGTCAGTTAATGCACTGAGGCACCTCTCCCGATCAATTGCAAATTCTAAAGAACTCGATATATTTTGAATTGAAGTTAATTAATTTTAGTAAATATTAAATATAGGCATTGAACTTGCAAAACATATTTACGTAATTCACATTAACAAAGTTTTCTGGAGTTAATAAGGTAGTAAGACAGTGGAAGAAATATGTATTTCCATTAAAACATTAAAGTTGTGTTAATATTACCAAAATAAAAAAATGTTACGAACAAGACAACGAAATGTCTTCATCTTCAACTACTTACTGCAACGCGCATCCGTACATTTGAAAAAGTTTTTGGAAGATATATCCTCTGGCCAACTTAAGTAGGCTTTTTGACCCTCCACGACAAACACTAATCCGTTGTGGCTTTTTCCATGTTATTCACTAACTCATGTAATCAACCAAATAATCAAAATGTAGACCAGTGACGTGTTTGCAGAGGGCCTGCTGACCAAGCAGAATATGTTTTAATGGACCAGAGCTCGATGAAACGAGATGGAACGTGAGTTGAGGCGCGGTGCCGGGTGAAACAAGGTGGGTGGCAACTAGAGCGGACGGAGGTGCGTGGCGTGGCCGGGCGAGGCGCGAGGCAGGGAGCAATATAACTTCTTGGACACTCCTCTATAATTATTTATATTTAATTGTAAATATGTTAAGAAATATATAAAAAAATGCTAAATGTTACCAACATTATATAGAAACATTATGTATGATTGAAAACATTCAAAAGCCTAACAGCCCGAGCAAGGATTAGTACATAAAAACAAAAATAACAAGAAAACTAAATATGTCATATTCAACAACTTACTGGAACGCGCATTCTTACACTTCAAAAACTGTAAAAGATATTTGCTCTGGCCAACTTCGATGGGCTTTTTGATCCTCCATTACAAACATTAATCCGTCATGGCTTTTCTCATGTAATTCGCTAACTCATGTAATCACCCAAATAATCAAAATGTAGACCGGGTTATCGTACTTGTGTGTGGAAGGCCTGCTGACCAAGCAGAGTATATGTTTTAATGGATCAGAGCCCGATGAAACGAGATGGAAAGCGGCGTGGGGGAGGAGCGTTGAGGCGCGGTGCGGGGGAAAACAATGTGGGTCGCAACTAGAACGGTTGGAGGTACGTGGCATGGCGGAGCGGGGGAGCTGCCTGGCAAGGAGAGATAGAATATTTTGGACACTCATCTGTAATTAGTTACCATTTAATTTTAAGTTAAAAATATGTAAAAAATGCTCTGTTATCAAAATTATATGGAAACTTTATGTATGATTCAAAACCTACAACGGCTTAACAGCTCGAACAAGGATTAAAAAAAAAACTAAAAAGTAGCAAGGCAACGAAATATGTGTGTCTTCATCTTTAACAACTTAGTGCAATGCACATCCTGATACTTCGAAACCTTTGGAAGATATTTGCTCTGGCCAACTTAGATGGGCTTTTTGACCCTCCATGACAAACACTAATCCGTCGTGGCTTTTCACATGTTATTCACTAACTCATAAAACCACCCAAATAATCAAATACCAGTAATTATACGTACTATAAACGTGGACGAACTCATGCAATCACGCAAATAATAAAATACCAGTGTAGACCGATTTATCGTATCTATTTTCGGAAGGCCTGCTGACCAAACAGACTAAGTTTAAATGGACCAGAGCTCGAAGAAACGAGATGGCAAGCGACGTGCGTCGAGGCGCGGTGCGGGGTGAAACAAGGTGGGTGGCAACTAGAGCGGACGGAGGTGCGTGGCGTGGCCGGGCGAGGCGCGTGGCAGGGAGAGATAGAACGCGCGGCGCAGGGAAACGGGAAGGGGGGGGCGGGGCGCCAGAGAAATGCGAGGGCGCGGCGCGCGACGGCGGGGAGCGCGGGGCGCGGGGCGCGGGGCGCGGGGCGCGGGCGGCGACGAGGGGAAGCCCCCAGCGTATTTTAGAGGGCGCTAATATCACCCGGTGTCTCTCGCGGGCCGCGACTGGAATTTTTAACGTGGGAGGTTTGCCTGCGCCGCGCGGGGCGGAGTGGAGGATAGGCGTCGTCGACGCGGGAGGCGGACGTGGCGGGGGTGACACTGACGGCGGACACGGTGTGGAGAAAACCGGCAGCAGCGGAGAGAAACGGGGATGTGCGGAGGGGAAACGGGGCCGAGGAGAAGTGGTGGGGTTGAGTTGTGGGGTGGAGGGGCGGGGATTGACGGCGGAGAAGGAGGAGTAGCGGGTGGTGTGGCCGTGACGAGCAGTACGAAGGAGTTGTGGGGAGGAGCAGAGGGGAGAAGTGTGGGCAGGTGCAGTGGAGGTGCAGAGGAGTAGCGGGGAGGTGCGTCCATGTAGAGCAGCAGGAATGAGTTGTGGGGAGGTGCAGAGGAAATATGTAGCGGGAAGGTATAGTGGCGGGGATAAGGTACGCGAAGTAGTGGCGGGGAGCGGAGAAGTAACGGGGAAGTGCGATCAGGTGGAGCAGCAGGAAGAAATTGTGGTGAGGAGCAGAGGGGAGACGTGTGGGAAGATGCAGTGACGAGGATAAATGGCGGGGATGAGGTATGAAAGAAAGGTCGGGGGAAGCGGGGAGAAGGAGTGGCGGAGAGTTGCGGCCGTAAGGAGCAGCAAGAAGGAGTTGTGGGGAGGAGCAGAAAAGAGATGTAGCGAGGAGGTTCAGTGGCGGGGATACGTTGCATGGAGGAACAATGGGGGACGGGGGAGTTGCGGGGAGGCGCGATCGTGTGGATCAGCAGGAAGGAGTAATGGGGAGGAGCAGAGGAGAGTAATAGTAGGAAGGCGCAGTGCGAGGATCAATGGCGGGGATGAGTTGTGAAAGAGGATGTGGGCGCAGCGGCGGCGGAAGAGTAGCGGGGGTGCGTTGGGGAGGAGAAGCAGGAAGGAACTCTGGAGAGCAGCAGCGGGGAGGAGTAGCGGGGAGGAGCAGCGGGTAAGAGTATCGAGGAAGAGTGTTGGTAATTCCCGGGAGGAGTGAGTAAAATGAGCAGCAGGCAGAGAGGAGGAACGGGGACGCGGGGAAGATGACAGCGGGGACGATGCGGAGATGACAGCGGCGGGCCGAGGAGGCGGGGCCGGCGGAGCGGGGTCGCGGGCGCATGCCGCGAGAGACGCCGCGGAGCTCCGCAGGGCGCAAATCTGGGCGCTGAAGAGTTGAGGCGCTTAAGTCGCAGTCGCCTGCGCCGCGGTCGTTCTTCACGACGGAACAACTGCGGTGCAGCCTCCGCGCTCCGGGCGACGCAGATATTCGTGCACGGCGGAGCACAATTTCAACTCATCTGCAGATTTCATAAAAAGGCGATAACTCTGTAATGCAGAACTAATTTAAATTACATTTCGTAGAAATCGTATAGGATTACGAGTGAAAGTGGTTTTGAATTTTGCGTTTCTTTCTTTTTGCTAACGCATACTTAAGAGTGTAATAAATATACGAGTGAGAATGGTTGCAAGTATTATCTCTGGAAAAGTGTGAGTACATTTAGTTACTATATTACGGACACTTATTAAACCCATTATTAGTCCCAGAAAATTCTATTTATCGAAAGTAAAGCAACAATAATTTGTTGTCTGTTGTGGAGAACGTATTAATGAATTAAAATATCATAATGAAATAAAATACCTTTTTTCAATTAAATTTTACATCACAAACCCATGCTTTACCTTCAATTTCCTTGTCTATTTTAAACACACCTAAACAATCACCCAGCTACAAATAAATGCGATTCTTAATTTCATCCGCAAGACAGAAACATCATGGAATCCAGAAAACATTCACAGGCCGCCGAGAAATATTACCTTCTGTCCAATGAGTATTGTTCTTGTGTTCTGTTTCTTTTTCAGTAACTGTAGAGGTATGTGTTCTAATAATTATTGTAATCCACAACCTCCTATTAACTACAGTAAAATCCCGGAATTCCGAACTAATTAGGGTAGTGGTCTGTTCGGATTCGGAATAGCTCGGATTATTCGAAAAATGTACCGTACGTGTGCAAATACATCTATAGGATTACCAGACATATCGCAACAAAGAGTTCGATGTGAGGAAATGGCAACCTAGCGCAGCGATCGCATCATCAAGCAGATTCAGTTGCTTAAGCCAAAAGAAGATTGCTGAGTTTGCAAGTTCCTCTAAGTGAACATTACTGCTACATAAACACGAGATATAACAGTAGTTATCTGTGCAATAAACGTTTCATTTCGACAACTTGTTTCAATAATTAGTTGTTCAGTTCTACAGTAATTACTGCCTTACACTACAAATAAGCATTTTATTTATTTTTTGTTTATTTTCCTCCATTACGAATTTTGTTCGGATTACCCGGAATTTCGAATTTGCTTGACTCGGATTAACGAGGTTCTACTGTATATCAAAATCAGTCTGAGCAAGATCTCTAGGAAAATTTAAATGGAAATTGTAATTCATTTGCATATTACTAAGTTGATAAAACTTTAAAGAACATTCATATCATAACCGCTTATCATAACACTCGATTAATCATCAAACTCGGCCTAAAAGCTCCGTTAAATAATTCCCTTACCACGTAATGTAGTAAGATGTCTTACGATTCTTCGAAAATAAGTTGCTTCAAGATCCTCGATCTCCGCGGCATTGTCTTGAACTGCGAGCTGCGACCAGGTTCCATATGAACTCGCAGCTGCTCCTCGCCTCGGAGTATGTCGAAAACCCCAAAGTGCTGCGGAGCGATTTTCTTTCTCCGTAATGCCCCGCATATCAGCATTTATATGGCGTACTTGCCTGCTGTGACGTGTTTTGATGTGTACTTTAAATTCGCTTTGAGCTCGGGGAAAGTTGTAGCTCTGCAATGGTTTTTTTGACTTAAGGTGAAGAATTTCTTGGAAACAACGACGAAGGGAGTTCGTCGTAAAGGTATGAGTCGTCAAATTTATTTTTTTCATTGTTCCGTCGTTCTATTAGGTTTTATTTGTCTTTAAGTTTCAAATCCCTTCTCTCTTCTTGGTTTTATGCATGGTAATACAAATTACAACAGCATACATGGCGGAGGAGTAAGTAATAATATTTTGGGTCATGAGAGAAAAATTTTTTTTTTCAATATATTCTCAAAGGAATCTGTGAAATAACTTACATGAGAACTCAAGGAATTTTTAACGTTGTAAAAAACCTGCTAGATTTATCATTCTGATCAATACATAGAAACACTTTTTGTAATATTGCAAATTCAGAAGGCTACCAAATAAATGGTTTTACAAAAGAAGAAAATACGTTGTCTTGAAGAGGGAAAAGACTTTCCTTGGATTAGGATGACAAACATTGTCGGAATGGTATTCTTTTCTCACGTTACTTTTATATCTGAATGAAGATGAACAATATTTTTAATGAACTTCTCTGGGCTAAAAAGACATTACTAATTCTTACTTCAAGAATAAAACACTACAATTCACTTTTTCTATAAGGTACAGAAATAAATTTCATACCAATTACACAATATAGTTTAATGAAATATATCTCGATTCTACGGAAAGGAATATTTCTGCATTGTCCAAGCATTTATTCAGTCTGTTTAAAGTCTCTTTTAGAATTAACTTGTCGATAATTATATGATCCCCTTTGGGGACTATATTTTTTATATCGAGCTAAAAGTGTTATTTATTTCAGTTAAAATTATGCACCCGCATTGCTGCGTGCGTAAAAAAGAAACCCATATTGATAATAAAATGTTATAATGTACGTAAATGTGAAAAAAATTTCCACCAAGCACCAGAAAAGAACCAACAGGGAAAGTAATATTAAAAGTGAAGTTTTACAATTTATGTAAGTTATCTCAGGACAACAATTATCGCACTTCGTAAATCATAGGTATAATCACCATCGAATGATCGCTACCAGCAGAAATCCAATTCCTATCCCGTCCTACGGCTCGACAGCCCGCTATGAGCAAAAGTCCAATTCACTTCTGACAATTTTAAAAATACAACCACATTAACGCGAACAAAAACAAATAATTTTAGTAAGCAATAAACTTTCCTGGTACTGATGAAGGAAAACAACATCACTGGCAACGAAATCCCTCTATTGATATCAAAATTTCCAATTATGTCGTAACATTGTTTAATCATCAACTGCCGAGCTCATCCCGTTCAATGACACGTTCAACTGTTCCATAGAAACGAACGGACACGGTGTGAGCAAATGACGATAATGTGGTCAAAATCCCAAATAACTTAAATAATAATAATAATAATAATAATAATAATAATAATAATAATACGGTAAAAATATAATAAATAATAATAATAAACTAGTAAAAGAAAATAATATTAAAAAGATAATTGGATAATTTATATCGTAAGTAATGGCAGAGATGGTTAGTAAATCAGTTGTGAAAGTTTAGGAGCTACTTCAAGTACAGTGCATTCACAATTTCTGTGATCAATCTGTTGCAAAAAGTCTGACAAACGAAAGTACTGGTGCAATATTCGCCCTAACAAATAATGAAAATGTAAATAATCAATTGTAAACCCCCACTAATTTTAACAAAAATACATTCAATTAAATAATTCTACACCTACTTTATGAAAGGGCTGGCAATCCTAACTTTCGTAGGTTTCATAGCCACTTTTTCAGAAAACTCACGCAATGAACAACACAAAAATAATGGATTAGTTTTCAGTGTTTGGAATGAACGCATTGGATTATATTTGTGTTTTAGTTTAAAATATGCAAGCTCCTCAAAGAGAAAAGAGCTAACATTTTTTGAGGGGGATACAGGAAAGATGGGTGGAAGTAGAGAACAATGGACGATAAAGATAGAGGAAACAAGAAAATCTGGAACGAGGGATTTTACTTGGACTACACGCAAAGTGTCCCAGCTGGATGGGACGCAAACAGTCTCATCCAACGGGGAGTTCATAGCTCCGATGTTTAGGTATTGCCTGAGCAGTCGCCGAGTATTGATTCGGAGAAACCACGGAAAACTACCTATTCCTGAAATTTTCCTATAGACAGCGGCAGAATTTTACTTCGATGTGGAGTAGAATCGAAACTCGTCTATCGTCGGCACCCAAATTTAGAACATGCTGTCAGAGAAGCTGCTGCGGCAGCAGATGTTGCCCTAAATTATTTCACGTTGTTCTGAAAAAGAAGCTGATAATTGAATAAGAAGTTTATTGATTGATTAATAGAATTTTTGCGGCACGGCAACTACTATGGTCATTAGTTCCGTTTATGTAGTCAATATTTTATCCCGAGGCATGGTAGTGTTCCTCCTCCAATGGATGGAAGTTCCCAACTAGTCTCCCGACATATATGTTAGAGTAGTGCATTCAAGTGTAAATGTGTGTAGGTAAGGGGACAGGATAGGACACAGAAGAGGAAGGAAAAGGCTTGGACCATAGAACCTCCATGGCATGGTCATGGCACCAGACCCGGCGGATAATGTGGGAAAGGTGGGTAGCTATACGCACACGAAAATTGTCGAGTGAGTAAAATACCCGCTCGGGATTGGGGGTGAGATAAATGTCTAATTCCAGAAATGAACGAAATTTCTCAGTATTGCATCAACTCAAAACGTACATGCGATCAACTATATTGCAAGTTTGGCTCAACAGTATTGAAATTTTACATATAGCGATCTGACCGACAAAATCGATTTCAAAAAATTGTTAACTGAGATTTTATAAAAAATATAAAGACCAGCGCTGTTTATGCAAATAAACAATGAACTCTACTGAATTTACATAAAATAAATATGAGGACAAATAATGTGATGTTTGATGACAATTTAATGATGAAAATTACAATTTGAAAGCAATTTTTTGTATTTCTCCCTTCATATACATTTTCGGTGGGTGGTAGAGGGGGCAAGGGAGAGGTATCCACACCCGGTCAACTACCCATTTGGATTTAACACAAACCGCCGGCCCTGCCAGATATCACAGTAATGCTGGCTCTGAGCTCACTAAGCCTGTAAATTCAAAGTAATTTTGGTGTTTTGGCCGTGTTTTCGTCATTTGGTTACAATGTACTCCGGCGCAAACGCAAGCAAGAGATGGCGAGTGGCCATTCTGCAGCCAACATCCGGGTGAGCGAGCAGCCGACAGATCATTGTTGCACACCCATTGAACGGTCACGAGATGAATCAATCAATGCACGCTGGGTTTCGACGGAAATTACTTACACCTGCTCTGTAATGGTCCGCCAGTCCAGTCTACGTTCGGAGGCATTCAACCTGTCTCGCTGACTCACCCTATGCTTCTGTTTGTGGGAGGAAATTTCCAGCAGCGTTTTAGGAAATAACTTCCACTTCTTTTTCTCCTCCCTTCAAAGGTTTTATTATTCCGAGAGGAATCTCAAAACACAGGCGCAACCTTGTCTTTCGAAATCATTAACCTCTTTTTAGGTAGACGTTTTGTCACAGGTTTTTGTTAAAACCCCGGCCATCTAAAACCATCATTTTCCAACTTTCCTTCTTTTGTTTTTTCTTCCAACAAACGACCAAGTTTAAGAAGGTAATAATCTCGTCGTGTTTTTTTTGTTTCATTGTTGTACGCGCGGAGGGGGGATTCCTAAAATCTGGAAGACCAATTCATAGCAGAACGAATCGGCTACAAATTTACGGCTATCAAGAGCCGAGTCGAGTGAGGTTTGACATTTCTTCTAATGTGGGAGACAATCCGCTGGAAATGTCAGCTGGAACAAGGGGGGAAAGAAGCCGTGATATTTGAGGGCTCAAGTGGAGGAGGGGAAAGCAGGAGGCGACTCGACTCGTCGTAGAGGAGTGTTCGGGGTGGGAAAGACACTGGAGAGCAGCGCCGCGCCACCCTAGGCACTTCTTTCCCGCACCCGTCGCCACCACCACCACCACCGCATTTGCCACTGGTCGCTCTTGCTTCTGTTGCCACCGCCGCCTTCGCCCCTCCTACTGCCGTCGAACCCACCAGCGCTGTTTCACCGCCGTCGTCGCCGCCAATGTCTTTGCGTCACCCGCGAGACACCGACCCTGCCAGTCCAATCACTCTGGATGGCCCGGTTCTCTCTCTCTCTCTCTCTCTGCCGCCACTGCCGCTTGTCCCATCTTGCTCCCGTGTCACAGCTCTGACCACCTCCTCTCTCCGCTCACTGTCACAACCCCCCCTACGTTGCCCCCCTCGTCGCCTTCGCTTCTCTCGTCACCTCCGCGATCTTCACCGCCGCCGTGACCGTAGTTCCCGCACGCCTGTCACCATCCCCGCCGTTTCCCTGCACCCTGGGCCGCCGTCTGTACTGCCGCCTTCTCTGTCTTCGCTGCCTCCACCTTTACTTCCCGACATCACACTTAACGCGTACTCGCGCTTGCCAACCTCGCCGTCTTACCGCCCTCGGGCCCTTCCCTCACCATCACCCTTGTCGCTTTACCTCCATCCCGGCCACCACCCTCGTCACTGTTGCCTTTGCTATCTCCACCGCAGAACCGCCCCTGGCCCCTAGTCTCCGTTGCCTTTGCCGCCTCAATCCTCGCTATCTCTACTTCTCTCCGTCTCACAATAGCCTCAATCCTTGACGCCCCACTCACCATCCCCGCTGCCATGGCCCTAGACATCTTCGCCTTCAGAGCATTCACCTCAATCTCCACCTTCCTCAGACGCGACGCCGTCGCCATCTGCCCTTCCTCACCATCCCCTTTGCCACGCCCGCCCTAGACAACGCCATCTTCACCCGCCGTCCTCACACGCGCCTCCGCCCCCGCCGTCCACCATGCTCTCTCCGCTGCGTCCCCGCGTTCGCCCTCGCCTCCGCGTCGCCGTCGTTTCGCCCGCTCTCTTGCGGCGAGCGGCGCGTCGACGTCCGAGGCGCCGCCGCCCCCGCGCTTCTGGACGCACGTCCCTCTCGACTCGCTTCAAGACCACACCGCTGCGCTGCGGGCGCCCTTCCCCTAGAGTCTCTAGACACAGAGAGTAGTGCATTCCATTGTTCCACCGATCCCGCCATTTTGTATGCAGGAGAAATAGAATTGGGGTATTCTGTGTGTTGAGAACCATGAATCTATCCAAAATAAATATTAATAATCATAAACATTTACATAACGTCACCAAATGTTATATTATTTTCCTTCAGCTGCCTGACGGGTCTATCGGGAGAGAGGACATTAAATGGCGGAGGCTGAGCTTCTGTCTCTATCTAGGGACTCTATCCCATACTAGAATCCCCAGATAGAGTAGCGTATTCCATTGTTCCACCGATCCCGCCATTTTATATGCAGGAGAATTAGAACTGTGGGATATTTTGGGTGTTGAAAACCATGAATCTATCCAAAATAAATATTAAAAATCTTAAACATCTCCATAATATCACCAATTGTTACAATTTTCCTTCAGCTTCTGAATGCTGCCTGGCGGGGCTATCGGATATTTAATGGCTGCGGTTGAACTACTCTCAGTACCTGGGGACTCTACCTTCCCCATCTCTTTACCGATCTCCCTTGCACGTAATAGGTCAATCCATGCTCAGGGTAATGCTGACTTCGAGAGTTATTCGAAATATTTAACAGTTGGTAGATTTCTTATTCGAAAAATTGAAATGACAATCGACAATATGGTTATTTTAATATCAACGCAAACACATTTTTTATTTCTAAGTGAAGAGTAAGCATTTATTATATTCGTTAATTCCATTTTTACTTCCATTTGTTTTGATAGCATTTGCAATGTACACAACGTTACAACAACCTTTACTTTGCCACTACGCCCATACCTTCGCTTCTTAACATTCTTTCACCCGACTCTACTTTTGTTTCTTAGCCCTCCCATTTCTATTTCTCCCCTTCTCCCGTCTTGCTTTCTCTCTCAACTATGCAAAACTTTTTTTCATCGCCAATTCAACCACAATTTCTCCCTCTCCACCCTTCCATCTATCTTCCTCCATGGCCATCATGGCAGCTTCACTTCTGCCAACACCCTATATGTTGTATTACTTCACGGTTTTGTTCACGACTCTGAGACAACTAGATCTATTACTGAACTAGTGTAAATGACCTATTCAGCAATTACAATGAGGTTCTGTTAATTTATTGTCGCCCATTTCGTCTCAAATTCTACTTTTCCATCCTTCCTCCTTCCATCACGTGCTCTTCCTGCATTTTCCTCATTCCATCACATCCTCTTCTAAGCCAACTCTTCTTCCCCTTCACTATCTTAACTTCATTCTCACCCCTTTCCCCCACCGCCTCACGTCAACACTACCTTCATTACTTCTTATTGCATCTCGCTCTAATATTGTTTCTCCAATTTCTAATCCACTACTTCTCCCTTCTCTTGCACACTCAAGCAAACCCTGCCATGCCCTTCCGCCATCTCAGCCGCACTCTCCCACACCCCATCTTCCCCTCCCCCACCTCTTCGCAGCCACCACGGCCTCTTCGCCACTTGTCACCTCCCCCTTCCTCCCGCCCCCCGCCCCGCCACGTGTACGTGCCCGGAGGTCGCAGCCGCGCCCTACGCCCCGCGCCCTGCGCCCTACATCGGGGGCCCTCGGCGCGCTCGCCAGTGCCATCTGGCGCTGTGTACACGATTCTTCACGGGCCGCAATCCCTATCGGCGCCGGGCCGCCCGCCGCCGCCTGCCGATTCCATTTGTTTTCCCCGGGCATTGTGTGCGGCCCGGAACAAGAGTACAAGCGCCGCCTCGGGACCCTTCGTCGCGCGGGGAGGCCGCGAGGAGCGCTAGTGCTGCGCGCGACAGCCTGGGAAGGAAGCTCTGCGAGGGAAGAAGCCTCGTGTGGATCCGGGCTGGGACGATTTTTATTAAATCTTTAACTTTTCCTGCAACTTCTGAACAATATCTTTTTTAACCCTAGCAACAGCATAGTATAAATGGTTCCGTGCCGTTAGCAAGGAAAGGGCTTTCGAGCGCACGGCTTAAATTTTGTTTTTAATTACGTTTTTGATAAATTTATTAATTGAGAAAACCAGTACCGTACGTGAGCATTCATTTAAACAAAAAATTCAATTTTTGGATCTATAAATGAAATCGAGTTTCACCCATCAAATTTGTATTGAAGTGCAAATCCTAATACATTTTTGTCATTATGCCAAATAATATATAATATATTTACGGATTGACAGATTCCTGAAAAAAATCAAACCTATATTCATTGGTTTGCCTTGGATCCATCCACCGTTCTGGAAATGATATAACAGACAACCTAAGGCGACACACAATCATAGGCTTCGAAATGCAACATATCAGAATACTGAGATATGGAGATGAGTATACTTTCGAAATTTGATGGGTGAAAGTCGATTTGTGGGATGTCTCCCGCTAAAGATATTTAGATATTCACTACAACTGAAAGTTCTTTTGCGTTCCACTTTGCCAAATTTAACTCTCCACTTCTCAACAAAAACTACATTGCTTTCGAATAGTGAGTGTGGTAAGTTGTATAGTGAGTGTAGTACTAATAATAATAGTAAGTTGTTTAAGTGCAGTAGAGAGTAGTAAGTGATTTTGCCAATAGTGTTGTAATGTCAGTAAATGCCTATATTACGAATGTGGTGTAAACATAAATTTCCACTGAGTTCAAAAACACAGCTCACACTACCGTGTAATGCACTATGAAAACCAAAAATACTTTTTAACGTTACTACGTAAAAGTTCATTATATCCTTGAAAAAATTGTTATTAAAACTTATAAGTAAATAAAATAATGTTACAATTAAGACTAGACATTAAAACGTTCTATGAAATGGATTTAATTACTATTACTTATGTGAATGTAAGTGTACACTAGCTGAACTCTTGCACTTACATCGCACTAAAGAAAGAATAGTAGAAACGTTACAACAGAAAAGTAACATTTTGACTGTTTTGAAACTAGAAAACCTATTAAACTGTTTCAAGTAGTTCAGTACTTATTCTACAAGAATAATAAAATTAGGGAAGTTTACAGTTTACATGTTTCTACAGATGTAACTGAAATATTTTATAATTTATATTTTATAGTATAGTCTGGGCATGTAGCGGACTATACCAGTGAATTTTGAAAACAACTTTAACTTAAAAACGTAATCCATCGCATAATTAAAATTAATAAAAAACTGTAAATCGTCACATATGACAAAACAATGCTGAACATTTCGTTTATATACACTGCATAATCTTTGCATGTAAACACACTGAATATTCGAACATAAAAACTAGCATCACTAACAATAACGGTGGTCGTTTTCGTTGGATAGCTTGCATCTTGCATGAGCAAAGGACGTGAACAAATGACGGAAACAAGTGTTCATTCTATTAACGTTAACATAAAATCAAAAATCATACGCATGGTTCAGACGCTAGAAGTGTTCATAGACGGACGGACGGACAAACGGAAGAACGGACGGATGGACAGACGGACGTTTTGCTTTAAAGTGTTTTTTCGGTATCAAGGATCCACAAAGGAGGAATTCTGGCTACACCAAGTGTAGGAGGATTTTTTCCTTCATTTTGCAACAGGATTTATCCAGTTTTTCGTTATCAGGGCCCGGCAATGAATTTTTTTCTGCCGAAAATTTGCCGTTTTTTCACGCAGCATTACTTTCCCTATACTACGTATATTACTTCATATATACGTACGTATACGGGAAAGTAAAAAGTAGTATTTATAATATGAAAATGGCTATGTAGCAAGACAAATGAATACACAATGGGGCCCAATACATTTCATTTAAAGAAAAAGACGTGAAATTTGGTTCAATAGTAAACCGAAACTTCTTGGTAAATAAAAACCCTAAATGTTACGTGGGCAGTTTACGGAACAGTTACAGTTGTGTTTCACACAATGGACACATGCGTTTCAAGATCGTTTTGGAAAGATCCACTCATGAATTTGAAGTCGACTCTCGGCTGGCTTTTGTAAGAAAGCATGGCGGTGAACGCGTGAGTGGAAGCAGTGACTGAAGAGTGTTTGCGCAGGCAGGAAAGAGGGGTTAGCTGCGGCGGCGACAGCTAGCTGACATTCGCCCCTCCGCACACGGCACCGCCCACCGCCGAGCAGCGCCGGGTGCGTACTGTCTGCCGATGACATTTCCGAAATGGGAGCTGCTGTGGGGCTCGCCACCGGCGCGGCGCCCCTCTTTCGCGCCCCGCCCCTGCCCCCGCTCCCGCCGCCGCAACCTCCCTACGCCCATATACCCGCAGCCTACCACCACACCGCCATCGCCACTTCCCGTCCTCGCCAACGTACGAAAGTCCGAGTCGTAGCCCCGCTACATTCCCCGCAGCCCCACTCCTCCATCCCCGCCCCGTTACACCCTCTTCACTCCCACACACCCGCTGCGAAGCACTCCGCCAGCCCCACTCCCCGCCCTCGCCAACGTACGAAACTCAGAGTCGCAGCTCTGCTATCTTCTCCACAGCCCCTCCTCCTCTCCCCGCCGTCACACCCTCCTCACTCCTCCACTCCCACTGCCGTACACTCCGCCTGCTCAACTCCACGTCCTCGCCAACGAACAAGCTCCGAATCGTAGCCCTGTAGCCCCTCCCACCATCTACAGAGCCGCTCCCTCTGTCCCGCTCCCACTGTCCCGCTCCCACTGTCCCACTCCCACTGTCCCGCTCCCACTGTCCCGCTCCCACTGTCCCGCTCCCACTGTCCCGCTCCCGCTGTCCCGCTCCCACTGTCCCGCTCCCACTGTCCCGCTCCCACTGTCCCGCTCCCGCTGTCTAGCTTCCGCTGGCCCGCTTCCGCCACCACTTCGTCCCCAATGCCGTCTCTCTTTTGAACTTGCCACTTCCTTGGCAGCTCTCACTTCCATCCTCACTGCCACCCATCCGTCCCCACAAAACTAGAACCCCCAACGCCTCCTCCTCCTCCCCTTCCCTCCATCCTTCCCTCGCTATTCCTCCCCTCCCACCTCACCCTACGGTGCTCAGACTCTCTCCACCTAACTCCCTCTAACTGTAAACCTCTCTCCCTTTGCCAGGTAGAGGGCCAGGTTAAAGTATCTGATAAACTAACAGTATTGCGATATATCACTGATGTGCTGAAACATGTTCTCTTTCCGATGTTAGTGGAATGGCTACAGTTCTCTAGGAATTACCTCCTTTGATTAGCAAATATATGTGTTAGCCGGAACAATTTAATTTATGGATTACCGTCTTCAATAAGAACATGATATAGAAGAAAAATATGTAAAGAGAACATTTGAGGTTATATAGATCACAATGAAGCTTCGACGTCGTACATTACAAGTTACAACATTATTAACCGAAATGTAATTCCTTAGTTCACTTATCTTTGTAAAGTGGGGGTGATCTTTTTTTTTGAAGGAAGATGCATTTGTATATTAATTACTACTATTTGTGGAAACAGTTGCAGACAAATACTGAGAAGGTTCAGAGCAACTTCAATTGCTTAGATGTAGAGTTTCAATTCTGTTCTCATTACGAACCGTCGTCAGTCAAGCAACTAAAATTATTTTACTATTAATAATAAATGTATTTTCTTAACTTATGTTTAGTACAATGGAGTGTGAAATAATATTACGTGAATGTAATTATAATTTACTCATCATTCATTTCGATATTCATAACGATTTCTAAAATGTAGAGGGAATCAGAAAGTGATACAAATCTCTGCGACCCACGTCCATATAACTTCCTAGAAAGACGAGTATATCATTCCACTGAAATGTTTTTACATTCCAATAGTATCACATTCATTCAGTATATGCCATTGCAGCAAGTATCTTCTACCCGATCCACTCCTAACCCCCCCCCCGCCCACTTTCCACCCTCCTCTCTCACATTCAATACTTCCCTCCCACTCATTCGACTCCCATCTCACTCTATCCCCCTTCCTACTCTATCCCCTCCCTTCCCACTCGATCCCTTCCTCAACTCCTAACCTCTTTCCCCTCTGGCTTTTACCCCATATCGCCCCGCCCATCCCAACCTCACCCCATCTCTCTCCTCTCCTGCCATTGCCCCTCCACATCTCCCCTCCTCTGCGGGAAGTGAAGCTCGCGCGACGGGAGAGCGCGCTTCAGTCGGGGTCTCGAGTTGCAGCTGCCCCACTCGCCAGTTGCAGGCGCTCGGAACGCCAGCCGGGGCTTGCGTCGCGGTGTCGCCCCGAGTGCCGGCCCAGCACTTCGCAAAAAGCGTCTGCCTTCCTCCTCCGCCCCCCTCCCCCCCGCCATCCTGGGTCTTCGCGAAGGGGGGTGCAATTGCTGAGCTAGGAGCAGTCGCACATGATCTTCTCGGTTTTCAGCCATGCGCATGCGCACAGAAATGAAGGGACACGAGGGCTGTGGGCTCCTACAAAGTTTGGAAGTGGTCCGCAGCAATTCAATATAAAGGATTGAATTTATTTAAATTGTGTAAAATCCCTTATTCCATCTTTTGCCTCATCACCTTGCTACGTACATCATAAAGAGAATGAATTGTAATCCTGCGGCGGGAATCGATTTTTCGATAGAAAAACTCGTAGAGCCTGGCTCTGGTCACGAAAAAGTGGATAAACCCTTTTCCTGTAGGCAGTAAATTACTTCTTCTGACACATTGTATACTAAGAATTCACATTTTCTGGGCCCTTGATGCCAAACAATTTATTGATGGCAAAAGATATACCTGTTTATAGTAAACACTGGTAGAACCTAAACCATTCAGACGATTTTCTTCAAAATGAATATTGCTTGATCGATCTAAACAAACTCTAGTTTTTGTAATTGTAAACATAAAATCATTTTGTCATTATAAACATGAAAATTTTCATTTCATTCTACTGACATTACAATACATTTTGTTTCATCCTTTAACTTCTACTTACAAGTAGATACAACTTGATAACTTATGAACAAGGTAACTGTTCACTGTGTATTAGTAGTCCCCAAAGGAAAGTCACGTTTTTGATCACCACTTTGGCATTCAATTCACTTTCATCAATAATCATACAATCGAAGAACACATATCGATACAATCTTCTCACGAAACAAAATATGAGTTATAGTGGCAGGAAAACGAGAAAATATTTTCAAAATAAGGAAAGTATTCTGAGTCAGAAACAATGTTGGCATAGCTCATCTAAATGCACGGCAGAAACGAGCGCCATGTTAGAGTACTGGTTAAAATTCGATGGGGTTGTGGGCCGTGTAAGGTATGCGCGCACCATCATTAGAATGAGAATCGAAGGATAGCGGGACGTGCGGTTAGCTCCCAATGAGTTGATCAAGCAGAGAACGTAGTCTCCGCTTCGGAGAACTGTCAGCTATCAGAACCAAACACCTGCCAGGGTGGTTGTTCAGAGAACACGAGATGAAAGAGACACGTATCGTTTCATGGCCATCAGACGTGCAATATTTTTCCCTCGTCTACTCTCAGAGAATGCTTAAGAAGTTCGAGGTCCGTTAATCGCATTCTTGTGATGGTGCATTCCATTGGAGTATCACGGGTAGAATGTAGCCATTACTGATAGCACGTAAATATATATTTTTCAAATGATAGTACAGAACGTATGTAGCTTCACAATGATGAATCTGTATATGAATCTGAATTAGAAACCTGCAATTGTAACATGCTTCTTGTATTAAAATTATAAATAGTAGGCAACAAGAATACCTAGGTCTAAAGCGTACAGAAATATAAAGTTACACAATGGCTTACAACCATAATTTGTTTTTCTATCAAATTGATTTGTGTGCGAAAAATAACTTGTTTCATTAGATTTCTAAAATGTCCATTCAAATTAAACAGTCATTTATTGAACAAAGAAAACAGATTGAATTTAATACTACGCGAGTTTGAACCAAGGTTTTTTCTGTAAAATTATCTAAATCACATTGCTTTTTTTTCATCTGTAAGGTTCCTTCAAAGGACACCTTTTGACAGTCACAAATTCTTTGTTGTTCACATATTTTTGTTTCATCTTTTAGCCGCCAGTGAAACAGTACCTGCAATTCATCTTTAAATCCGCATACCGACTGACGAACACAGTCCTCAAAAGCGGTCACCGTTGTCCTCGCACAGACCCTTTGAGTGCCGTCCTCACAGGTGCCCCACTCAGTGCTCAGTCGTCTGCTTGCTTTCACATCGTCAAACCTGGACGTTTCCACATCAGTAGCCCACAACTCCACTGCGGCTAGTGATTCTCTCCCTTCCACTAAAACCTTTCTGTGTGCCACGTCCCTTGTCGGTTTCCGTCTATTTTTACTCGTCATCCTCGAACCTCAAATTCCAAGTTTTTTGGTTTTATTTCTCTTGATATTTATAAACATTGTTTTCCGTTTATTTAATTCCTCTGCCCTAATTAATTTTCATTATTTTAATAACCCCTTTTTTGTTACTTTTTAGCCTTATTTTCTCCTTTTTTCATATTCACGTTTTACTTTTGGTTTTATATTTTCTTACTGACATGTTGCAACTAATAACTTCCATCTCATTCACTAAAATCTCCGAATACAGTATAACCCATGTAGGTTTTTATTTTCTTCGCTATCCTGAAACTATCATATCTCTTCTTTCTTTTCTTCGTTTAATGCAAGTAGGTTTCAGCGTATTTAATTCACCAGTTTCCACTTTATTTTCATTATTTTTTGTAGATTGTTTACTATATTTTTATATTTTACTTTACGCATCTCTAACATATTTGCTTTCGCATGTATCTTCCTTATGTTACTTCATTCCCGTACATAATTGGGCCTTTACCAGTGCTGGGCAGTTTACTACCCTATGACTTGTCCGAAACTTCTTTGCTTCTAATGGTTCCCTCTAATCTTCTAAAATCAACCTTACGTATACCTTTTTATAGGCTTCCTTTTCTTCCTACTCTACCGCATTTTCGATCTCCAATTCTTTTTCTGTTTTCCCCTTTTTCTCGTAATTCATGTGATCATTTTCAAAATTTAATTCACACGTAAACACTCAGACTAACTCATTTTCGATACTTTAAACTTCGGCAGTTTGCAAGTCACTAAAACCTTCCTTTAAGGCCATCCCTTGAAGGTTTCCTTCTCTTCAAACTATCACATTTTCGAACATTGTTGCCTTTTCTTTCTATTCGTGTTCCTCGCTCTTAAAAGTGCAATTGTACTCAATTCAATTTGTTTTCTTTGATAAATAAAAGACTATTTAATTGGTATTTTTCAGAAATATGAACTGCACGTGGTCTTGTTATCCACATAAAAACACTCATAGCCATATCCATATGTAAATATATATATTTAACATACAACACCACATATTTAAGATAAGATAATACCCTTCTTTTGTTAGTCATTCATTTTGTAACCGTCTCTCTTCCCACTTATTTTTCTTGTCCATTTTCCCTACCGCTTTCATTTCTTTAATGCAATGAGAATCACCACGTACGAATTACTGCTTCCACGCGTAGTTAAACCTCCACATCCACAACTCCACTCTCCGCAGTCCCACGCATTTAGCGGCGCCGCCCGCCCCTGCGCTGTCGCCTCCGCCGCCGCCGCCGCCACCGCCACCGCCTGCGACCGTCGCTCTAATGAATAACCCGTAGGGGTGTTCGGCCTAAATAATGCACAGATAACAGACGCGCACAAGCGCCCGCAAGCGATGCCGTTGCCAGCGCCGCTTCCCCGCGCACACGGCCGTCGCCGTCCGCTTTCCTACCGGGAAAACTAACATCTCGCTGCTGGCACTGCTGGTTTAGAATTTCTCATCGGCACAATCGTCATGATTGTTGAATCATCTTCGAGCTTGGTATCACTATTATCATCATTGTATGTGCTATTGGAAAAACAGCCACTACCCTGTCAGTATCAGTGCAGTTGTCGTCGAGATGTTCAATGTCATGGTTGCTCTTACCTTGCAGTCCGTCCTGTCCGTACCGATCAATGGCATGATCAATTTAATACACCATAACTATCATCACATGTAATCGTCATCGTCACCAACAGTGCAGTTGTGCATTTTGAACGATATAGTCATCGTTATCATTTCCCTTCTTTCAACGTTTACTACGCCATCACAATCATCTAACCGTCACAATTTTCACAACCACCGTCATTAACTAGTCACTGACTTTCACATCAACAACACCATCATCATTTTCCAGATATCAGTATCCTCAGCTTCAATATTATTGAGCATATCGCCGCCATCGTCCAGTGTACCCATTCCATCCTGCTTTGGTCACCCACATCACGCAGCCACCATCACCACCCTGGGCGCCACACCCCCGGCGCTCCAGTTACCACCGCCGCCCCCGCCGCGGGGAAAAAGGATTGCGGCGCGGCGTGGAGCGGCGTCGCGCGGAGGTGCGTATGCACACACGTGCGGGCGCCGCGGGCGCTAAATCTCCACACTTGCGCACATAACACTAGTAAATTGTGTCCGTAAAAACGAGCCAACCGGCCCCGCGGGCCCGCTCCCGCACGCCCCCGCGCGCCCTCGCTCGCAGAGCGGGTTTTCCCCGTGCGCGTCCAGTTTGTCTCCAACATGTTGAACCTTTATACATTAAAAAAACGCCGCTCCCTGCCCTGGGGGCGGGCGAGACGAGCGTTGAAGCTCTGACGAGCGGTAGCGAATGCGGTGGCGAGGGGGGTGGGCGGTAGGGGACGACGAGGGCGGGGCGGCGGTGGCGGCGGTGGCGGCGGTGGCGGCGGCGGTGGCGGCGGTGGCGGCGGGGGTGGCGGTGGCGGCGGTGGCGGCGGTGGCGGCGGGGGCGGCGGGGGCGGCGGGGGCGGGCGGGGGCGGCGGGGGCGGCGGGGGACGAGCGTACTGGACGGTGGGCGTTACGAATCCGCAGTTTTTGAGGTCACGGAATATTTCCCTGTGGAGAGAAGCAGCTGCTACGACTATCTGTGTAGTTTAATAAGAGTTAATATAGTTTCGCCAAAATTTCAGTAGTCTGTTTAATATTAACTTATTATCATATTTCTTATGAACGCAGCTGATGATGATTTTGGGGATATGGAAATAAAATGTTCATGTTTTTGTGGAAATATTGGCGGTTTTAGTAGTGAGGTAGATGTAGATATGCAGATGGAAGTGGTTGAATACACTTCCACTTTCAGTGGAGTAGAGGTGGTGGTAGTAGCAGCAGCTGAGGTGTCTTTGGAGTAGAAGTTGTTGAGGAGGTAGATGTCAATTATATAAAGGGGGAGTTGGTGAACGTAACAGCGTAGTGTCCAGAGCTTCATTAGAGGCGGAATAGGGGGGGCGGGAGGTGCGAAGTGGCAGACGTGGCACGTGTGGAGGCGAGATGGGAACGGCAGGGGTTGCGGAGGCGAGCGACGGTGGCGGGGGCGATGTTGATGTGCCGGTGTCGAGGCAGCGGTGTCGTCGGTCGCAGAAGCGACTGTACGGGTGGCGACCCAAAGAGTCTTCGATAATACATAGCGCCGCTCGTTTTGAGGAGTACCATTAAAATATAATTACCATTTTTACGGAGGGCTGGCTGTGCAGGCGACCGGTCGTGTGCGGGATAATAAACTGCCCCTGTAGCCCTGGAGCTTCTCTTCTCGCACAGTGAGGAATTTTCTAGATTTCCAAGGAAAAAAGTTCAGTGTTTGTCGAGACTTTGATCTGTCTTAGGTAAGTATGCATATATATGATGGCTTCTTAAATACATAAATTTACCCGATTACAGGAATCGAATGGACAATATCATGCGAAAACAATAATTAATGTTATAATAAAAATAGTTGATTTTCTTTATTTCCCCATTTCTTCACATTTGCAACAAATACATACAAATGTGCATGTGTGTATTTATATGGTGTATTTAGGAAAAGACTAAGGCATTAGGAAAACTTCTACCGCTTCATTGCCAAATTCATATTTTTTAGAAATAATTTTTGACACTATTGTCAGTTATGAAGTAGTCACTTATACTTCTATTACGTTGTAAAATATTCAGTATTGTATTTTGTTTCTATCACGTTTTTATCATTGTGATCGTGGAATCAAAACAATCTTGATACAAGCTGCTGTCTGATCCATGAGAGTAATTGTTGGACTCAATAATTTAAGTTCTAAAAAATATTAACGTTTCTAAATAGTGCACAATCGTACGTTGAATGCTTATTCGTCCTACAGTAACACTCAGGCCAGAATCAATATTTGTGTTGCAGAAGTGGTTACCTGTATTGGAAGATATTTTGAAAGAAAATAACCAATGCTAAGGGTTCATTCTAGGGAGTATAGATTTTTTTTTATTTTTAATACTAACATCTCATTTTTATGTGTCTCTGTATTGTATATGCATCCCATTTGCAGAGAAAATATTTGCCAATTTTTCAGAGAATTTGAATTTATTCCTTCACATCTGTATATTTTTAACAATATTTTCAAAAATTAATAGGTTTTCAATACATTGCAACTTAAACCCAAATTGTTGACATTATCCTACATAAATCAGCTACTTATTGCTAAAACTAATTGATAAGGGTAGACGTGTATAGATAGCAATCACAACGCACCTTTGTTAACTTATTGTGATCTTGATTTCGCCAGCCTTTTCGGCCACACCTGATTGGTTTTCATGAATGGGTACAAGGCGACATAGATATGATTGATGATGGACAAAAGACACAATGAGGAGCAAGGTAAACGCGGAAACCCAAATACCCGAATCACAAATACCGCCACAACCAACAATACCGCAGTTGACACCAAAAACCTCCCAATGAATGACGAGCGGTTCTAACTCCTTCTCATGGGTCACCTCAAAGAAGTAGTACAAGATGTCGCAGAATAAATATTACAAACTTCTAGGGCATGTAGGGGATGGAAGATGATCACATTTTGTCGATGAATATATGGAAGGAAATTACATGTAACGAAATTACATATGGGACATTGGCTCCTGATTGGTACTCGTCAGGTATTGTTGTCGAGCGCCTTCATGAAATAGGCTTGGGTGTATTAGAATGTGATTTGTCAAACTCCAAAGCATGAGGTGTCTAACAATACCACACATCTCACTCACACGAAATTTCTCACTATTTGTTCGTTGGCAAACAGTAATCTTCTTCGTCTCCTCTACATACCCTAGAACATTTACTCCGAGACACGTACGTAGGCTCCACCCCATGGAGTTTCGCCCACCTGGGCACAGAGTCTCCACACTGTACTCAGCCCTCCCGCGCCCTCGCGGACTCTGCCGCGCGTCGCCTCTGAAGAGGGCGCGGCGGTCGCGCACACGTGGGGACACGTGGATACAATTAAAGTCCCCTACAGCTGCTCGCTTCCGCGGACCGCCTCTCTCCCCCTTCAGTCCTGGCGCTTCGCACGCGGTTTATGCACGAGGTGGAGAGGAGATTGACAAGATTCATGCGTGAAAAGTTGTTATCGGCCGCGCCAGATACGAGTAATGAAACAACCTGTAATTGCTTTGGCGTGGAGGAATGGAAGTGTCCAGATGAACTTCGGAGCGGGATGGAGGGAGAAAAGAGGGGGGATGAAATAAACAAGTGAATAAAATACGCCTCAGTTGTTAAAATATGTTGATGATGTTCTCTGCATTTGATGGCATAAATTGCATTGTACTGTCCAGTGAATTTTTCTGGAAATTTCTGGGATCTCTGGGCTATGAAAATGTTTGTTTAGATTTCCATGTAAAACTTTAGAATAGGAAAGACTATAGAAAAGTGTTACGAATTATTTTAGCACATCAGATAATAAAACAGAAGTAATAATGCGAAAAGTAAAAATGTGTTCCTTTGAAAGTCTCTTTGTATCTGCGTGGAACTAAATTTCACGTTTCCATATTTCAAATGAATTCACCGAATGCATTCATTAAAAATGCGTTCTTGCTTGGTTTGTGCATTTTCTTCCAAAAGCTAGAGTTTATGCAGCACGTTATTGATATAATTCAAAAAAGGAAAATGAAGAAAAATATTACTAAAAGTCCTATTTTAAATGGCCAAAGCTTCGACTTCAGTCATGTTACTACGAAACATTTCCACTGAAATATTGTCTTTAAACATGATACCTTTACATACAGTAAGAGCACATCATTGTTTAGAGTCATGCAATCTCAAACAAAATACCGTTACTCATTCCTCGATATCACTTATGCCGGTAATAGTATAAATTTGTGATAAACAATGAAAACTACAAGGCTGCTGTATGTTTCATTCGATTCGTCATTATAATCTAAAAATTTTAAGAAGGTAAATTTTATGAAATTGTTACTTTGTTATTGCATTAACCCGAACCAAACATGCAATCCGTGAGTTTATCTACCTCATCAGCGCGAGTTCTTTTCACTGCCGCTTAATATCACTTTGTATCTTTTGTTATTAATTCAGTGTGTAGACAATTTGTGATTAAGTGTAGTATAGTTTGGTCATGACAAAAACGTTATCTTTAAGTATAATGTGTTACCATGATTAAGTAAGGTTGATTAAGTAAGAAATGTTTTATAACTCCGAAGAAGTCAGGTGTTTATATCAATGAATATTGTGAATTTGGTGAATATGATATTGTTCTTGAATGACTTAATCTGTATGTTTGGCCATTTGCTGGTTTTGAAACATGTTTGAAAATCTTAAAAATAAATTGCAGTTTCAAGCGAAACGCTCTTATTGGGAGAGGATTAGCACCACCGCACCTCGTATCGATATCACACATACGTAACAGTGATCTCCTTGACTTTTATTTACTTGTCTACTTACTACTGTATAAAAGCTTAATGGTTAGACTTGTCAATTTCATGACGTTATAGTATTTGGTAATGTGAAATACTGTGTAAATGGTATGGCGTGGCGTCTTCTTCTCAGGAACAAAATTATTACTTTCAACAGGAAAGTCCTTTTCAAATTTTCTCCAAAGACGTCCATTATACTTAAATACAAGCCGTAAATTTAGAGGAGAGAATGGTTTATCTAAGTTCCTTGTGAAACAAGAATTTCAGCAGAAGACATTTTTACGATTTGGACCGAGTTTGGACCTGAAATCATGGGTATTATGGTCCCACACGCTAAAAGAACACAAAAATGAGAGAATGACAAACTTTTCTCGACCGGGTTTACTGCGTCTTGTGCTCAAGGGAAAAATTTCCACTTCACAACGTAACAAAACAGGTCACGGTAGAGTAGAATTCTACAGCCGCAGACGTTCAGGATATTATCAACTACAAACCCCAACCGACGCCGCCCTAGCATCATTATAAGCTACAAATTACACCATTAACGATTACGCACTCATCAGAAGAGGATTAAGACCGCGGCGTCCTACCTCGATATCACAATTAAGCATCGCGAGAGGTGAGATTAAGCGGCAAGTGTCAGCGAGTGGCTTCTTCGCTTCGGACGGCGCATTGTGGCCCGCCTCCGCGGAGGGCTGGGCGAGCGACGCGGCGAGTATCAATTGTCTCATAATAGCACTCTTGGCGCCCGCGCGGGGACCTTAACCGCCTTCTGCCACTAGGGGGCGCGCGCCCTCAGCAGCTGGGGAGCGGAGGGGTGAGGCGAGGGGGCGAGGGCGGCGCCCGCGGCGGTCGCCGCGGCCGAGGGAGGATTATCGCTTGCATCAAGTTACGATTAACTCACCCTCCAATCCGATTAAACTCTTTCGCCGGCCGCCCCTCGCCGCCCCCGGTCCGCTCCAGATGACCGCGGGCGCCGTGGTGAGGGAGGGAGGGAGTGGCGGCGGGGGGTTGTAGTGAAGAGGACACAGATGACGACGGTGATGGTGACGGCACTGGCGTTGGAAGAGGGGAAGATGAATGGTACTCACGGTGTGGTAGTGTTAGGGATGTTGAAGGTGACAGCGCGGGGCGGTGGGGACGTGGTGACGGCGGTGGAGAGGACGTCGAGGTGGTGGTGGATGTGGATGTGACGGCAGCAGTGGCGGCAGAGGTGGTGGTATGAGAGAGGTGGATGCTGTGTCGTTTTTGGCGGGGACTAGGGCGGTGACTAGTGACAGCGTAGGTAGCATCATCGTCGGAGGCCGATTGTGAAGACATGATGAAAATGATGAAGAATGTGGTCTTTCGTAGCGATATCAATTACAATCGCAGCGACTGTGACAGTGGTGGATGCTGTGATGTTGGCGGCAGGGACCAGGGCGACGAATGTAGCGGCAACGTTGGCAGCATTGGCGTCGACGGCTGCCGCGGCAAACACTGTAAAGCCAGGGGAGGCGGTGACGGCTGCACCTCCGGACGTAATCTTCACTCCACACGTGCTGTAGACGCCAGGCCCTCGATTAGGAGGGTTGCAGCGAACGTAGCATCTGCACACGCGACGCGAAAAGGGCGCACAGCAAAACGGCAAAGGGAAGGGGTGGAACATTATTTTGTCCCCGAGAGATGGAGAAATCATTATGACGAGGGGCGTCAGAGCTGGACGCTGGCGTGCTTTGTCAATTTAGACTTGACGCAGCGGCGTTCACACAACGAAAGGGTCAGGGTTGGCAATTTAAAAATAAATTGCGAGCCGAAACACGATGTATCTGGAACAGTTTGTCATAGGAAATTGGATTCCGTTCGTAATTTCAATGAGTAATGTTCCAGTCATTGTGTTAACTTTAAAATGAAAATTTGATAAATAGCTCCGAGAACATAAGTAATACGCCTACAGAGATCCTCTGAAAGAAAACGGAATTTCCATCACTGAAACAGTCACAATCAATTAGGGACAATGTCAACATTATGGAAGATTAATTCATAGCGCCGTAAGCACAGAAAGATGAAGCAGCAAAGGAAGGGTTGAGAACCGTCTGTCAAGAAGGGGTGGCGCTGTCTCTTGGGATGCCAATTGACTTGAAGGGGTTTTCACCCTTCTGAGTGCGTCTGTAGTGCGTTATGGATACAGCCAGCAGCTCCATCGATTCCACTCACGAGAGTCGGGTGGGTTCAAAAAGTCTTCTGCCACGTGTCCCACTGAAGGACGGCGTTCCCTCCGGGAACTCTCGTGAAATAATCCAGCTCCCATTTTTACCCCCAACAAATGCAGTAATTAAAGAAAATAATTTTATTAGCATCTTCTCGTCGAGTGGTAAATTATCTCCGCAATAAAAGAGAAGAACGCGGTGTAATGTTTCCCTGTGTTATCTTCTTGGTATTTTATGGAATGTTCCCAGCGAAATGATGGTGACGAGTGTTTCGTGGCACGTGCTACGTGCCACGTGTCCCCAGCCGCCCCTCCGGGAGGCCCCTTGGGGTGGGGTGAGAGTCACGCAGAAGCCAAAAATAAAAGTTTCACCCTCCTGAGTCTCTCTGCGAAGAACGCACCACTGCACTGTGACGAGATACTGCACTCGCCATAATTACCAGATAAACACAACACGTTGGGTCCTGCATATTTGGGGAAACTTTCCACGCGCGGAAAAATATTCATTTTAATGCCATTGCATGAATTCTGTTGCTAAGAGCCACTCTTCAAGAATTCGCGCGTTAGAAAAGTATAATTGCGCTCTTCTTCCTGACAACATTCATTTGTTTCAATAATGTTGTAGAGACTCTAGACGAGCCCTTCCGTGCATTTGAAATGAGAATTAAGTTCGCTAGTACATTTTGCACGTTTTCCTCATCTGCTTTCCTATTTTTTAGTAGTCAATGATGTTTGGACCGTTCTCTTGTACTTTATACATTTTTGCATATTCTTTGAGAAAAGTAAAAATACATCTTTAATTTGTAAGAATAATATATTAAATTATTCTTTGCAATTTATTTGTTAGAGCCACATACGAACTGCAATAAATACATTAGATTCTAGAAAATTAATTTTCTGGAATTTTGAATTCTCTTTATTCCACTCTACCTTTCAACATACTCCTAGAGTGTAAATTGAAAATTTATGTAAATATCTTTACATATTTAATTACTTGATATTTTATATCGTTGTTATATTTGAGCCATCAATGTTCCAGTAAATTAACTTAGATCATTAGCAGTGGCGGCTGGTGCCCCAGCAGATTGGAGGTTGCACCTCCATCGAATGACGGAAATGTAATTTCCAAAATTCAAAATACGAATATATAATAAAAATGCAAGAAATTAAAACTAATTTAAATAAAAGTCTAAATTAAAACATTGCTTATATAATTTTATACGCCGTGTCCGTTTAGGTTTAAACACCTCCCGCGCACGTGGTTCTGGGTTTCATTTCCACTCGGCACGTAAGTTAGTCTCCAGCACTATTGCTTCGAAACGTATCACACAAATAAAATCATTTTATTTCGAAACTTTCACTAATCTGCTATATTTTGTAATAAAGATCCTTTCACACACACACACACACACACACACACACACACACACATACACACACACACATACATCCTGGTACTCCCATCAGCGCTCTCCATGTGTAACTGCAGCATACTGCAGGTTTCTGCAAGCGAAATATCATCTTCTGAAAAAGGGACTTCCAGGTCGGCCAAACTTACACTAAGAATTCATCAAGGGTACATTTTAAATCAATAAACCTAATATCAAATAAAAACAAATTCTCTAAACGTCATAAATAATGCATTCAATGCCGTCAATAATTGACTGAACTTGTATACATTCAATATCAAGCGAAAATCATAAAATGACGTTGTAGCGAGTCAGACGAAGACAGAATATTGGGAATTCCCCTGAGACTCTTTCGGTCGCCAGACAGCGCTCGACAGCGCTCGGCCCCCCACTCATCTGATGGCTCAACCGAAAGCTCCCATGCCCGCCATGTTAAATCGAAGGGCCAAAGACTAAATGCAGTACACAGCCGAGATACACGAAAGTGGTGCAATTCGTGGCAAGGCACTAGGTGCCGGACAAGCGCCAGTTGGACGCTCTTTGGTTTCAAGATGATTTCATATACATCGATATTGCTGCAATATCTTGAATATTGAATGCCATTAAAAGGAAAATGGATATTCTTAAATTATTATGAGATATTATTCGATTATCTGGAGGTTGTGCAACCATGCATCCTAAGCACGAGCCGCCACTGATCATTAGAGTTAATGAAAAAAAAAAATTGCGAACATCTGAAGTAAGAATAAAGGAAAACCTTCAGATGGTGCTCACAAGAACCAACATCTTATGTGAACTAGTAAATTAATAAAAAACCGATTTTTTAGAGTAGTACTGAACTGGAAAATTGGGCACTATAAACCAATACATTAAAACCTTGATAATTTGAATTTTATAATACCAAACAATTTTTCATGTCTAACTTCCAGAAAAACTACTTGACAACTTGAAGTTCATTATGGGAAATTACTGACTACTTTATATATTTTTCTCCCTCGAGTATGTGAAACATCGATGATGCAATGTACCAACAGACAGAAGAATTTCGGATAAATGTAAAAAAATCTAAAAAAATAAATATGGAATACGTATAAAGGGAACGTGATACACATTGTAACATTAAGTAGGAACCTACTCATACTGTGATGCATGGTAATAGTTTGATTTGACTAGTGAACAATTTCAACTTTGACTTAGAAAATTGCTTATTATTAATATTAATCAGAAAATTTGATCAGGAAACCCGCACTATAAAAACTTGATAATTCGATTTATTTTATGACTTCAGTATTCTTCATCCCTTTCTAACTTTTATAACACAGGTGAATTAACCCAATGTGAAACTCTCATGCCCACCAATCTGATTTTTTCTTAAATTCTAGATTTGGAATTTCCACTATATTACCAAATACTTAATTAAACTTCGACGTAAAAACTCGTCGAACATGCAACCAGTATCCGAGTATGAAGGAAACGTCATGTGGCGACGACAAGCTACGGGGGGTGCAATCCAACTCGGAAGAAACACTCGGAGCTGCGGCGAGGGAAAGGTGAATCGGAATCCGAGGGGCGTGGCGAGGAGGAGAGGGGAGGGGAGGGGAAAGAGGGGATGGAGAGGGGAGAGGGGAGGAGCCCGCAGTCGCGCGGGTGCTGACGACAGTCCCCCCAACCGCTGGCGGGTGACGTGGCGTGGAGAAGAGGGGCGGGGCGTGGATGACGAATAGGGCGGGCCGCTATCAAAGAAAGTGGACTCGCAGCGATGGGGGTGAGGAGAAGAGTGGAAGCGATGGCGTTGGTAGAGGTGGGGGTGACGAGGGAGATCATGGTAGTGCAGGTAGAAGTGACGGTGACAGCGTGTTAGGAGTTGGAGGTAATAAGAAATGGTACTGAGGTTGTGCCGATTTAGGTGAATCAAGTAGTAGTGGCGGTGGTGGTTGTGTTGATAATCGAGATTGTGATGGTGGTGGAGGGTGGTGGATGTGGTGATGGTAGCGATTCGGGTGGTGGTGGTCTTTGTATTGGTAGTGTAGGACGTAGTAGTGTTGGTGTTGGGTGGAAGTGATTGTTGTGGTAATATAGATGAAGCTGGAGAATAAAGGTGGTGCGGCGACGAAACCAGCAGCGACGGGAGATGAGACGTTGATGTTAGTGAGGGAGCGGACGCGGCGACGATGGCAGAGGCAACACTGTCGCTTGGTGACGGTGTTGATGGGTGAAGGAACTGTTGGAGGCTGATGTTGTGGAGGTGACAGAGGGAGAGCTAGTGGTGACGTTCTAGATGTGTCGATTTCCACACTAGTTGTGACGAGGTCGACAGTGGTGACGATGATATTACAGAGAGAGAGAGAGAGACACGGGAGCGGTGGCGTTGGGGGCAGCGCCAGGGAGAGAGAGAGAGAGAGAGAGAGAGGGTCCGGAGGAGCAGTCGATTACATCTCAACGTCGCGCGAGGCCGAAGGGCCTGGATGGGGTGGAAGGGGCGGGACAACTTTGGAAGCAAAGGGTGCAAAGGGAGACGAGCAGTGATGCCTCGACGCTGCTCCGCTTGGGTTCGTTGATCTCTTCTTCCACGTAACGTCTGCGCCGCTTCATTGCGTTCACACAAGTCTTGGAAGACACTGCATTCTGGATTGTATTTTCGGAATAGCTTTAGAACTTCATGTCTTATTATACAAGCAGAAGAAGATGTGCAATACAATCGTATATTAATTGATAAGTGACGAGTCACTAAGAAATATTCGGAATGACCTTATACGTTTGTGCGGTTTTGCTTTTGGACTCAAAAATATTTTTGTGCTCTGTTGAGGGAGTTAGTTGGTTGGATTTACGTAGGTTGTGGGTCGCCCACAAACATGCGTATTTGCCAATTGGCCTCTCCACTTCGCACCTTGTCCGTTTTGCCAACTTGTGCCATGAGAAAATTACTGCTGAAGACAATTTACACGGTCATAATTAAGTCCAGCACGGATATAACGCGTACTTGCGCGCAAATACCCCAAACCCCAGAGCCACCCGCGCCGGCCATGACTGTAAGGAATATGGTTGAAAGTGGGTGGAGTAACACTTCAATCTACAACACAGAAGCAAGTGCAAGTGCCCGGCACCGAGATTTGAACCTGCGGCTTTTCGATTCGAACCTTCTACGGAGCGAGCGTCTTAGATCTCGGCTACTCAGATTGGTCCCTATAAATAATTCAATTGTCAATTTCTCTACGTGCGTAGCCTCATCCAAAAATTCACCATGATGCTCGACAATCATACGAATCCATTATGCCCAATATCCAAGCATTTGTATCATCCACGCCTTCCGGTCTCTTCTTCACTTAACTCCTCAGCATGCTCCACAGTGAATCCTGCACTACCATCTTCTCTCGTCTCCGCCTCCTCGGGGCGCCGCGGGCAGGGGCGGGGGAGGGAGGGGGGCCGTGACAGTGGATTGTGCGGGCGGAGATGTATAGCCCGCCCCGGGCATCCATCATAGCGCCGCCGCCGCATCTCCTCTCGCGGCGCCACCGCCGCACCGCCCGCGGGGATCCATCTTGTTGCGCCGCGTGATGTACTCGTCGGTGGTAGACTGCGCGGGAAGGAGTGCGGGGGGGGGGCGGGGACTGCGGTGGGAGACGCCAGGGTCGGGCCAAAAGGTTTCGATGGGGGTAGACTGCGAATATGATAGAGGTTAAGGTTACCAAAATCCTAGTTGAAACTACACAACTCAGGCATAGACTTACTCGCACCAGATATTTTTTCATTCTTTTTTGACTAGACTAGCCTTGTGGTACTGCCTCACTCTCTTCCCAGTTGCTACCTATCGGCGCATAAACAAAATGTCATAATTTCTCAATTTTTCGGTTCCACCGTCTTATTGCGTCGTTTGATGTACTCGTCGGCGGCAGACTGCGCGAGAAGGAGTGCGGGGGGGGCCGGGGACTGCGGTGGGAGACGCCAGGGTCGCGCCAAAAGGTTCGATGGGGGTAGACTGCGAATATGATAGAGGTTAAGGTTACCAAAATCCTAGTTGAAACAACACAACTCAGGCATAGACTTACTCGCACCAGATATTTTTTCATTCTTTTTTGACTAGACTAGCCTTGTGGTACTGCCTCACAATCTTCTCAGTTGCTACCTATCGGCGCCAAAACAGAATGTTGTCATATTTTCTCAATTTTTCGATTCCACCGTCTTATTGCGTCGTTTGATGTACTCGTCGGTGGTAGACTGCGTGGGAAGGAGTGCGGGAGGGCCGGGGACTGCGGTGGGAGACGCCAGGGTCGCGCCAAAAGGTTTCGATGGGGGTAGACTGCGAATATGATAGAGGTTAAGGTTACCAAAATCCTAGTTGAAACTACACAACTCAGGCATAGACTTACTCGCACCAGATATTTTTTCTTTCTTTTTTGACTAGACTAGCCTTGTGGTACTGCCTCACTCTCTTCCCAGTTGCTACCTATCGGCGCATAAACAAAATGTCATAATTTCTCAATTTTTCGGTTCCACCGTCTTATTGCGTCGTTTGATGTACTCGTCGGAGGCAGACCGCGCGGGAAGGAGTGCAAGGGGGGGGCGGGGACTGCGGTGGGAGACGTCAGGGTCGCGCCAAAAGGTTTCGATGGGGGTAGAATACGAATATAATAGAGGTTAAGGTTACCAAAATCCTAGTTGAAACTACACAACTCAGGCATAGACTTACTCGCACCAGATATTTTTTCATTCTTTTTGTCTAGACTAGCCTTGTGGTACTGCCTCACTCTCTTCCCAGTTGCTACCTATCGGCGCCAAAACAGAATGTTGTCATATTTTCTCAATTTTTCGATTCCACCGTCTTATTGCGTCGTTTGATGTACTCGTCGGAGGCAGACCGCGCGGGAAGGAGTGCAAGGGGGGGGGCGGGGACTGCGGTGGGAGACGTCAGGGTCGCGCCAAAAGGTTTCGATGGGGGTAGACTGCGAATATGATAGAGGTTAAGGTTACCAAAATCCTAGTTGAAACTACACAACTCAGGCATAGACTTACTCGCACCACATATTTTTTCATTCTTTTTTGTCTAGACTAGCCTTGTGTTACTGCCTCTCTCTCTTCCCAGTTGCTACCTATCGGCGCCAAAACAGAATGTTGTCATATTTTCTCAATTTTAGATTCCACCGTCTTATTGCCTCGTTTGATGTACTCGTCGGAGGCAGACCGCGCGGGAAGGAGTGCAAGGGGGGGGGCAGGGACTGCGGTGGGAGACGGCAGGGTCGCGCCAAAAGGTTTCGATGGGGGTAGACTGCGAATATAATAGAGGTTAAGGTTACCAAAATCGTTGTTGAAACTACAGAACTCAGGCATAGACGTACTCGCACCAGTTAGTTTTTTTTCTTTTTTGTCTAGACTAGCCTTGTGGTACTGCCTCACTCTCTTCCCAGTTGGGCGCCAAAACAGAATGTTGTCATATTTTCTTAATTTTTCGGTTCCATCGTCTTATTGCGTCGTTTGATGAACACATCGGCGGCAGACTGCGCGGGGTGGAGTCCGGGGGTGGGTACGGGGCCTACGATGAGAGACTCCAGCGGCGAGCCAGGTTTTGATGGGGTAGACTGCGAATGTGGTGAAAACTAGGGTTACCAGAGGCGTAGTTGAAGGACGGCGCAGACGTATTCGCACTAGTATTCTAATATTTTTTTGTCTAAACTAGCCTTGTGGTATTGCCTCACCGTCTTTCCAGTTGCTACCTATCGGCGCCAAAACAGAACACATTTTCTCAATTTTTCGCTTCCGCCATCTTGCTGTGCTGCTTGACGTATTCGTCGGGAGAAACTGCGCGGGGCGTAGTTCGGGCGGGCAGGTCGGTGTGTAAGCGGACTGCGCTGGGAGACATCAGGGGCGCGCTGAGGATGTGTGGATGAGACGACCGACCGAGTGGCTCAGAGGATCCTGTGTTGTCACAGCAGTGACTCTAAACGCGAGGTCCTATGGTTCGTGCTTGGACTATGGCAGGAGATTCAGCACTAGCTACATGTCTAGGTCGAATTCACGCTCTGTCAGGAAGAAAAATCTAGCGACCCGCTGCTCTGATCGGCAGTTTTTCGTGGTTTCTCCGATCAACACCAGGTGAATGTCGGAGCAGTAGAGCGACTAACAGGCCACGGAGATCTTTCCTTCTTCCTGGTTCTATTCGCCCCCTAATTTACACACATACATAGGCACTACACTACCACACATGTTGAGAAACTAATCAGGATCTTAGAGCTTCTCCGGCTGGGGCTGTGCCCCCCTTTCTGGAGGTACCTACTTGGGGAAAACCCCACAATCCCACGGGTGGGACGGCGCAGCGTCTCGCCAGCTAGGGAGGCAAGATCGCCGCTACCTTCCGCGACAAAAACACGCACCACACTTACAGGACTAATAATCTTAGCCGTTGGCGTGCCCGGAATTATCAATCAATAGATCAATTATTCAATCGATGGGGCAGAGTGTGAATATGGACATGGTCACCGCGGCTCCTACTGCTATATTAAATTACATTACAAAATGTTTAACATTTTTTTTGTAATTTAAGGTTGCATTAACAATTCCGATTAATTTATAAGAGCGCTTCTGGGCTATTAATTTGTAAGTGTTCTCCTGGGTTTAATCAGATTAAATTTGATTCAGGTTATTGATACATTTTTTGCAACTTTAACAATGTAGATAATACAGTAAATCCTTGAAGATGAATTCACAACAATACTCTCACAAACTCTTCCTGCGAATTAAAACTCAAATTGCAATACGAACACATAATACCAAGACGATTAAGACAGTATAAATAGAATTCGTAATAAAATTATGATCTAAAAATACTGGATTTTCCCAATAAGACTAAGGAACTATATAACTTTGAAATTGTGAAAGAATTAGGAAATAGTAATAAAAAAGATAAACGTGAACTGGTGTTACCGACGAGTTATCCTCGTAGGTAGTGGAAGCGTTAAGACGGCTTTAAATATTCCATGGCAGGGAGACTACGGATGATGTGTTTTTCAAAGTTAAATTAACTTATCTCTGTGAATATTATAAATGTACAATGTGTAAAACTGGAGCTAGTCGAAAGAGGGTAAAGAAACCTCCTCCCACCAACTTTCTACATTCCCGAGAGCCTGATACGAGTTGGTGAATCGGAAAGTAGGTAAATGATTTTGGCTGTCCGGGTGACCGATCATTTAGATGACTCTGGACGCGGAAGCCTACGACTTCACTGAGTTGGAAGGTAGATGCCAGACCAATTACAATAGTGAACGGATGCTTTGTGTCTGGAGACCTGAGACTCAATCGAACTCGAAGATAATCAACTGTCACCGATTCCCAATGCGTGGTGATTGCACGCTGAACGGTGATGACGACTTACCCCGAGGCATCTGGTGCTTATGGACGGGGCAGAGCAGCTCATCCACATTTTACTGCATGTGGAATAGAATTTTTGTATGGGAAGAGGCTGTAACAATTTTATGAAATAGTTAAAAATGGCATATTAGGATAAGAGACCTGAATAAAACATTGAAACAAGTTTTAACATCGCTTAATTGTTAGACAATATTTCCGACCATTCCTTTGCTTCATATACAAAATAACAATATGTTTTATTTTTACAAAATTTATCCTGAAAACTCATCTGAATACAAATAAATACGTCAAATTTGAATTTTAAACTGGGTTTTGAGCAATCGTGTTGTGAGAACTGGAAATGTGTCGTTGTAGAGAACATGTTATTAAATGAAAAATAACAACTAATTTTACAACGAATATTGCTTATGTTACAAAGGATGAAAAAAATTTCAATTTTTTAATTCTGGGGTAAAATATATTTTTATAACGTTCAATTTAAATACAAATCGAATATCTATCTTTTGAAAAAATATCAAGTGCCTCAGGCTAATATATGTTTTTCAATTACACGCAAACAAATTATAAATAAACATTCATAAATAAATATGAAGTTGTGTACTGCAATACGAGAAAATGAATCACATCCAAACACATGTTTTAAGCACTTCCAGTGTTTCAATGAAACTGTATTTGAAACAATAACCAGTTGTATTATTATAATTATTCTTGAATATTTATAGTTCTTTCAATAATTATGTTAGAATTTGCCCCTTTTCAAAAATGTAGGTATTTAAGTAACGTGTGAGTGAGTTGTGTTGCTGAATATTTGCTGCTTATTGGTTAATATTCAATAGTATTGACAAACAGCATGCTCCAAATTCATTTTATACTATCTAGTATTACATACGAAGATATTTTATTAAAATATTGTGTATTTACCACAATCTATCATATACTCAAACAATTGAAGCAACAGGATTGACTCTGCAAATAGCAATGAAATATCATGCAGTGCACAGTAACCTGGGAAAAATATTACATCTGGGATAAATTATTACATGACTACTTTTGCTTATGGAAGAAAGTGGAGTCATGAGCTATTGATGTGGATAGATGTTTACTTGTTATATGTAGAACCTTTGAACATTTTAATACTTGACGAACTGATTTATAACTTTGTTACTAACTCGATAACATTTTGTCCCTGAGGAGAACCTAAATAACAGATGGAAATATTGCAGGATTCAGATGTGATTATATAGGTTGTAATATTGAAATGTTAACTCGTGTATGTATGTAGAAGGTAATATAAATTTTTAAAATGACCCGCTTTTTAGTATTTGAAGAATGTGTATGTTTTATTACAAAGACTTGCTTCTGTAATACATTTTAATAATATTTGGAAAAATGTATTGATTATTGGAATTTTTGCGATAAATGTGTTGGAATAAAAAATGTGTGAATTATATTTTTTTAAAATTTGTGTTATGTTTCACCTTTATAATTAAAAAAACTATACATTTGTATTGATATAGAATATTCATTATATGCTATCATGAAGAACCATTTTTTAAATGTTATGTACTATATTGTAACGATTGAACGGCCTACTTGTGACCAGGGACCGAATACCGAAATAATAGTGGTAAAGGTTTTTATACCGGTATTGAAATACCTTTACCTCTATTATACCTTTACTCAAAATACCTTTAAAAATGCCGGTATAAGACGTCAAATACCGGTATTTTTAGAGATATTTTACTTTCATTCGACGTCTATACCGGGAAAATACCTCTAAATAGAGGTATTTTACCGGTATTTTCTCATTAAAATACCGGTATTTCAATAGAATCATACAGGTTTCGAAGGGAAACAATCTGACTTTTTACGCCGAGATGGCTCAGGGGAACAATTATGGACTCCACAGAGTTTCTGACCGGTGTCCTAGGTTTCGAGTCTCAACGGTGGCAAATTTTCGTAATGGGGGCGCAAACGCGCATGTGGGGGCGCCAACGCGCGTGTGGGGTCGCGCACGCATATACGGGCGCGAACGCGCATTTGGGGACGCGAACGTGCGTGTGGGGTCGCGCGCACGTGTAAGGGAACGAACGCGCGTGTCGGGGCGCAAACGCGCGTGTGGGGTCGCGCGCGCGTGTGGGAGCGCGAACGCGGGGTGTGGGAAGCGAACGCGCGTGTGTGGGAAGCGAACGCGCGTGTGGGGAGCGAACGCGCGTGTGTGAGGAGCGAACGCGCGTGTGTGGGGAGCGGACGCGCGTGTGTGGAGATCGAACGCGCGTGTGTGGGTAACGAACGCGCGTGTGTGGGGAGCGAACGCGCGTGTGGGGTCTCGCGCGCGAGTAAGGACGCAAACGCGCGCGTTAGGGGCGCGAACGCGCATGTGGGGTCAAGCGCGCGTGTGGGGTCAAGCGCGCGTGTGGGAGCCCGAACGCGCGTGTGGGGTCGCGCGCGCGTGTAAGGGCGCGAACGCGCGTGTGGGGACGCGAACGCGCGTGTGGGGGACGCGAACGCGCGTGTGGGGACGCGAACGCGCGTGTGGGAGCGCGAACGCGCGTGTGGGGGGCGCGAACGTGCGTGTGGGGTCGCGCGCGCGTGTAAAGACGCGATCGCGCGCGTTAGGGCGCGAACGCGCCTGTGGGGTCGCGCGCGTGTAAAGCGCGAACGCGCGTGTGGGGACGCGAACGCGCGTGTGGGAGGGCAACGCGCGTGTGGGGTCGCGCGCGCTTGTAAGGGCGCGAACGCGCGCGTGGGAGTGCGAACGCGATACTATTTCCATTGAAAATATCGGTATAATACCGGTATAAACATTTATGGACGTCCATACCGGTATAGACGTCCTATAAAGGTATTTTACCGGTACGAAAGAATAAAGGTATTTTATACCGGTATGAAAAATACCGGTATTTTTAGCGGTATTCAATAGCTTTTCGTCCCTGCTTGTGACTGAAATACAGGTTGGAAAGTTCGGGTACTATGGAGATGGAAAATATACACCGAAATATAGAATCAACAACTACAATGAAAAGTACACCTCTCGCTGAACGGAAAGTTTGTAGTCTTGAATGATGGGCGAAATTTTGATGTCGTAAAAGATAGAATATGTGTTGGGATGTGGAGGAAAATTAAATGTCTTGGAATATCAACAAGGGATACATGTTTTAGAATGTGGAAGAAATTTGAAGGTCTCGGAATACAGACGAAGGTTGACATCTTGTGAATTTAAGCAAGAAGGTATATGTTTTGAAGCATAAACGGACTGTGGATATACTCAAAGAACTTTTACTTCCGTGTTTCTTTTTCTTTTCAGTTACCATTTGTGTAAGTTTTTATTCTTATTTTGAATATTATTCATATTGTAAATAAATGTTTCTTTTTGATATTCAAATTCGATTTTCTAAAATTTGATAAACGAGTAAGTTGTCATTGTCCAAATCTACGGTGTATACCATAGAATCATCGGCCTCACAAAAAAATAAATGGATACATCTTTTTTTCTATTAATGAATCTAATTCATTGAAGGGAAAAATTAGAACCATCACAGTATGAACCAGTATAGGAAGTAAACATATTTTATATTCTATCAACAGCCCTGATGAGAAAAGAATAACGTTCAGAAAGGTCGTCAAGCTAAATTATTTTATTGATGGACCAATTCCTCATGAAAAATCCCTAATAATATACTCAGTTTATCTTATTCACGTGGCGAAGAGCGGGGATGGGAGGATAGGTGTGGTGACGATACCGGCAGGGTGTGGTGAGGGGAGCGGAGCAGGCGATGTGGAGGGGGCGGGGCGGAGCGGGGCGGGGCGAAGCGGGGCGGAGCGGGATAGGGCGGGGCGGAGCGGAACGGAGCGGAGCGGGACGGAGCGGGGCGGGGCGGGGCGGGGCGGGGCGGAGCGGAGCGGGACGGAGCGGGGCGGGACGGAGCGGGGCGGGAAGAGTGGGGAGGGTTGGAGAGGGGTAGGGCGGGGCGGAGCGGAGCGGAACGGAGCGGAGCGGGACGGAGCGGGGCGGGGCGGGACGGAGCGGGGCGGGACGGAGCGGGGAGGGCTGGAGAGGGGTGGGTCGGGTTGGGTCGGGGCCGCAGGCGCGGCGGGGCGAGGCGCGGCGGGTGGGGGGTGCGGGGGGGGCAGGTGCGGGCGCAGATTACCGTCGGGGGGTGGGGAGCAGGCGGGGTGGGACGAGAGGTGCAGGGCGGGACGGAGCGGGACGGAGCGGGAGTGGGGCGGAGCGGGGCGGGATGGGACGGAGCGGGGAGGGTTGGAGAGGGGTGGGTCGGAGCGGGGCCGCGGGCGCGGCGGGGCGTGGCGCGGGGGGGTGCGGGGAGGAGAGTGCGGGGGGGGAGGCAGGTGCGGGCGCAGATTACCGTCGTGGGGTTGGGAGCAGGCGGGGAGTGGCGAGAGGTGCAGGGCGGGACGGGGCGGACCGGACACGTAAGCGCGCGGCGCCGCACGGGTGCCGTATCGCAGGCGTTGCAATCGGCGACCGCCGCTCCGCGCCGCATGCTAATTGGGCGACGGGCAGAGCAGTCTGCATCGCACCATCCTCCGCAGCCGGCGGACTGCGCGCACCCGCCATGGGAACAGCCGTTCAAAGGACTTCCACTCAAAGTTGTCCTGCCCAGTCGGGGCTCGACAGTCCGCTACAGGCCTTGACCGACCAGCGGTAACTCTGTCACTCGGACATGGGAAAACGGGTTCGTGTGGTTACCACGAAGACATCCCTTCACCGTAGACATTGGTCTTCATAACCTTAGGGTAGGCTTTCTCATCATCACACAACAATAGACACTGGCACATTTGAAAGGAAAGCGCATAGTTATTATTTACCCGGCCAGGAATCGAGCCCTGGGTTGGGCCGTGAAAAGCGAGCACATTAACCACCCAGTCGGGACCTAAAAGTTGTGGGAAGCGAAAACGTTTGTCTACACATTTTTAGACATATTAAAAGCAGTTACTTCCTGAACTTTTAGCCCAGCAGCATGCCAGCTCACCGTGCTAAAACTTCAATTTTTAGCGCTAATACTAAAAAGGAGACGATGCTCAAATGTTCAGATAAAACCGTGAAAGCAACAATGAAAACAAAATACATTCGTCTGATCTCCTACAACTGATCCCAATGAAACGTGATACCCAATTAAGTGATTTGTGAAAAGTGATTTTATTTTTGCTCGTAGGATTGTACCACTCGGTCTGTCGGCTCCGTGTCGTAACCTTCCGATGTTCCGTGAACTGTCTTACGCACTGACCTCAGGGATTTTACACGAGGTCATTGGGTTCTTAGCCTCGTCTTTGCAAGCGACTCACATACAAATCGTGTGCAGTAGATACCAGTGCTCCTGGCTTACATACGAGCTGCGCAACTGTGTGTGTCTGCGTACTTTACTGTTACCAACCGAAACTGCGTAGGTAAAAATAAACCAAGGTCCTTTCATTAATATCTTTTGAAAAGCCACCCTTTCACTTTTTCCACTTTTTTTCACTTTTCGTCTGCACTTCAGACCCTCACTTCTATTACAGATATTTTCACGTACAAAGAGCTCGCTCCAAGTAAGCAACACACATTGTAAATCGCGAGGCGAGACACAGCGAAACGGTCTCAAGGGTTTTTCAGTGATATTGAATCTTGTAAAAGATTGATACGTGATGAAATTAATTCGAGTGGCGCATAGTATGGGGAATTAAACAATACAAGATATTCCAATCTCACCGCTCACCAGTGCGACCAAAATGTGTGTGACTAATTGATGGCAAAGGCTGTAGAAATGAAAGTTTCAAGCACCAAAACTATTCGAAGACTGAATATTTCTTCATTTTATTTGTAATTTCCAGTTCGTTTCGGCAAATACCTTAGCCTTATGGTCTGGCAAAGGCATTATGGCCTAAGCCTCGCCAGAAATAAAGACATACATTATTATTATTATTATTATTATTATTATTATTATTATTATTATTATTATTATTAGCCGACATAAATGACCGAGATGGCTAAGAGTATGTACCGACCCAGCACTTCGGCCGAAGGATTGCGGGTTCGAGTCCCTCCTTGGGCATGGTTGTTTGTCCCTTGTCTCTCATGTATATGTTGTCATGGAGGGCCTCGCGTTCTGCAGACCTAGATCAGAGCAGCCAGCAAAGTGTGTTGATGTCTAGTGTATGGTGGAATATTCGTCCCTTCGGGAGGTAACGGATAACAGGCTGTTGGTTGTAAAAAGTAGAGGTCTGCATTCTCCGCGATTTTTACCGACCAGCGCTCGCTCGCCTCTCTTCTCTCGAGACCACGCGCTCGACTGTCCTTCGCAGCCGGTTGCGGACTCCCGGGAGCCGGCACCCGACCGAGACTCGGCCTCCAACCGACGAGACTCGACAACCGGCGGACCCCGTTCAGGCGAACTGCGCCACGTAACAATCGGCCGACACGTCGGAGTAAATATCTAATGGCACGTTTCAGGAAAAGGAAGGAGTATTGAATGTTTTTTTTAAAAAAAATGACCAATAATTTCGTTTTTTTCAAAATTTAAAATATAGAGGAAATATAATATTAATTTTCAAATAATAAATTTTAATAAAATAATTTTAATAAATTGTAATAAATAATTTTAATTGTAATAAATAATTTTAATACATAATTTTAATAAATTGTATAAAAAAAGAATAAAAAGCTTTAAAAATCGACTCCTCGGACGCACGGGAGAACCTCAAGTGGATCTATTGCAGTTCTGCCTGTGACTTCAAAGAAAAGGCACTCAAAAGTTTTAGAGATAAATTCCGTTCTTTGTAATGACTAGGTATCGGATGCTTCGGAAATTGCCTATTTTATTCTAATGAACATAAAATTATTAATTTTCCTTCATTTTATATGGTGCAATATGGAGCAAATACAAATGCTCTGCTAAATTTAGATGCAAGTGCTATGAAATATATTAGTACCTTTCCCTTTCAATTTTGTATTTTTGCCGTCTTTTTCCAAATATTTTTGTTGTTGGTGTTGTTGTAATTTTCAGGCATCTGAAACGCAGGTCTTGGTTTCTTAACCCGGCAGCAGGCGTGCGGGGTGCCTCAGTCACCTCAGCATTATTTTGAGCTCATTGTACTTTTAGTTTTATTTATAATCTTGCGAGCTTCTCAATATCTTTCGAGGAAAGCTTTGTGCACATATCTCGACCCTTCTCTTTCAACTGCTTCCTGTCCTTTCCTGGAAATTTCGTCGCAACGGCGATGGCGCGCTGCGTGGGAGCCACCGAGTCACCTCGCACAACCTTTGTTATCTCTTCCTGCCACGGTGTTCTCAGTAGTTCACCCAAAGGAAGAGGGTCTCGTGGAGCTTCAATACTACTCCACAGAAGTCAATGATTCACAAATTCAGCATTTACGATTTTTTAATTACAATTAATCGCTTATCTTGTATTGAAACGAAAAATAATGGAATAATTGAAAAACATTGTACTCGTACATATAAAACTTTATATCCATCATTTCATGTATACATACTTTTGACGAATTTAAAATAATGTTAAACGTGTGTATAACAGTAAATAATGTATTTTGAATTATTGAGTTGAATAGGCTGATGTGCCGTGACCGCTGTTGTTTGGCCGCCGACTGAGTCGACAAATACAAAGGCCATGTCGGCTTACATAAACTATTTCACAATAAATTACTACGCCCAATGACAAGACGTTTTGATGCAAGGAAAATAGTACCCACCTCATTTTTGTTTAGCATATGCTTTTTTCTTATATACTCGTGAAATTATGACCAAATATTCATTGTATTTAATAAATATGCCTTATATTCGGGTTTGTAAGAAACTTCAATGACATTACAATTGGTACGCAAAGAATTATCTTCCCTCAAGCACTATAAATATAGAAAAACAATAAAAATTTATTTTCAGAGTCTTTGTTTGCCTTAATTCTTTCAAAAAATGTATTGTTTGTCTCTTTAAAATTATTTCCAGTCAGTCGATAAATTGTTACTTTTCAACAAATTAATCGTTTAATTGAAATTGTATTTTCTTTCGATTACAATGAATTGAAAGTGTTGCGATCACTACATGCGGCGACTTTATATCCCGTACATGCATTGAGGGGCGAAGCTACTGTGCAGTCCGGCGCTTGGCCGAGCGGCCGAGCGCTCGAGCGCTCGAGACGCTCGAGCGCTCGAGCGCCCGGGCGCTCGGCGACTCCCGCGTCTCGGCGGGAGCCGCAAGGCGGCCGGTCGAAATGTCCGTTAAACAGCTATCTCTTCCCCCCCAAGCAAGGTCCCCCACCCTTCGCCGAGCGTCGGCGCGGAGCCCGAGTCTCGAGCGGTTGTTTTCGCCTGATTGCAGAGCTCTAGTAAAAAGCACTAGGAAAAATAAATATTAAAAAACGAGTAGGTCAGGTTTCAGTGTGGGAGAAGCATCACCAGTTTCCGGGTTAAGAACTACTGCAACGGATCTAACCGCAGACGAAACCGAACACATCAATCAACCATAAATTACTAACACTGAAGAAAGCAAAGCAGGTTTCGACATAATTCCTTAGAGCTTCGTTTGCACCTCGCTGACAGCAGTTATCCTCATGCATATAGAGATTTTTATACGGAAAGGCACCGCTTTGACAGCTACTGCTTGGCTATTGCCGGCAACATAACTGCGGGTTATGTCCATGCACTCAATTCGTCTCTGCGTTTGTTTATTTAGCTCATTACTAAATGGTTTTCATCACCATCTCTTCCAAAGCCATCGCTCTACATTACATTCATTTGCTTCCCAACCAGTCAAACTGGTCCCTGACTCATCTACACACGGCGCTTGAGCGTAACGTCTGCACCAATACCGTTCTTGCGAATATCGCCTTGAGGTCGTCTTGCACGTCTTGCGCTGCCCATATCAACATCCGTCTGTGATGTCCGTTCGCTTTCAGCGCATGGGTTGCCTTCGCTTTGGCGACTGCGGCGGAGGGGCGTCGGGGCAGGATCTCCGGAGCCTTATTCATGCGGGCTTTGAGACGGCGCTCCGGGCCCACGAAGCGGTGAATTGCGCCGTTGATCATCGCCGGCAGAGCCAAAGAGGCCGCGGCACGCGACCCGCCACCGCTGGGAGACGCCACCTGCCACAAATGCCGGGGTATTGATCACGTAATTGAGTCGTGTGTGGCGCGGGCGGGCTAGAAGCTCTCGGGTTCCGGATCGAACTTGGGATCTAGGGTAGCAGTAGGCGAAGAGAGGTAGGTGGAGAAACGGTGACACGTCGTGCAGTTGCCAAGTGAATACTGTACGCCATAATGCGTGCGATGTGAAGAGATGTAACGTGGGCTTTAGAAACGTTAGTCATTGATGAGAAGAGCGAGTTACATCCAGCAATTGAGGCGCTCAGAATAATAATGGCAGATCCCAAACTAAGTCTGTTTTCAGAAAAATGACTTTTTCTGTTTTCGATCACATTCATTTTCCCTCTGGACAAAGTTTTGAAGGTAGAATTTGAGGGTTTTGCTTTACCCCAATTGTTTTGTTACTGCATTGTATGATAGGTATATGGCAGAAGTGTACCGTCATTCTTCTAACTGAATGCGAGGCCGGTTGGCATCTGCCGATACTATCCTGAGGGACTCCATTTCAAAGTGAATTTAGTTTTTGTGATGATGTTTAATATTCGCATATCAAGGGTGGACGGAGTGTCAACGACAGCTCCCTACAACTTTATTGTTATTTTGCTGTATTTTTACTTTCTTGCTACAGAGTAGAGAAAAAGTTATGTAATGCTGCGCGAAAAATTGGCAAATTTTCGACAAAAATGTCCTATTACAGGGTCCAGGTAACTAAAAAGTGGATAAATACAGTAGCTAAATTTAGGAAAAAGTTCCTCTAACACGTGGTGTAGCTAGAATCCATGTTTTGTGCATAGCGAAAAATCGAGGGAGCGGCTAAACCATTCGGTCGATTTTTTCCAAAATTAATATCACCTATTTGATCTGGCTGGTGTCACGGTCCCTTGAATTTGAAACCGATATTTCAATTTTGTAGAGTAATTTACATGACACCCCTGGGAAATTAAAAAAAATTCAACAAAAAAATGGCCACATCGTTTTTTATTATATTTTGTCGGTGGATAGTATGGTAGACGTTTAAAAGAATGGTGTGGATCTCATGTTCGTTAAAAACTGATTTTTCGAAAATTGCAAAAGTTCAAATTTTTCCGTAAGCTTTCTACAACTAAAATATTAAAGATGGACTTTTGTTTGCTTAATGAAATTTGTTTCTAATAAATAGATTTTAAAATAAGGTCATGTACGAGTTTTCTAAAATTTGAGTACTTTTTGCGTAATTTTGAGTGAAAATACGGGTACATGCTGTTTCTGCACCACTAGATGTTTAGTTATGGAGTATTTCATCTCCATAACTAAACTAAGGACAATTATTTTGAAACCATTACTTAACTCTAATGGTATCTCTCGCCATGTATTGGATGATTTTAAAACAATTAGAAACCGTCGCCATATGCAATCACTACACCTTGCATTTTAGCTACAAAGATTTAAGCATCTAAAATAGATAACAAAACAATGAAATTAGTTACTATTATGTATGAAAAGTGACGTTTTGGGCACTTAAAATATCTTACAAAATTACTAAACCAAACATTTAAAAATACGATACAGGAAACGTTGTTTCTGGCATCTAAAACTGATTACAAAAGGATTACACTAAGCACTTTTATTATCAGATCAACAGCTTCAACTCAGCTTCAGAACTCAGATTAACAGCTTCAACAGAAACACTGTGGATCATTGTATATTAGTGACACACAATGAAACAAAAAAAAACAAGTTTGAAGTATTTTACATTTTTGACTGCTTTTAGAAATGCCGCACACGGGATGTTCCATTCAATCAGTAGCTATCAACACCTGAGTCAGCAGTTTTAACACCTACCAACAAAGCCGCCACTATACCTAATAATGCAAGGGCGATTGCAATCTTCGTTTCTTTATTAATCTTCTATAAAATTAATATAAAGATGAATGTTTTGCTTGTACCGCTTGGGGGATTATAAAACATACGGCAAGTGGTGGTTTCCAAGCTTTATGGAGCTTTCAAGTCGTATTTAAAGCTATTTCATTTATGATGGTGTGTATTTCAATTGGATATCAGGTTTCCGTGGAGGGTAAATAAAAAAATAAGAATCATACAACATCGCATTAGTTAAGAAACCACCTTTGAAATGTATAACCAGCTCATATAAAATTAGTATAAATGACCCGATATTCTTAGACATCAATATTATACCTCTGCGATCGTCAAAGTATATCAATGCGTCCTGTAACCGGAATTCTTCCGCACCACGAAGTTTTCAGATTCCTTTGATCACGTAGTACGATAATTCTGTTTCGCATTCACAAGCACTTTTCTGCTGGTTTTAAGTTAGCATTTCCAGCAAATAACATTCCCGTCTCGTCAGGCTGCAGTTAGGGAGCGCGCGGCGCCACCGTTCCCCCTCCTCCACTCTCATTCTCCTCCTCCCCTTCACCCACCGGCGTTCGCGGTGCTCTTCCCCGCCCCTGTGCCCGCTTCCCCTCTGCTCTCGGTGCGCCGCCCCCTCCACTCCTGCCCAGCTGCCACCGCCGCCACGATCCCCGGCGGCGCCCCGTTGCCACCCACGCCGATCGGCCACAGTGTTATGTTCAGAAAAACAAGCAGACTTCGTAAAACAGGTTTTTATTTCACAATCGCACAGTTTCCATACAACAAATGTATCGATCCGGTAACCCAAGAGAAAGTACCGTAAAACAAGCCAAGTTATCGATTATGCCACGAGATGTCCCAAATACTTGCACAGTCACCAAAAATACCGTAAGACAGAATACCAAAATACTAGCCGGGTCGTACACACAATCACAATATCACAGTCTTTACTCGGACACTTCAACAATCTCTGAACTGTCTCGGCGGTGGCGGCGCCGGCTTATAACGTCCTCGGCGCCGCAGACTCGCTCCTGGGGTGAAGGCTCGCCGAACGTTCGCTTGCTATTTGCCAGCGTCTTCCATGGTTCGTTGCCATTTCTAGTTGTCTCGCCCGCTGTCGAGCGCTGCCTGGTTGGCGCGCTTTCGAACCGGGTGTTTACAACCGCAACACACAGTGCTTCCATCTCCCGGTCGTACAATTCGACCTCGCGGACGTCGACATTCCCGACGCTTCTTCTGTCCCTCCTCCCTCTCCGTTCCCGGCCCCTCTGTTGACCCACAGGGCCACAGCCGCGGCTGGCCTCTCTCGCCATCGTTGCCTCCCCGCCGCCGCCGGTCCTTCCACCCACGTCGCTCATACGCTCGCACCGCCATTGGACCTATCTCCTCCGCCGACCCCACTACTCCTCCATCCCCGACGCCACCGCAATTCAAGCCGTTCCCCCTTATCCGTATTCTCCGCCACCCCAACCTTCACGGAAGTCCCTCACACCAGTCAGCCCCGGCTCCTCCTCCCGGTTTCACCCTTGTTGCCTACAGTATGCCCGTCTCGCTATCTCCGTCATCCTCTCCGCTTGCCGGACCCACCCTCACTGACCCTTCCACCTCCGCCAACCCAGTGAACCAACCGTCTTTGCCCACCCCGCTTCCCCTCCACTCCCCCCGTCACTGCCCCCTGCCCATCTCCCCTTCCCATCTACCCATCTCCCCCTTCCCCTTCCTCAGCCGTCACCCCCGTTCCCGCATTCGCCACCACGATCACTCCCCAATCTTCCTCACTTCCTCTTCAGTACCCCTACCGCCATCGCCACCACATCCCTGAACCAACTTCACCTTGTTCTGGAACGGCCGTCACCCCCACTGCCCCCTTTCTCCCCTTCCCCCTCACTCCCGTCGCCACCACTGTCCTCGTTGCCTATCACGCGCGCTGTGCTTGTCACCCCGCCCCCGCCCCGCGCCACCATACCCCACCCCCGTCTCCCTCGTCCCGCCCTGCCACTGCCCGCCCCGCCCATGTCTCGCCTCCGCCCCCTGTCTCGCCCCCGCTCCCTGTCTCGCCCACGACCCGCTCCCACGCCGCCCCCTATCCGTCCCCGCTGCCCCCTTTTCCCACTCCCCTGTCACTCCCGCCGCCGCCTCTGCCCTCGTTGCCTACCACGCGCGGTGCGCTCGCCCCCGCACTCCCGCACCATCCCGCCCCTGCTAACCCCTTCACTCCCTCCTCCGTCACTCCCGCCGCCGCTTCTGCCCTCGTTGCCTACCGCGCGCACTGCACTCGCCACCCCGCTCTCATCCCGCCCTCGGCTCACCATCACCCGCCTCCACCCTGCCCCCTGCGCTTCCTCTCTCCACTCCCGCCCTTGCCCCGCCTCACCCCCGCTGCCCCCTTTTCCTCCTACCCCGCTTCTGCCCTCGTTGCCTACCGCGCGCGCTGCGCTGCCCGCCCCCGCCCCCCGCCGCCCGCCGCGCGCGCCGCCAGCCGCCCGCCGTCCTCACGCACGAGGTCTAATTGCGCTAACTCAATACGGCGGGGCGTCGAAGAGGCCCGACTGCGGGTGGAGGAGCGCGGGAGGGCGGGCGGCGCCCGGCGCGCGCTCTGAATCACCCGGCCCGGTAACTAATCTAATCACGAGGGCGGCGGGCGCGCGCGCGCAGGCGCAGGGGGACGGGCAGATGCCGATCGAGGAGGCCCACATGATAGAGCTCAGAAAGGTGTGGAGGGGCGAGTTGCAGGGGACGGAGAGATGGTGAGGATGGCAGGATTGAAAAGTGATTGGGTGACGGAATGACGAGATTGTGACCGGGAGAGGTGGCTCAGTGCATCAACTGATGGCACTGGAGTGCCTCTGACCGAGAGGTCCTAGGTCCGACTCCCGACGGCGCGGCAGGATTTTCAACACTAGCTTGTGAGCTAGGCCGAATTCAGTCGCTGTCTGGAGGAGGTTCCTCTGATCAGTAATTTTCCGTGGTTACTCCGATCAACACCAGGCGAATGCCGGAGCAGTACCCTAACACACGGGCCACGGACCGCGCGTTATCTTTCTTTTGTTTTCTTTGTCCTATCCTCACCCCATAAACACGAACATGCACTATACTACCACACATTCCGGGAGACCGGTAGGGGGCTTAGATCGTGTCCCGGCTGAGACGGTGCTCCGTTGGTGGGAGGTATCTGGTTAGGGAATAACTCGCAGGTCGACAGTGACGGCGTAGGATCTCGCCATCCCGCAGGGGAAGATCACTGCCACCACCACCACAACAACTACTACATCTTCTTCTTCTTTTTCATCATCATCATCATCATCATCATCATCAAACATGCACTATACTTACGGGATTGGCGAGAACTATATATTTTTCGCGCTCGGAATCACTAACAATCAATCAATACATCAACGACATTATGAAGTGATGGGAAGGGAGAGTGACGGAGACACTGAGCGGCTCCGCTTGGTAATCGGAATGGTGCGTTTGTAAAGGGTAGGGATGGCAGGATAATGGGACGATGGTGGGTTGGGAGGGTAGTGATCTAAAAGGATATTCACTTGGAAGAGTCGGGGGTTGGGAGGATGGTGGAATCGCAGAGAAGTGGGAAGGCCGGTGGAGTGGCTAGGAGATGGGAGCAAAAATAGATTGAAATATGTCTCCGGGCGCGTCAAGTGCTAAGGTCATTGCTCCCATAAGTGTAGAGCATGTTTTCTTCAGGAAGTGGTAGTGATCTTCCCCCGCTGGATAGTGAGATTCGGCGCAGACCTACCATCGACTAATGGGGTTTCACCTCAACCAGGTATCTCCCACCAGCTGGGCACCGAACCAGCCGGGAGAATCTGTAACCGGGAGACCGTCTCCTGGCATATGTGGCAGTGTAATGCATGTAAATGTAAGTATATGTAAGAAAAAGTTGGATAGGAAAATAAACGGGAATGAAAGACCGCCCGCGGTCTGAGGCCCGTTTGATAAGGTGCTTCTCCGGAAATCGCCTGATGTTGATCAGAGAAAGCACGGCAAACTTCCGATCAGAGGAGCCGGCCGCTAGAATTCTCCTCCAGACACCGACTGACTTCAACCTAGCTAGGTGCTACCTAGATAGCGAACTTAGCGGGAGGACATCAGGATAGTTGGATGGCAGATTGTAATAGCGTGGTGGTGGGATGACGGAGTGGCAGAGTGGTGGGATCACAGAGAGGAGAATGATAGAGTGTAACGTTTCGCACAATTCCAATGTTTATTTACATTTTTTACATTGTTGTTTGGAAAATAAGAAACATATGATGTACCGAGGTTGTTAAAGAATGAGGTTAGCAACGGAGATTGATGACTTATAGAGAGAATTGAACAAAAAAACGTGTTCCTATAACGAAAAAACGTAAAAGATAATTGTACACAGTGAAAAGGTACAAAATATAAACGTACATTGTACAAGAAATTTAAAATAAAACTAAAATAACTAAGAATTGAAGTGTTACTACTTAAAAAAATAAGTAGTTACAGTAATTGTAACGGCAAATACAACAAAAAAGTGTTTGCAGAGTGTGACGTTACAAGAGGAGGGATGGCAAAGTGACAAGGCGGCAGCGAAGGGCGGCAAAGTAGTTTTGTACTCGGGGCGCGTAAATTACGGTTGGGCCTTGGTATAGCGAGGGAGAAGTAAATATGAGAAAACCAGCCGATCCTGTGCCAATGGCGGGATTTACTAGAGTCAGCAACTCTGAAGCTTGAGCAAGACAGTGATCGTTGAATATTGTGTTGTTGATAGTGACGTCGGGGAATGTGGACTGAATAGAAGAGCCGCTATATGTGGAGACGGCAGTGTGATTTATTGGGCATGGAATTATCGTGATTATGATTATCAGAATCTAGCCTTTTGAAGAATGTTTATAGATGAGTGATGATAGTGGAGATAAGATTACAATGGCAATGGACGAATGGTAAAATTAAAGACAAAACTTTTGCCAGAATCCCGTGAAAATCTGCCACGAACCCGCTCTAGACACCAATAATTCTACACTTATCAACCGACATTTTAAAGCAGATACCCAATGATGGAAGGTGGCAGTATGTGCATTGCGTTGAGTGGTGACAGGACGGCGAGAAAAAAGGACAGGTATGGCGGATGAAGAGGGTAAGTAATAGAATATTTCTATGATCGACGATACAGCGCAAGGAAGTTGCAGGGAAAAAAATGTTGTGCATATACAGACATTTTTCACAGTGTGTTACTACATACTTCCTGCTTATTGCCATACTAATGTGGATTGTGTTTCTTTACATACAACTTTGTACGGTGGCGTTTAGATCAAAACATTTGTTTCTTCGGAAAATTCTAAGATCTTTATTTTGGATGAATAAAATGAAAGTTGTCATAATGTTGTCCGACCTTTTTAATTGTGTTTATTCACTCGTGTGTAATATTAGAAAAACATTGCATTCTAGTAAAACAGTACTGGGAACAAAGTACCCGTTAAAAAGGAATGGTGCGTAAGAGCGCCACTACGGAAAGATCGATGTAGGAAGGGAGCGTCACATCGAAAGCCTCTTTCGTCAACCTTCAATGCGGCTTAGCGCCCACGCACGCTCTCGAAGACTTGCTTTCTTGCGCGGACGGAAGGGCGCCTCGGTAGGACAATCAACCAATGAGGTGGAGGAATTATAGACGAGTCTCTTCACAAGTGACTGCTAGGCTAAGCTTTGCAAATCAACGGATGGGTGAGTGAACAGGGGTTGGATAGGCAGGGAAAGGGGAAGTGGATGGCTGAGTGAGTGAATGGATGGGCGGTTGGCCGTATTAAGATATTATGATATTTCACGCCGTATGTCGGCTATCCGTTTCATAATTCTTTTCGTTCATGGGGAGACAGAGCTGTTTACTCTGGTTGGCTGGCGGCCATCGGTGTTCTTGGCTGGCCCCAAAATTATTTGAGATACTAGATATCCAGTTGCATATACGAAATGATTGATTTCAGTAATACCTAGATCTCTATTTGAGGTCTGTAAAACCTCATTTAAGACAGAATTCGCTATATCTATCACTCTCTTAGCTTTAGTATTCTCTTAAATTCTCCTCAACGGTGCACGAGATTCGAATGGAAGTATACGAACTCGTTCTATCTCGCGTCGGAAGAGGTCCCGCATCATGTCTTTATCGTGTGACTCATGGCCAGATGAAGTTTCACCACTGACGAATTTTTCACTTCGAAGAGACGAATCTTCAAGAGGTCCATCGTTTTCAGGGATATATTGTTCTAAATATCCGTCATGTGGGTAGTTCCATCGAAGAACATACTCCGCGTTTTTCTGAATGTCTGCAAATTGATCTGCTGTGAATTTTCCACTGCTGAGTATGTATCGTCGTTGTCTGGCAAGCTTCTTTGAGTCTAGGGTAGGTCTCACATTTGGGGTCCACTCTCTCCATATCTTAAAAACTTTATATCTGAGCCCCAATTTTTTGCTTTAGCATAGTAAGAGCACCACATCACCACCATCAATTCATCACGGGTCTATCTCCAACGATGTCTTCGCGCTACTGCCGGCTTTGGGTCATTGGGACTAACATTCATGAGATGACCAGATGTCCACAAGGTGACATTAGCTCGGTTTCTGAGCAGGCATGGGACTTATTATTATTATTATTATTATTATTATTATTATTATTATTATTGTTGTTGTTGTTGTTTCTCTATATCACGACTAAAGACGTTATGTGTCGGCTGAATATAAAATCTACACCAGGTTGCAACCAGCTACGCAAGGAGTAGATCTAGGGACTGTCGGTGCCTCTACAATACCTTGCGCAAAATGTGGGCTGTTCCAAATAAAGCGATTTCTTGCACTTCCCAGTCTTTTGAATTACCTGGGAGTTTAGACAAGTTCTTACACAAATTTTGCAGACCAAATCCCAGAGCTCCGATAACTATCGGGGCGACCTGTGCTTTTACACCCCACAATCGGCTGATCTAAATTTCCAAACTCTTGTATTTAAGACGTGTCTCTGCCTCCTTGGTAACGACATTTTGATCGCAAGGTACAGCAACATCGACAAGGAAACACAATTTTTTTCTCCAAATCTCGGATAACTATATCCGGTTTGTTTGCCGCTACCGTGCGATCAGTTTGAATTTGTTGGTCGTACAACAACGTACACAATTCAACACGTCACCGGCTTTGGTGAGCGTTCATACCACTTGGGGCATATGTTTGGAACTGCGAGAGCGGTACAGATCTGCCAGTGGAGGTAGCTACACACCCTGTCGTGTCTTTTCATGTATTCGGTCTTTGCTAGGATTGGACAATCTGAGACAATATGATCAATGTTTTCTTCGTGTTCCAGGCAAATGCGGCATTTATCATCTTGGGAAATTTTGAGAACTTCTTTATCATAATATCGTGATCTCAAGGTCTGATCTTGGGCACCTATTACAAGTGCTTCCGATTCTGGCTTCATTCTTCCCCTTTTAAGCCACATAAATGATTGATCTTTATTGATCTGTGTTCTGTCCATTCGTTTCAAATATTGTCTGATTATTATTATTATTATTATTATTAATACATTAGCAATTGGGTGCTTGACTAGGCAACACTAGTAGAGGGGCGAACGGATGAGTGGATAGGTGAGCGGTGTGGCGTCGGTTAATTACTCAGACACAGACACGAAGGATTCGTAACAAAACCAGTTTATTAAACTAAAGAAATATATATACAATGTTGCACAAGTTCATTTACTTTATCTGTGCTCTACGGAACCCTCCTAAGAACAGCTTATCTTAGCCGCCACCTGCGACTGCTTTGCGAGTCCCCCACCCGCCCTTGCTTGACCGCAAGAAACAGCGAACGCTTGACCGCGTCGCTAGATGAGACTGACGTCTTCCCCGGACAAGTCCGGCCGCTCGCCCTGGAGCGCAGTGCGTGAGCACTTAATGAAGATACCAATTCGGCCCCGTGCCGCTAATGTATCCTGGCTAATATGCCCTTACTTCACTTTAAATAGATTCGGTCACATGACCGACCGATCACATGATTTACTCCCACTCTGTAGCTAAAGTGACGTGGGTGCCCCACGTGACCTCCCTCCCCCAGAGCTTGGTAGGCGACGTCTGTGACGTATACAACTGACCACTGTGAATTGTCTGGCCGCCCCCTGGCGGTACCTACGCTCTTTCTACTTCCTGGCTCAGCCTAAACCCATCTTAGACACGCCCCCTTCCTGCTCAACCTAATGGTTTGTCTATTTGTGGCTTCCATAGACAAAGGCACATCCTGTCTTTTATGTATTCAAGCGTCACTATGCCACAGCGGGTAGGTGGTTTTGTGGGCGCTGGGTACGGAAAGCAGGGAGGGCATTGGGCGGCGAACCGGCCGGGTGGTTAGGCGACGCAGCCGGCTAATACGTGGGCCGATGAGGGCAATGCGATTGAGTGGATAGATGGGTGGGCGTAGGTGTTCTGGTGTTAGTGGTTCGACCGTCGTGATGTTTAGTGCAAGGTAATGTTTAGTGTGTGTGAAACAGAAAGTTACGTAAGCTTAGAAATCCTTCCAATGTTATGGTTTTTGGTACGTAATTACAGTAAAATGTAAATGCACAATGTCAATTACAGTTCCATAATCATTTCGAAATCAGTTGTTATTTCAAAATCAACATCAATTGGGAAAATTGCTGTGGACTTAGTGGATTCATTAAGTTTCTGACCTAACGAGTGACGAGAATTCATCCCTGAATTTGTAGCTATTTACTCGCAGAGGAAGTCTTCAAATGCTTGAAATAAATTTTACATCAATTTACCTTCTTTTTTGTAATACGATACAATTATTCGTCAGTGTTGTTGTCTTCTTGAAGTATATATTTTGCCAAATCTTGTGTAATATCTAAATTGAGACTCAGTGAAAAAATTCAGAATGGAACGAAACAATGTTGCTTAACATTAGTAATTACTGCCTGGAGTGTGAAAATGAGAACATAATGCTTAATTAAACTAGGGCTATTCCACCATAAGACTTGAAAATAGGAATATATGCAGTTTAAAAAGTCTAATAGAATAATTATAAAATTGATTCCTACGATATAAATGTTTTGAAATCGGATCTCAACAAGCATGTATCTTTGTCAGCCCCACCGTTTTGTGAAGTTCTGCTGTTCGTGATTTTAAAATATTAACAAAGCGAGGAGTCGTTACAAAATAGAACTAATGTTAGCAAAAAGCTAATATTCGCAGTGTTATTTTGCAAGACGTCCACACCGAGATTAGTTATTACGAAAATTTTATACTGAAAATATTACATTGAATACAAGTAAAAATTGAATACTGGAGAGTGATGGGTTGTACTTCTCTCTTGAAAGCTTTAAACATGTTCAGCAATAAAATGCTCACTGGAGTGAATTGTGTCACAGTGATTGGTCTGCCCAGCTTCAATCTCTGGAGCTTCAGGTTGAATCTTAGTCAATCAATGCGGAATTTGTTGCAGAAAATGCGATTTTGTGAAAGGTTTTCTCGTTCCAGTTTCCTCGTTTCCTTTGTGTCTCATTCTACTACACCTTTATTGCATTCACCTTGTGATTGGCTCAATGCATTCAGATAAAAGGTGAATCCTTTTGTCTTACCGTTACGCAGTTAGGAGTAATATCAATTTTGAAACGTTGATATATTTTTTAAATAACTAGCAGTTGTAGCTGCGAAAAAGCAACAATTTGAAATTGATCTAATGAAGAATATTAATAAAGGATAGTAATAAAATATTCGAATGAAGATAGACCATTCTATTATTAGAGCGTATAATACAAATAACGAAAAACAGAAATAATGAAAAGGGTACATTACTGATTCGTAGAAACGAGATGTCTATCAATTCAAATTATTGTAGTGCATCTACTTATTTCTCAATACGATTAAAATTTACCTCTTGTATATTCGAACTGTATATTCGAATTTTAATAACTAATAATGAGTCATTCACTCAATTTTAAAGAACGCTTATTTACAACTTCTTAGACTCTTTCCATTATTTAATATTTTAGGATCTTGCTCCAGCCGAAAAGGAATTTGTTTGCATTACGGCAATGACTATGCTATCAAATTTGTGGTTAGAAATACATTTTTCTTCATTTTTTCATTCGTAAAATGTATAGGCTGTAGAATTCCATGTTTTTAATTCATATATTTCCAGATAAATGTCAATATTTCTCTCTCCCTAAAGGGCAAAGATTTTCACGCGTAAGCCCGAGTACGTAGACGTCGTATCCTTTTATCCTGAAACCGCGGCAACGTCACCGAACTACAGGGCCTCGCAGCGGTGTTTGAACTCGCAACCCCATCTTCCTCTACTTCTGGCGCCCGCTGCATCATACATGCTGCCCCTTAAACTTGCCATAACCCGGCTGCTCCAGTGCCTCTGTTTTCCCTCGCGTCCCTCGTCCAGAAACTCTCTCCCAACTCAACCTGCCCGTCGGCTTCTCGTGTCCGCGTGCAGTATTCATCCCGACGCTGAACCCTACCGCCAATTAGCAAGCCTGCGACCTCCATTCTTCACATATGCACATCCCCTTCGCCCCGCTTTCCAGCTGCCGCACGCCCTCAACTCTGCCTCCCCCCTCCCTGCCTCCACCCCACCCCCTCACGGTTCTGCAACCCGAGCCGACCACCCTCGACTCACACACGCGCTCCTGCGCGCTGCACCCTTCACCTTTTTGCCCCTGCCCCGCCCCCCTCCCCCGCCCCCGCCCCGTCCTAACATCCGCCGTCGCCCGCGCACTAATTATATGCAGCAGCGCCCCTGCGGAAAGGGCGGCGGGGGCGGAAGAGGGCGCCGAGGGGCGCAAGGGCGGAGGCGCGGGCGAAGGGTGACGCGAAACGCTGCCGCCGCCCATATCGATCCCGGCACGCTCCGGCGCGCGGCGGCGGGGGCGGCGGCGGGGGCGGCGGCGGGGGCGGCGGCGGGGGCGGCGGCGGGGGCGGCGGCGGGGGCGGCGGCGGGGGCGGCGGCGGGGGCGGCGGCGGGGGCGGCGGCGGGGGCGGCGGCGGGGGCGGCGGCGGGGGCGGCGGCGGCGGCGGCGGCGGGGCGGCGGCGGGGGCGGCGCCGGGGGCGGCGTCGGGGGCGGCGTCGGGGGCGGCGTCGGGGCGGCGTCGGGGGCGGCGTCGGGGGCGGCGTCGGGGGCGTCGGGGGCGTCGGGGGCGTCGGGGGCGTCGGGGGCGGCGGGGGCGTCGGGGGCGGCGGGGGCGGCGGGGGCGGTGGCGTGGGTGGCAGGGAGAGATGCAGTTGAGGAGACGTAGGCAACAGTGGTGGTGGCATAGTGTAGAGTCGGTTAAGGGAAGCGAAGCGGTAGCAAATTGATTGATTTTTTTTCTTTTCCGGACGCTGTCATAGGTCTCAACTGCTATGTCGTGTCTTAGATGTAGTGCACGTTATATCCCTGGAGGTGGATAAGTTCGGCCCTCGGTGAATCGTGAGGTCCAGTGCCGACCTACACGTCAATTTGTGAAGTTCCCCCCTCAAGTATCTCCGCCCTTAGGCACCGCCTCGGTCGAGACAAGCTTTAACCTTCCGATTACTCCTCCGACATGAATGGTAGTGTGGCGCAAGTAAATGAGTCCATGAGGGGAGAGGAGGAGGAGTAATGATCAAAGAATTCGAGCCTCTGGTTCGTTTGCTAGGGTACTACTTCGGCATTTGTCTGGTATTGATGGGAGAAGTCACAGGAAACTACCGATCATCGCAGCCGACCGCTAGAATTCTTCTCCAGTCAACAACTGAATTCGATCTAGATCTCTAGCTCGTGTCGAAAATGCACCACAGACGCACCCTCACACTCGCACTCCAGAACCTGAGAGTCGACAATGTGGAGGCGGCCAGTGAGCGAGATGCTGCAGTTGCAACAGTCCTTGTCCTGAGCTGTCTTATCCGGTGAAGGTACAGCGAGTGAAGTATTATCGTGAGGCTTGGCAAGCAGTGAGAGTGGCGAGCAGTATTCTGAGCTGGCGGAGGTCTCAGTAGTGAGGTTTGTGAGTGACAGCGGGCAATATGACAGTGGATGCGCCAAATCGAATGTTGCCGGCGTGTGTGGAAGGGCCAGGAGGGGGGCGGAGGGATTGGGCCGATCGGCCAGGAGGGGGGCGATGTGTGTGTGTGTGTGGAAGTAGAGGTGAAGTAATTGTGATTGTAAAGTGGATCTTACACGCGGCTCGAAGGATGTGAACAACAAGAATCGGAATAAAGCTTCAAACGTCACGACTTCGCAAAGGGGACAAGGACGATAGTGGCGGTCAGAAAATGCTGTAGGGACAGCAATGAGAAAGACTTGCACTAAAATTTCCCAAAATCTAGTATTTTATTCTTGTTTAATTTCCTGCAAAATTCTTCCACTGTCTGTCTTTACATCGGCGACGGCATCCGATCTAAAGAAGTTTTCGTGTTCTTCTGTGTCGCTGGTTTGTGTCTCTTGTTTTTTGTCGCTGATCTCTAGAAATAGTTCATTAGTAGAAGCGGCTCCACGTGTGATCTACTATTCTTGATACTCATTAGAAGCGAGACATGATATTTTCATCTTATGTGCATGTCGTAGCAAACGTCGCCCCAGTATATTGGTTGTAGGCTCCTATGCATCTCTAGTACCGTAGTGAAAGAAAAACAAATGGGAGTCACGAAACAAATACCCAAAATACTTTCCTAAAATTTAAAAAATGCAGTGACACAATCTTGAATTACATTGATCTTCTGTCAATTAACTCGACTTCGTTCTTTTCTTAGAAAAAGTCAAGAAAAAGAGGATATAGGAAGACAATGAAAAATAATTTTGGAAAAAATACGATGAAAACTATAGGTAAATCAAGTTAAAACGAAGATATTGACACAAAAATGAAGCCGGTAAAAAGAGGATAATGGAGAAGAAAATGATGATGAGTAAAATATAAAAAAATAAAGACATACCCCCAGATGTAAAAGAAAAAAAAGGCGTTAAAAAAAGGGATTTTGAAAAGAAGATGACCAAAAGTAGAGTGTGGTATGTCAAACACGACTGTACTAAAAAAAAGCCCATGAAGGCGACAAAGAAGACAATAAAGCAGACATTAAAACGACGATGAAGAACATGATTGAAAAGTACAAGGAGAAAGACCCCAGACGTGATTGAGAAGCCAATTCTTCGATCGAAATTCAAGAAAAAAGGATGAGAAAGAAGACATCGAAAAAGGAACTTCAAACAGAAGATAAAGAAAGAGAAGTGGGAAAAAATAAAACAATAACGAAGATAAAGACATTGAAGGTGATAAGAAAGACGATAAAACAGACAATGAAAACGACGATGAAGAACGTCATTGAAAAGAAGAATAAATAGAAAGATCTTATACGCGACTGGCAGTCTTAAAATGTCCGCGAAATTAACTTCGAAGAATATGAAAATAAAAGTCAAGGAAAATAAGTAGACGAGAAAGAAGATGATAAAGGAAATTTAAAAAGTTGCCGAAAAAGAAAAGTGTGAAAAATCAAAACGTCTGTACTGAAGAAAAAAGGCGATGACGAAGAAGAAGACGATAATGCAGACTATAAGGAAAACGAATGAAAAGAAGAACGAGGAAAAAGACCCCAGATGTGATTGAAAGGCCAAGAAAGTGGCAGTCCGCATAATTGACTTCAATGAATATGAAAACGAAATTCAAGAAGAAGAGGATGCGAAAGAAGTCGGTGAAAAAGGAAATTAGAAAAGAATATGACGAATGAGATGTGTGAAGAATGAAAAAAAATTAATGAAGATAAAAGACGATGAAGATAACAAAGAAGAAGATAAAACAGACGATTAAAACTACGATGAAGAACACGATTGAAAAGAGCAAGGAGAAAGACCCTAGACGCGATTGGCAGTCTAAAAATGGCCGCGTAATTGGCTTCGAAGAACATGGAGACAAAAGTCATGGAAAAGAGGAAGAAGACAAAGAAAGTGAAAAAGGAAATTAAAAAAGATTAACGGAAAAGAAGAGTGTGAAAAATCAAAAACGATTGTAATGAAGGAATAAGGCGATGAAGACGAGAAAGAAGACGATCAACCAGACCATAAAAAACACGACTGAAAAGAAGAACAAGGGGAAAGACCCCAGATGTGATTGAGAGACCAAGATTGTGGAGGTCCGCGTAATTAACCTTGAAGAATATGAAAACAAAATTCAAGAAAAAGAGGATGAGAAATAATACGGTGAAAATGGAAATTTAAAAAGCAAAGCAAAGGAATGTGTAAAAAAATAAAAACAATTGTAATGAAGATGAGGCTGAAGGAGATAAAGAAAAAAATAAAACAGACAATTAAAATACGATGAACAAGATTGAAAAGAAGAATTATGAGAAAGATCTTAAACGCGATGGCAGTCTAAAAATGAATATGAAGATATGATGACGAAACCGAAATGTGTGAAAAATCAAAAAAGAACTGTTCTGAAGAAAAAAGACGAAGACGAGAAAGAAGTCGATAACTCAGACGATGAAGAACATGATTGAAAAGAAGAACATGCAGAAAGACCCGAGGAGTGATTGAGAGGCCAAGAATGTGGCGGTCCGCGTGATCGACCTCTGAGGAGATCGACCTCCGCCTCCATCTCCGGACGCTGAGACGCGGCGCCATGTTTCAATCGCACCCTCCCCTCTCCACCCCCTTCCACCCTCCCCCACCCCCTCCCCCTGCCTCCTGCCAGCGGCGCGCAAGCGTTTCGCTGACTGTACCCTTAAAGAATCTATTAAAACCTGCTTCAAAAGCTTCATTTCATGCTTCATATTTGAGCGGGCCACGCTTCGATAGAGGCACGTCGCCCAACGACGGCAACCTTGGCCACATAATAGTCCGCTAAACATTCGGTGGCGGCGGAGGAGAGGCGCCAGGGCTGCACAAGGCTTAAACGGAAGCCACGCGTGGCCCTCGGCAGCTCGCATCTGAATTAGTAATTTCCAATGCAGCCTACGGCTGCATGAGAGGTGTCTATGGTTTCGATGGTTACCAAGGAACTCAAAGAAGTGAATTACCAAGGAATTCAAACAGTGAATCAGTTTTCATTATGACTGAAAAAGACAAATACTTGATTTTGTTCTTCCGCCTATTTTCCCACTGTGCGAACCGACTACTCAACTAAGAACGTCACTGCTTTCTATACATTTGACGTCTTGCGACAGCAAGGCTACAAGGAGGAGGTCTCCCGCCATTAAATATTTGCTATTCACTTATTGCAGTACGGAACAGTAACTTTTTTTAAAAAATCTTTGAATGTAAAGAACTGTTTTATTGTATACATTCTATTCTATGTTACAGCAGTATCTGTAAAGTTTGTTGAAGTTAAAATATTTAATTTATTGCAGTGATATTCGAAAGCATTTTATTTATTCTTTTTGAGCAATGTAGATGTTCCTTTTAGGAAAACCATTTTATTCAGCTGCACTTCCGCGGCAGACCACTAGTAATCGCTGTGAGCTTAAAGCTCTTTAGCATTGAAAGCGACGAAGATAAGAAGATACAAACATGATAACAGACGGAAAGAAACCGTTTAGATTCAACAAATTGATATTTTTTAGGTACTGATGTCACCTTTTAGAGAATTTGAAATGCTTCTTTACATTGACATAGTCTCGAAAACGTTTAGAATCAGGAATATTTAAGCCTGCTATTAAGTACTACTTTTGTGTGATTCAAGAAGGACAAAGTGTAATGTAGTTACAACTAGATGAGAGTCAGTTGTCAAAGCGGAAATAGAGTTATTTTACATAAAAAGTCATAACGTCTTTAATAATTTGAAATTTTATTGACATAGTTGTAGGGGAGAAAAGATTTGTAATATTTTAACATAATTGGCCGTGTAACAACAATTACGCCGTGTGAAACCAAAAATTATGTATTTTTTAAAATTCAAACTAAATTAAAAAATCTTAAATTATCTTTGAATATGTATTTTCATTGACAAACATTTCCAAAAGGATTTAGTTTGAAGTTGTGAAAGCGGGTTTTGCTTCCGTTTGCATTCACGTATTATTTTTATTTGAAGTTTTCTGTGTTATGCTATGAGAGTTCATTTTATTTCAACATAATGTTTGTGTTAAAAAAGTGATGATCAGGCATATGTGAGGAGAATGAAGAATATATCCAAAAATCAAAAGAACATTTCATTGAAAGTTTAAGGAAGTACTTTTATTATTTTGTATATTCAAAACGCCTTGTTTTGCAGGAAAATAGAATTCACTGGAGCGGTACCAGATTCTAAAGTAGGAAATAACTGGAAGGATTTTTAAGTATTATAAATTAAGTTACAAAGAAGAAACAATTTTAAACTATCAATTTTGCATTCAGGAAGATTTTTACTGCACATTTCTTATAACTTGAGAAACTTTTTTAATGGTTAACTCCAGATAACAGATTGATAAATACTGTATAATTTTGGAGAAATAATAATTTTTAGGGATTATGAGAAGAACGAATTGAATTGTGGAAATATCTCGACTAGGATATGGTGCAAATAATGATGGCAAAGCATTCCGAATCATTTTTGCAAACGGCGAAAAAAATTGAACACAGGAATAGATTATCACCTTATTAAAAGAATTTATATAGAATATAATTGTTTATGAGCAGGTCTGGATATCATTCCGTTAATTCTGAAGTTTTTCGTGTTGAGACCTATCAAATTGCAGAACTGAATGTGACCTTGACTGGTATTTGGCAGATGTAATCGGTTAATTCTCTGAGGGTGAAGCAGGAGGAGAGACGGCGCAAAATACAAGCAGGACTCGCAAGAAAGTGTTTGAGAGTAAAATTATGAAAAAAATTAAGTAAGGAATCATGACTGACATTATCAAGCTCAAATACTATTGGAGAAAATATACTTGACGCGTGTAGATAGATACCCAGCATGTTTTCCCAAGTGAATAGTTTCCTCATCCTTTCGTTTGGACCCACTGGACTAATTACATACAGAAAAATGAAAACGATAGTGTGAAGGGAGGAATGATGAAGAGTGATGAATTATTGTGGACTAGACGTGATGATATTTGATGAAATAAGAAGCGAACCATGTCACAGTTACTGGTGAAATCGCCTCTCTTTTATGCGAGGCACGATCTCGCAACTTCAGGCATAGGCATTCTCGCAACCTTAGGCGTACTTGAGATCTCGGCTGTCCGGTAGACGCTACGTACCATGCTGTGTAGTCGATGTTTCGACCGTCTTTTTCGAGGTTTTCATCACGACTGGTATAGCTCCACCAACTTGAGAATGATGTTTACAGGAGCGCGCCACCGTCTGTGTTTACATCCGAAACGACAAAGACGGAAATAAAAGGATACTCGATTCAAAATTAAAATGGTGCCGTGCCAAACTATTGTGAAAGAAAGCGAGATTTATTTCGTTGCAAATCTAGTATCTTCCCACTTAATATTTTAGCTGTATTTAGACATATCTGCACCTCATGTTGGAATATATAAAAGTATAAGTTTCCCTGCAAAACTATTCAAAATTTTGAAACTTATTCTTTCGATGAGCAGTAACATTCATATAAATCATTTATTTTAACTTAAGTAGTTTCTCAGAATATATACCAAATAATATTCTTTTTATGTAAGGAGTAACTATCACCATAATGAAGAATATCGTAGATACTTGTAACAATAAAGTTAATATTTTGGTACTTTATTGCTTACCTAACAAACCGTCTGAAGCCTATCGGAAAAACGATGAATGAAAGAGAATACAAAATGTTTAAATTCAATGAATAACTATTAAAAATTCAATATAAATAGAACTTTTTATAATTGTCTTGTACTAGAACGGTGAAAAGTAAAGAAAGCAAATTAAAGGGACAAAAATAAAACAGTCAATGCAAATCTTGCATGATGTGTCTCTGATGTTATATTTTATCAGCTGATTCACAACTTCTATGAAGGAGGCCATGGTGATTCAGTAGGAGCAGTCTCTGAACTCGCTTTCCGCTCCTGGCGACTTTTGTTAGCTAAAATGACTGTACAGACCCGTGTTTTCACTGTTAGTTCCACGACGCGCCGCAATCACAGCCTTCATTCTTCGCTTGGTCGAGTTATATGAAGACCTCAAAAAAGACGCGGCCCGATAGTAATCACCCGGTAAAGTAGTTACCCGAACAGCCGAGATCTCAACTCTTGCCGCGGAAGCCTAAGACTTCATTTAGACCAGACCTGCACAACGCCTGCTCCCGCGGGCATTCTGCACTTGAGAGCCGATCGTCTGCCCGTGGCAGCGCCGAAAGTGCAAGTAGTGGGAAGTAGGAAGCTTTGTGGGGAGGGGAGAAGTCTGACGTAGCACGACGCGGCGCGTAGATTGAATGCCTGGGCGTCTAATAATGATCCATGCTTCAAAATTAAATGCCCATTTGTTTAAATGGATTATGTCTGGTATTTCAAGTTACCAGGGTCATAATTCACTGTTTCCGTTCTGTGCACTACTGTATATCCACCTTGTATCCACCACTGTATGTATTTTCATTTTCTAATTTTTTTAAAGGAAATAACATGCTCATTGTGACTCTTAAGCATTATTTTAAAGCAATAGCTTTAAAATATATGCTTATGTATAAGAAAAAAATTATTTAATTCTAACACAAAATTGCAATTTAATAATTGATTGTTCACCAGGAATGTTATAATCTCCAAATCATAGAAAAATGAACAAAATCATGAGAGCATCTCTCACATCAAGATTGACATAAAAATAGAATATGTGGCAATTCGAAGAAGGGTAATGTTTAATAGCACATTTGTGACCATTTTTCCCCCAGTATGAAACTGAATAAAAGACATTAACGAGCAAACTTCTGTGACGATATGTTACGGACAATCATAAGATAATCATGGGTATTGGTTAATTAGAATGCAAAGGGCTTTATATTTTTATACGATCTCGTAAACGACTCTACTCTCTTGTCAGAAATTAGAACAGAAAATAATCATGATTTTTTTAAGAACAATATGTTTTTGCTTTGAGAGAACCGTCTTATTCAATTAAACATTGTTAATATAAAATAGTTTATTGCTGTCATCATCAAACAAAAACAATTCAGTATCAACATTTTGTGTTTAGCACAACACTAAATTTGTGATTACATCGTAGCAAAGCGAATTACATTATAAGCCCTACAAGCAATTATAATACTTGGTGTCGAAATCTAATATGTATAATTCGTTGTAGTTTCATATTTCGCCCTGTCGTATACCGAGAACAAACATTTGCAATATAATACAAAAGACAATATTACTTGAACTGTATATGACCGTCATGTTCTTGCCGATTGCTCTTTAAATTTACGCGCTATCTTTCGAATTGCGCATTCTGATTGGTGGTCCCCACTCCTAGATTGGGTCTCATCCCCACCCTTCATCGATTTTCTCATTTGCACCTGAGTTGCCCGCACGCAGCTCCTAAGGTCAGTGAAAGCGCAAAATGCTGTGCAGGTCTGATTTAGACGTACTAGGACGATGGTCGAATCCCTTGGGTCTGAAATGTTTGGATTGACTATTTCGCGTTTCCTGGGCGAAAACCGCTATGGTAATAATAAGTACCCTATGCGCAGCGGCGGATCCAGCCGATCATTGGGAGCGGGGGGCATCGTAGATTTTTGTTAAATAAACATTTTAGTTATTATATTATTTATGTATTGTATATATGATACCATACAAATATTGTTGTTTAAACAATTACATAATTCGAACACAAATAAATATTTCAATAAATTTTGCCAAATAAAAGAAGGCAACAATCGAAAACTCTAGACCTTTTGCGGGGAGGGATGGCCCCCAAGGCCCCTCCCTGGATTCGTCGGTGCCTGTGTGAAGTGCATGGTATATCCCTGGAGGTGATGGAGTGAGATTCACCTGAAAAGAGAGATCCAACGCCGATCTACGCGTTGGCGTGCAAGGTTTCCCCATCATGATACCAACCTAGCCGAGAGAAGCCCTAAGCTCCCGAGAAGGTAGATAGGATTCAGGATCAAAGGATTCGTTTGAAAAATTACGTTATATATAATAGGATCAAAAATCGTTTAAAAAATTACATGAATGAAGTTCGCAACTCTAACCATTTCTGGAAAGAAGGCATGCAATTGGTTCATTTTTTATTTAAAATTTCTACTCTTTTTAATTATTTAGCTAAAGTGCCTACGTATTTCGGGGCACTTGTAACTTGAATGAAAGCTGACGAGCAGAAGAATGTATAGTAGTTCAAGCTAATGAATATCACTCGTACGCCTCTGTTTCATTTTAGGAAGCTATAAATGTGCACATACGTGTTTTATTTATGATTTCCATTACTGGTTAATATTTATTATATTTTAATTAATGTTTTCACACTTCAAAGTCAAGTAAGTCTTGTCCTAAAGTAATTGATTGAGATTACTTCAAAGATTGTAGGGAAAATAAATTTTGTTTGTTAATTCTATGAATATTTGTTAATTCTATGGGACCAAAGAAGAGGTACAAGAAAAGACGGAAGACAGAAGACTCGTCGGAAAGACGAGATAAAACGTGAAGTATGAAGTTTATCGACAAGAACAGCAAGATATAGAAGAATATGGAAAATTCCCAGCAATAAGTGAAAGTGTAAGTTAAAAGCGAAAAGATAAGTGAAAAACATTTGAATAAGATCAGATAAAATGTTTGAGTTTAAGTGATAAGTGAAAATGTAACCTATGGGCAAGAAGAAAAGAAAAGGGAAAATATTGCATTAAAAGAAAATGTTTAGATTTGTTTTATCTCGTTAATCTTTAGTTAACTAAGATTAACTCTTAACAATAAGTTAATCTTTAACCACCCTACTGAAAGGAGGAGGTCCTTGCTCTTTATGTGATATTAAACGGGATATTACCATCACTATTACTATTACTCTATAATTGTATGAAAATATCCTTGAGAGAAAGCCTCTCTTCATTTTTCTACTCCAAATAAGACAAGTAAACGACAAATATAAAAGAATATTTGTCAATGATGCAATGTGCCACGATACCGCAGAAAAAGAAAATAACAATTAGTGACAAAAACTTCTGCTCTCTTTTACCAATATCTAAACGCCGCGACCCCTCACTAAATAACATAGTCCATAACATTTACCTCCTGCTCTATCCGAGTTTATAAACTTGCTTACAAACTTTCAGACCGGCAGCGGAAACGTCTACGGCTTCACTCTAAGCAGAAAAACACGATACTCCCCCATTACAGCTCGAGATCTTTGCTTAAACACTTCCCGACAAGCAAATAATAAGAAGAACCTCGGTCTCAGACTACCTGGCGATCGGTGTTCAGCGGCGAGTTTTCTGAAGCACAACTTTAACCTTCACGAGATACATTAGATACGACTTTGAAGTTTAAATTCTGGGAAATTGAGTTTCAGTTGCCGAATTAAAGGCGGGTCGTGCCGGCCGAAGAGCACGTCTCGGTACGAGCGGCGAGAACGAGTCCATAAATCACGATAATCTGGAGGAGGCATTGGGCGACCGCCGAGTCACGGATCACGGCCGTAATGGAAACGAATGCGCGGGAGGCGCCGCGCCGGGTGGTCGAGGCGGTTCTGACGAGCGGCACCCGCGGAAGCGGACATTCTCAAAAGCTGTACAATTGTTCTACGATGTGTTCAAAACATCAAAACACCACTTACAAAACTTTCGGTTTCAAAATTTTCCTATCGTTCTAATTAAATTTTACTAAATCTTACTAATTACTACTTTGGACTTTTTTGTGGCGGTCTTGATAAAAAGCAGATTGTTACTAATTTCGGGCGCGTCAACTACTAGGGTCATTCGTCCCGTAAGCGTAGTGCATACTTTTTTGGTGGCGGTGGTCTTCCCCTGCTGGATGGTGAGATCCGGCGCCTACCTACCGTCAGCTACCCGAGTTTCCCTCAACTGGGTATCTCTCACATGCGGGGCACCGCCCCAGCCGGGACAAGCTCTAAGCTCCCAACCGGTCTCCCGGCATGTGTGGTAGTGTAGTGCATGTCAGTGTACGTGTGTGTATAAGGGGAGAGGATAGGACATGGTAGAGGTAGGTATGATCGCGCGCGGCGGTCCGTGGCCCGTTTGTTCGCATTCGCCTTGTATTGATAGGAAAAACCACTGCTACCATCGGGACTCGAACTTAGGACCTCCCGATCCTAACTGCAATGAAGTGACATTCGTTGATGCCCTGAGCCATCTCTCCTGGTGTAGATGGTTTGGAAAAGCAGTAGAGCAAAGAAGCAGCAAGTACCGCTGTAGTTTGTGATAAGAAATAATACGAAACAGCAACGAACAATACATACATTTTGCAATATTCAACACAGAAAGAAACTGTGTCCTTATTTGTAATGCTTTCTTACGGACAATTTAAAATTTTTGGGCTTTAGACAGTTCTTTCACATATCGCAAAAATGACATCGCCACTTTGGAGTTTCTGCCATCAAAAATCCATGCACCTTAGTGTTGACCCCGCCCCCTAGAGATTATGAGGTGGAGGCTCTATTCTTCGTAGTTCCTGCAACGTCCGTTACCAAGGCTCGCTTTGCCAAAGCGCGCTATCACACAGGTTCTTTATCTATTGCCATCTGATCCGCATTAAAGACCGTATGTATGTATGTGATTTGTACTTTGTATTATGTACGCATGTACAATACTTTGGCACAACAGTTCTTTACGAGCTAAGACCAACCAGAAGCATCCCAGGCATGCCGCCATGGGTTAAGGGGGTACGTGTGGTTAGCACGTAAGCATCCCTACGCCGTATTCTGGGCTTCTCGACCTGAGAAGTGAGCTTTTTCTCATACAGAAACATATATTGGGACTTTGCAAGGAAAACGCACACTATAATCTTACCCAATCGGGAATCGAACCCGCGGTCGTGTCGTGGAAAGCGAGCACGTTGACCAATGTAGGCATATAAGACCGTAGGAGAGAAAAAAAAATATGTTCCACCTTTTCATTTAAGCAAGTTTGCTTTCGGCTATAATTTCGACATCTTTTGTTTATTAAGTTTCTATCACAGATGTGATTAGAACAATGCCTTATGAGACTATTTTTACCAACAAACGTTTGGCAAACATTTCATTAAGGACGAAGAATATAATTTCAAGTTGTTAGGGATTATTGAAAAATATTCAGGTTTTCAATGTACGATGCTTTTCAACTTATAAGAGGTTCGAGTTAATTATTTTTCGAATTAATAATGTTAAGTTATGGAAGTTCAGGAGTGATGTGTTATGTGTTACGGAGAGTTTCGAATCATTAGTCCGAATTAACAAGATGATAACAGATTCATGGTTGTTTATATTACATGTATTTCAAGAAGGATTGTGAGCGTTTCGATAAAATATTAAATTCACTTACACACATTACAAAAACTTATTACTAGTTTTCGGGAAAATGTAACCACATTAAGTGTATTTTCACAGCTCTACACAAGTAACATGGAACACATTTAAAAAAATAAAACATAAAAACTTAAGCATTGATATTTTACGTTCTACGGCGCTAACATTATCGTTTATACGTTATTACATTTCTATCAGTTTTCGGTTTACTAGTGTTTTCCACGTCCCTTTGGTATTACTTTGTAAATCCCCTGATAGGGGAACATTTTCCCGAAAACTAGTTTTCGTTTTTGTGTAAATATAATATTTTATTTCATCAAAAACAGTTTTTCGAGGTTGATCATCCCTCGATTCTCATTTGAACAAGGTTCGCAAAGTCTGCCGCGAGAGTCTCGCCAAACGTTGGCCACCACTGACGCAAAGTGAGCAACACATAGTCAGGTATATACGACATATTCTGTAACTTAAAATGTATTTAATGTAATAAATATAATGTAAACTTTTATATACAATGATAAGTTTTCATTTGTATTTGTACAGAAAGTACTTGTTAAGATAAGTTTTCTATTTAATAAAGATCGAGATATTTTTACGGCGGGAGGAGGGGCAACAAAATTTTAGACTTGGGAGCCCCACTGTACTTAAATCCGACCCTGGTATTAATATTTTTCGTTTTACGACGTTAACATTACCGTTTATACGTTATTGCATTTCCATCAGTTTTAGGTTTTCCACGTTACATAGATATTTTTTGAAAATCCCCTGATAGGGGAACATTTTCCCGAAAACTAGTTTTCGTTTTTGTGTAAATATAATATTTTATTTCATCAAAAACAGTTTTTCGAGGTTGATCATCCCTCGATTCTCATTTGAACAAGGTTCGCGAGCGTCTCGCAAGCGTTGGCCACCACTGACGCAAAGTGAGCAACACGTTGCCAGAGCATCGCTTTGCGTCGTTTTGCTCCCGCTGTGACGCTCCCCGCCGCCGCCGCCGCCGCCGCCGCCGCCGCCACCGCCTCACGATTTTGTTGGGATTCTGCGAGACACCTCGTCACAATGGGAACAAAGGAGCGCGGGGCAGGTGCCCAGTAGTCGTCTTATTCGAATGGAACCTCTCCGGCCGGTGAATAGGCGAGAAGAGAATCAAGTAACAAGAGGCCGAAGCGAAAAGAAACACATTTTTAACGCTTATAAAAACAAGGTTACCTGACAATGGAACGTCTTTGCCAATCAAATTCTACCGAATATCAAGCACAATGTGAGAAAATAGCTATTGAACTGAAAGGCTCGGTCTCACAACTTTCGAGATCCTTTTGTGGAAAAGGAAAAATAAATAAATTGAAGTAAAAGAGTAAAGCGTACCGTGTCAGTTAACAATGTGATATCTTGTAGAACTTACTTTTTTTTTGAAGAGAAGCGTAGGAGATCTGACACAATGAGAAAATCATTATCGAAAATGTAGACCATTGTCAAGGCTTGCGTTATAAATAAAACTCGTTTGACTTTGAATCATGAAGGCAGCAACGAGACGCTTTTTAGAACGAATCACTCAGCCGTTAACATCCCGACAGACAGGAAACAGCACTTCCGATAGTGTCTGGGGGCGCACAGAACGGAATCAAAGGAAGTTTCACTGCCACGAATTTCGCTTCATTACTTAACGCAGCAAAGAGTATTTATGTTTTATACCAGTAGTATCGCGTATCTCCGTTGAGAGATACCGCGAATACTTCGCAAAGTTAGGTTTAATTTCGAATTAATGTATTTACATTTGTTTCTAGTTATAATTCGATCAGCTTAAAAGTTAGATTTGTGACGTGAAAATCTCATTCCATTGTGTTACGGAGGTGATTCAAAAAGTATCCGCAAACTGAATATTTCTGCAATATCTAAATCAAAACAACAAATAAAAGGTACGTCATTTTTTTTCAAAATCTCTTTTCTTCGCAATACCTTGTGTGAACACATCGTTGCCCCGACATTTTTTTCTCCAGTATTTATTTGTGTTCATAGGTACCCACTTAATGCTATTCAGTGCCAACCAATCCATTTAATCTACCTTTCTTGCAAACTCATACTTCACTCAAGCAGAATCGTTTAATCATTCCATAATACTCCACAAAATTCTCTTATATGAATGCCCTATGAACCCCAAAATATTATTGCTGCTCGCAGATCTTCTACAGTGTATATAGTTAAACACCGCCATTTTGTTTCAATTGCCCTTTGCATTGAATACGTCATGCCATGTGTTGGTCTATTTCAACACCCCTTTCTCACAGCATGCACTTTTCATTCGCGGAAGTTTCAAAAAGAGTTCAGTTAGAGTGATATGTAATGAAATTTCATGTAATGTTATGAATTTACCATTACTTTTTGGATGGCCTTCGTACAATGTCTGCAAGTATGACTGAAGGTATTGCTAAGAAGTAATGTAACAACAGATGTAGCGTTCAGCGCATTCACTTGTGAATTAAAGTCAGAAAGACTAAGTACGAAATTTAACGGATCAGAAGGGAATATAATGTCTATAGGTTTATGGCGCATCTAATGTATTTCAAGTAGCTTTTCGTAAAACTTGTCTTCATTTAGTATTCAAAATGAATTTGTTCTGAAAATTAGAAGACGTAGGTGGTGGCGTTATGGAAGTGAGCACCAAAATAGATATCAGAAAAGGGAATAACTAAAGTTAATGTTTTATTAAGAGTTATGCTTCATGGGGAGATGTATAAGTTTATGCGTAATTAAATATATTTAGTTGAAAAGCACTGAATGTAAGGAAACGCTTTATACGGTAATAGCGAATTTGTTATGAATGCAAAACCACAAGAAACATGTACAAAATGAATAAATTCTGAGAGGCGTCACTGACGTTCAGATAAACATGGATTTGAGATTGCTTTGAAGTATGAACGGCATCTTTTGAAAGAAAGAGGATCTGACAAGAGCGCATCTGACAGTTGACGGAACGAACCTTTTTACAGAGAGTCGGCAGAGAGAACGGGGAGTAGTGTTCACAGGTTGAAGGGCCGGGGGAAGAAGAGACCACTATCTACGGGGGTACCAGCAAGCAAAAGATAACAATTGGGATGTCGAGGTCAACTTATTCGAAAGAGACCATTGGACGAGATCATTGGAAGGGAAATAGGTTATCGAGGAATATTGCAATTTAACAACGGCGATCATAAACCTGGGAATGAACGTTTTGATTGCAGGGAGCAGAAAAGAAGTCTTGGACCGAAAGGACAAAGACGGCAGAACGGAATTCCAAGACTAAGGAGTGATTTTGGAGAGAAATACGAAGTGAAAGTGATGGTAATGGCAAAGACGGTTTAGGCGGAGGGGTTGACAGAAGCGGCGAAGGCTATGTGTAGACGGTGGAGTGGCGGCGATGTGGTGAGATTATGGGAGAAGGAGGAGTCGAAGTCAGCGAGAACAACGGTGTCGATAAAGACGGTCTGAATGAGACGGTGGCGAAGACAAGAAGCATGGAAGACAATAAGGATGGTGGGGAGGTCGTGGACGAAGAAACAGAAAGGTGAGGACCGGCAGGACGACGAAAGCAGCTGGTTTAGCGAACACCGAAAGGACAGAAAAGATGATGAGCACTGGATGGAAGGAGAAAACGGCAAAGATGACATTGACGGAGAGAACAGTGAGAACAGCAGGGAAAACGTTGAAGGTTCTTGAGATAATGGCAGCAACAAAGGAATGGAAGGATGTAGAGTTGCGTTGGCAGTGTTAGCAGCCTGAGAGACATGAGCAGAAAAGACATAATATACCTTTATTGTGACGCCAATTCCTAGCCATATAGCCATATCTGGAGGGGAGAAACATTTTGATGTATTGATTGATTAATGATTCCGGGCGAGTCAACTGCTAAGGTCATCAGTCCGGTACGTGTAGTGGATGTTTTCCTCGGGTTGTGGCAGTGAACTTCCCCCGCTGGATGGTGAGGTCCGGCGCCGAAGTAGCTGTCGACAAGCGAAGTTTACCTCAACGAGGTATCTCCTACCAGTAGAGCAAAGCCCCGGCCTGAACACGCTATAAGCTCCCGACCGATATCCCGGCATTTATGGTGATGGAATCACTACACTGTAGTGCATGTAAGGTATGCGTGTATAACGAGTGAGGATAGGACAAGGAAGAGGAAGGAAATATTTGTTAGAGTACTGCTCTGGCATTCACCTGTTGTTGATCGGAGAAACCGGAGAAAACCACCGATCAGAGCAGCCGGACGCTAGAATTCTTCTCCAGATACGACTGAATTTGACGGAGCTATTGAGCTAGTATTGAGAATCCTGCCACCGTCGGGACGCGAACCTAGGACGTAACGGTCAGAAGCACTGCAGTGACATCAGTTGATGCCCTAAGCCACCTCACCCGGTGAGAAATTTTGATGGATAGGTGATCACAGATAACGTAGAAAAGGTAGAATGAGAGGCAGAGGGAACGGGAGAGCCTTCACAAATCCTGTTGAAAGTTCACGTTGCCGATGTCAAATTTCACATCAATCGAATGGGATTTGAATCTCAGAGGCGGAATCCTAGAAGTCTGGCCCATGCAATAGACATTGATTAAATCATTAAATCCGTTGACGCTTGATCAACTGCTGTAGCCAATCGGGAGCTTAAACGTCACTAGTGACGTCACTATAGTGGTATTAAAGCTTCCGATTGAATGACAGTGTCACAGCTGATCATGTGTCAACGGATTTTATGATTGAATCACAATATACAGGAGGGGTTGCGCGGGCAGTGAAAACTGTGAGGAAGGCCAAGACGGTTGGACCAGCGAAGTGAGAAATGCACTGTGTAATGGGTAGAGACAGGAAAAATATGTAGTATGAAACTTCAAAATATGTACATAAATATGTAATGAAACCAGTAAGATATTGTATTAGGAGAGAGACGATTCGCCAACATTTCAATTTTTAGAACGGTAAATAGAAAGACAAAAAATATGTAATTACATAAAAATTCGGTCTCTAGTAATGGGCAGTGATTGAAAACATTCTAAGAGTTAGGGTAATTTGGTTAAATTAACTTGTCAAATATATCGTCAATTTGAAACGTCCAATTTGAATCGCTTCACCCGCTCATTTTCAAGTCTACAGCGAAATTCCAGTCTTCGTCCATCAAAAATTCATATAAAACATTTTTCAGCCCTGTCAACGCAAAATTTCCAATGCATTTTTCATCAACGGACATTGCCAATGTTGACTCTTGACTGACGACTTTCTTAGAGATACTTTTAAAGCTTTGCGCTTAAATGATTGTATTCTTCTTGTGTTCCTCTTACCCATACTCTTCAGTTGTTTTGTCAAAAAGAATCCTCTGAGAAAAATGCTTGCAGCCAACATAATTCTGTAAGCTGCATACAGGCAGTTAGTAACTAGTGTTGAAGGATGGACGGGTGGAAGGTTTGTTGTCAATCGGTTTTTAGGTAACGAGGACACACAGAGGATGAATTCTGACTACACATGTTAGAGATAGTAGTGTACTATATATAGGAACAAGACTGCTCCACTTTTTCGTTACCAGGGCCCGGCAGTTGTCTGTCGACAATTATCCGCTTTTAGGTGCTCTAGTACAATACTTACTCTTCTTAAGAAGTAAGGACGAGAAAGTAAACAATAGAACAAATAAGTATTCAGTTTGTTGTTTTGGTTGTAGCAACAAGGACGTTTATTACATAACAGCACACATTATTCCCTTATTGAGGAATCAGTTCGATCTCATATTTCGCTATTTTCAACAAACACGTTCATTTCAAGTACGCTAACGTTGTGAATGCCAAGAGTTTTTTCTCAATTCGCTGAGGCGCACGGTGGTCTGAACGGAGTCGAAACGCGCGCAAAGCATGTTAAGTTAAATAACTATTTATTTAGTGATTTTAAAACGGTTTTTTGAGAATGAATCTAACGAACCATTTAGATGTAAAATAGATTCCACTTAATTTATGTTGATTATGTATTTATTAATGTCGAAAACAAAACTGGTTTTTATCTGACAGTATTGAATGTGAATAAAAGCTTCATTTCTTTGTCCGTTAGTAAAGAAAATGTTATTATAAGCATTTTCACAATGACTCAACGGAAACCGGGTTAAAAACAGAGTCCATATAGTGTTTATGCAGTACTACGCGGCGCGGCGCTGGCTGTGGAAGCGGCAGGGGCGGCAGGGGCGGCAGGGGCGGCAGGGGCGGCAGGGGCGGCAGGGGCGGCAGGGGCGGCAGGGGCGGCAGGGGCGGCAGGGGCGGCAGGGGCGGCAGGGGCGGCAGGGGCGGCAGGGGCGGCAGGGGCGGCAGGGGCGGCAGGGGCGGCAGGGGCGGCAGGGGCGGCAGGGGCGGCAGGGGCGGCAGGGGCGGCAGGGGCGGCAGGGGCGGCAGGGGCGGCAGGGGCGGCAGGGGCGGCAGGGGCGGCAGGGGCGGCAGGGGCGGCAGGGGCGGCAGGGGCGGCAGGGGCGGCAGGGGCGGCAGGGGCGGCAGGGGCGGCAGGGGCGGCAGGGGCGGCAGGGGCGGCAGGGGCGGCAGGGGCGGCAGGGGCGGCAGGGGCGGCAGGGGCGGCAGGGGCGGCAGGGGCGGCAGGGGCGGCAGGGGCGGCAGGGGCGGCGGGGGCGGCGGGGGCGGCGGGGGCGGCGGGGGCGGCGGGGGCGGCGGGGGCGGCGGGGGCGGCGGGGGCGGCGGGGGCGGCGGGGGCGGCGGGGGCGGCGGGGGCGGCAGGCGCGGCAGGGGCGGCGGGCAGTGGTGGCGGCGCCGCGGTGCCACCCAAGCGTCGGCTAATTACCCTCCCTCAACTTATCGGCGCTGACGTCACCGTAAGCTCGCGCCGGCGCGTGGGAGGATGTAATTAAAACCAGATATCAGACAAAGGGCCTCCGCCGGACTGCGCGTTGCACACCCAGACGCCAAACGGGGCGCGGGCGCTATCTCGCGAAATTAGTCTTCGTTCACTTACAGCTGCTTGTCCACGCTCCTTGGCGACACTTTGTAAATCTACACAAAAGGGCCCTTTCGGAAAGAAGCTTATGGGATATGTTTATTGAATTTTGGTATGCATTGCGTTAAATAAGGAAGGTTAGATCTTCCAAAACAAATTGGGTCAATATTTATTTACTTTTTCCTTCGCGGGAACGAGGAGAGAATTTTAACATTGACAATAATTTAACCCAATAAATACAGATTTATAAAAACGTATCCCTACAGGAAACGTCTAAAGACTAATGTAGTAAATTGCACGGCATGGTTTAAGTGTTTAGTAGAACGTATTGAAAAAATTAAGCGCATTCGGAAAATACCGCATTTGGTGTCCTTCAGATTCACAACGTAGGATTCAAGAAATGGTATTAAATTCAAGAGTCTCGAAACACGGTTCTTCTGACTCCAATGTATAAAAATCTCGACCATTTTAGATAAGAAGTAATGGTTGCTTGGAATTCAGGAATGGTGTAAAAAGGTTCAATGTAAAGATCGGTCTCCTTATTCCATTAATATAATAAGATTTATTCCATTCTGGACTTAAGAAAATGTGCGCAAATAATCTCCTCCCCCATATGTCACATTCGGTTTTTACTGTTTTGACCAAATAAATAAACAAATGTATTTCTCACCGCAGATTCAGAATACCAATTAAGCATGGTAATACTTGTGCTTCCTCAGCGATATAGAATTTAGAAAATTTCCTGCACCCCTTATACATTACTCAGATTGCGAGCATATAACGTGATTTTTACAATTTTGTTTACCCTGACATTATATTACCATATTTTGATATTAATTTCGTTATTGGAATGAAACGAGGGGATTAGTACGATATAATAGACAACTTTTCCTCTTCTCTCAGTTTCACGACGTCAAAATATTGAAATGAGATGGTGCAAGCCCAAGAAATTAAGCTTGTATCATGTGATATGTGATGGCAAAAGTGACACAGAATTGTCCAGCAGTATTGCCTACAAGAGAGACTTAATAATAATATGCGATAATGTACTATTGTCTTAAATACGTGAAAAAGTATTCCAAATTTCTAATTGTAGTTAATAAATGTAATCTCAAACTTAGTTGTTTTATTATTAAATTGAATTTATTTCCGAAATAAAATAATAGAAGCGAAAGCAATCAAGAGCCACGAACTCGTGTTATTCTCCGGAATGTGAGCAATTTTGGCGAAAAGTAGAATTCGTTCCTAGCGATTGCTTAAGCAGAAAATATAAATTAATTCTAGTGAAGATATTAAAATTCCCTTCTACTGAGAGAGTTCACTCCGAAAAGAAAAAAAGGGACAAGAGCATACGAGCATTTTCAGTACTCCAAGGAACTCATCCGTGATAAGCAGCATTCAACATTCATCATCCTTATTTCCTCACAATGACGTCATTCCCGCCAACAATTGTCACAACGGCGAGTTCTTACATGGAAACATAAATCCATTATAAAACAAAGGGTTGGTTCCTGTGGAGGCTTACGTCACAGAGGAGCGTTTGCCGCTTGGGGTAGCTCCGCCCTCCCCACCTCCGCTCCCACCCCGCTCTCAACCACGCGTCCCCCATCGCAAACGCGGCTCTCCCCGGAAATCCTCCCTAGAATATTTTATGTAACCAAAACCAATTCAAAATTGTCATCCGTGCGTTCTGTCATTTCCATATCACTTAACATCGTCCTTTGTCTATTTGACGAAAAAACTCGAGCAGATAGCAGCAGCGGCGGCGGAGGGGGCGAGCCGAGAGGGGAAGAGGCGCGTAGGGGGACCCGCACGTCGCACCCAACCAGCGCGAAGCATAATGTCGCTGACAGAACTACGATCGAATGAGATTTAAACGGATGTATTGTCCCAGAGGCGGATGACGAGTGAGAATTGTTTGAGTTGGGGAGAAAGACAATGAGCACGCGCTTGGGAAGAAAGAGAAGCAGCGGAAGGAGGCGTTGGAGGAGACAACGTAGCCAGAAACGAGGAGACGAATGAGTAAACAAGTAAATTCCGTTGTCATTCATCATCGTGAAAAATCGAAACATCAACTTAAGTTTTGCTTTTTAGGAAAAATGTAGAACAACATGTAGATCATAATTACACAATATTAAATATGATACAGAGATTCATAAAACTGAAACATTGTAATTAGGAAGTATTAACAAAAGTACCATTAATAAATAATAGATGGTTTAATGATGACAAAAGTAAGACCAAACGTAACAATCCGAATAGCAATGGAAGCGTAGTAGATACGAATGGACGACTCTGAAAAAAATAGTAAAATTGAGGACAAGTAAAATTAATACTCAAGAAGAAAAACGTAATAGACTGATGTAAACAGAGTATAAGCATAATTAAGCGTAACGTGGCTGCTTTAGGTCTGAATTGAGAAGAGTCTTCAGCAAATGAGGGCAAAGATAAAAGAAACTGATGAAAATATTGTATAATAGAATCTAAGCCCGTGTTCAGCAGCAACAAAATTACGCAAAGGTCTTGACTATGCTAACGTTTGATGACAAATAATTGTAAAATAAATGAATACATGCGTTAGCAGGGTCATCGGTGTATGTAGTTTGGAATCAGTGGAAGGGAGAAAGGGAGTGATGAGATTGATGGGGTTGGGGAATGAACAGCGAAGAAAGAAGGGCGTGTGTCGTTGGTGGCGGAAATGTAATTATCGTTGCCGTTGGAAATTGTGCTTTGTTTGTCGCCGACGAGCGCTTACCCTGTGTTTCCTCGCCTTTGCTGTATTTTCGAATGTCTTTGCTTCGCCGGTTTCGTTTGTGATGCAGTTGCTGTTGTCGTTGTCTGCGTCGTTGACGGACGCCATGCGGTCGCTGTACTTGAGCAGTATTGGGAGCAAGATCGGCGCCTGGGTGCTGGAGGGGCCGGGTTCGTCATCTACGGGCGCGGTGCCGGTGACAGCAACAGGGGCATTTTTTTCACTTCTGTGTATACATACCATACAACTTAATAACCTTCTTGGCTGGCGAACAACATGTCGGTCCATAAGCTGTACTTCTACCCTGACATGTAGTTCGTCTTATAATTCAATTTTGATAACATTAATTGAATATTATATGAAACAAAAATTAAAAAAAAGTATTACGTTTCTTTATCAATCTCCACCACCATTTCAATGTAAGTGGATAAGTTCGCATACACCCCACCACTTGGCCGCCGCGAGCGACGTTTCTGTCCCTCGGCAACAGCGGCAGCAGCGGCGTGCTGGAAGTCGTCTCGGCGCCGGAGCGCGCGCATCTCCGAAGCGGGAACTTGGCGACAAAGCCGCGCGGATCAGCGCGTCGAGGCGGACGCGGCGGCGGCGGCGGCGGCGACGCTATTGTGCCTCAATTAAGGAGAGGCTGTGTGGCTGGCGGCGTCGCGACGCTGGGCGCCGCCATGCGCGGATAACGAGAGGGAGTTGGCTCGCTGGTCCGCTCCTTAGGGCCGTCTCCGCGGGGCTTAGCAGCCGGGATCATCCCTGGCGCGCCGCCGTCGCTGGACAAAATCGCGACGCTATTGTGCTCGCTTGAGAGGCTGCTGCCGCCGCCGTGCTGGCAAAGGCAGGAGACCTCGGGCTGAAGTTGGGAGATACGCCCGAGTCCCTTGGTTCGGTGTCGCCTTCGGGATCATGAGGTCCTTAGGTCCTGCGAGGCTTCGCTGGTCGGTAGGTTCGACGGCGGATTAATTCAATGTCACGTGGATGGCCGAGGAGTGAGACATATCATTGGGCGATGGTTTGCGCACGATCAAGCCTCGCGAACACACATGTGAGGAAGAATAGTTCTTCGTCAAAATCTCGTTGTTGCTCGATGGAATCGCATCAAGGAAATGGAATAACGCATACTCATATTACGATTATTCATTTCAAAAGTAGCACATTATTCAACAATGTTTGTGTGGACCCTAGTTTCAAGCTAACAAAATAAACGAAGTGGTTTACAGCCACGTGAACGACATTATTTCGATTAAAATAGTTATAAAATATCCCGCACAATGAGGCATACAACAAAAAAATGTTCAGAGTGGCGATTGCTATGAACCGTCTCTCTCCATGACTTCCAGTGTTGGTTTTCTGGGATCAAATTATTCCAAAGGAATAATTTGCAGTTAGAGCAGTAAGTTTCCTCGTACAAAGGGCACTGCATTTCTTAACAATGTTTTGTTACACCATACAGCCAACAGCAGTCATTTCCGTCGAGACAATTGTCCATAGCTGCATTTAATTGAAGCAATGCACAAACCGAAAATTAAAACCAGAAAAAAAATACGAATTGCCAACTAACGTGGCGAAACAACACGCGAATTCCACGGTTGGTGTCCTAAGTATTTTCCAAGTAGAGGGGGTAATTTACGAACAAATGAATACCGCCCTCCTTTGATACGCAGATCGCTAGAAAACTCAACACTTCAGCCCAATAAACATGCATCTGTACCAACGGCATAAGACAAGCTTCTTCCAATCGGCGGTCATCGCAAACCAACTTCTGGCGCACGCACAGACGCTCTGGAGGCGCCCGTGGGTCGAGAGGAGTCACGTGGTCTCTCGCCTCTGGTGGGGGAATCCCCCAGGACGGACCAGTGCGCGGCAGGAGGGAGCGTTGTGTTTGTAGCCTGCTCATTAGTACACAGGGCCACACTCAAGGGCCCTGCCGCTGCTTGCAGCCCCTTGACTTCATTATATGCTCTAATAAGAGAGCTTTCAAGAGTTTTCTGCCCTAAGGAGGAAGCGTGTTAACCAAACTTGAAGAATAACTAGACCTGTGTATAGAGCACCGTGCTACCTCCTGGTTTTTTCGCCCCTCGCCTCGTCTTCCATCGATCTTCTAGGTGGCCTTTTTTGCATTTTCACATTTTATTCTCGTTTTCTCCCTGCTTTAAAAGCGTGTTTTGTGTTGAATGTTTAATCGCTTTGAGAAGAGATGTATTTGCTACCCTCCCTTCAAGTGAATACATGATTGTATATTTGCTTGCTCCTTAAGAAATTCCTAAAAGATTAGTCAAATATTTTTATTTTTAAAGTATCATCACGAAATTGAGCTGTCAACTCAGAATATTTGAAATACTTTCAAAAAAAGCAGGAGTAAAATTACCAAAGTTTGGAAATATGATTAATGGATTTTTTAAAAGTACAATTAATTACATGCTTATTAAATTACACAGTTTCGATGGGGATTGCAAATATATTATATCTTCTAGTCAGGTCTTCTAATCATGAAACTCAAGTTAAGTGAGAAAAACATAACGGAATGAAAATATCGTTTTCTCTCGGCGTAATAGTTATCTTTATACAGTAATTACAAGACGCATAATTTAGATCAAAATGTTCCTCTTAGTAGCTTTAGTCGATCTATTAATTATCCCAAGTCGTCGTAAATGGAACCTCATGAGCGTTATCTACAAGTGCAATCCACTGACGTAAGCAGAAGTTATACACCACTTGGATAAGAATCTGCTCTTACTAGTTTCACGAACAGAGATCGTGACTTCGGTCCCAAGCTACTTTTCCTCGCTTGTTTGTTCGGATGAACCAGCAACTAACTGCACGTGGACTACAGGCATTAGCATTTGTCAGCTACGAAATTATCCACCGCACGTTTTGCTGGCGAACCCTGGTCAGCCCAGAATTCACGCCTGAAAAACAATGAGTCCGCTTCAAATTACTTCCAAGGAAGTACCCCAAACTGGAGCATTCTGAAAGAATGTATTAAAAGTCAATTTGTCATAGACTTTAAGTACCAATAACACGATTTTCCCCCCTTTTAGCATTGCATAGAAGAATTGAAAAATAATATAGAAATGTTAATAATTAATATTATTTACCTAGATGTTACAACAGTAGGTTGTAACGCCTTATTTGTAACGCCTATCTAATATTGTAATACTACATGAACTTGCGAATATGTTCCCAACGAGAAAAAGATTTCCTTCGCTCTGGGATACGAATTAAGACTCTTAAAGGTAGCACACTATTTACGTTAGCCCTACAATACTAGCCTTACAAATAAACTCAACCTTTCCGACGGTTTAGAAAAATTGAACATCTAGTACTGTTAAATAAAATGTTTCATTAAAGAAAAATTCTTCATCGTCAATATTCTAGTTTTCAATATTAATTCTTTTTTATTTTTGAAAATACAGAGATATGGCCGAAAACGTGACCGGTGATACTCAGATCGTTTGATAAGTCCGGTAAATTTTTATGAAAGAGAGCGAATTGTTGTTAAACGTCGGCATTGTTAGAAAGCATGAATCTTGTTAAGTAATAGTTTGAATTTTCAAACAGATGTGACGCGTTGTTATTTGCTGACAACTTGCTGAATGTATGAGTTTGATGTCCAGGGTAGGAGATGGACAAATGAGTTTCGTGCTGTGATAAAACATATTTATTGTTTTCATTTTATTTTATTTCAATAAAACATATTTATTGAAATGTTGGCTGTAGCACAGATCAAAACCTAATTAGATGAAGTACATTTGGTCTCTGCATCAGCGTTGAAGACAATTTACTTCTGAATTAATGAGTTCAAATGTGGTCGCCGTAGCATGAATATGAAGTGTGGTTCGGCCGACGAGTTGAGATCACTAAACCGAAAACCATCGAAAAAGTTTACGATCTGGTAATGAAAGATCGCAGAGTGAAACTGCGTAAGATAGCCGATACGGCATCTCACGCACTTTCACTCTGCACTTGTTGGCATCTCAAAAGAACGAGTGCACTTCATCTTGCATGGGAAACTGACCTTTAAAAAACTGTGAGCATATGCGTGCCGCGAGTGCTCAACTTTGAGCAGAAACTGACTCGGAAGAAAATTTCAAAACACATCTTACCTTGAGGCAAAATCGAGGCGTTGATGCGAAATCAGCAGGATTTTTGGCGTAAATTCCATTGATGAAATTTGGATCCATCACTACACTCCTGAAACCCAAAAAAATCGAAAAAAGTTGACAAAGGCTGTCATGAGTACACCGAAGACGGCGAAGACAGTTTGGTCCGCAGAGAAGGTACTGGAATGTTTCTGGGGATTCTCACGGTATAATCCTTATAGATTATTTTGAAAAAGGCAGAAAAATATCTGGGGGTCTGTTACGCTTCATTACTGGATCGTTTAAAACAGGAATTGATTGAAAAACGTCCAAGATCAGCTCACAAGAAATTCCTGTTCCATGGAGACCCCGCACCAGACCCCACAGCAGAAATCCCATTAGCAAAAGTGCAGCATATCAGTTGGGATATGAATTGGTTCCTCATCCAGCAGACTCACCGGATTCAGCCCTGAGTGACTTCTTTCTATTTCCCAACTTCAAATTTTTGCTTGGTGGGCAGATATTTTCATCAAACGAAATGATTGCTTCTGTAACCTTGTATTTGGAAGAGTTTTACGAAATCTATTTCTCCAATGGATGGAAACAATTGAAAACGCTCTGAATCAATTGCATAGGCCTAGAAAGAGACTACGTTGAAAAGTAAAGTGAGTTTTTTCAAAAAAAAAATCTTTGTTCAATTTTTACCAAACTTATCACACAGCCCTCGTATGTTTCAAGCGTCCTTTACATTACCCAAGGAAAAAGTTTGAGCCGAGTTTGATTTTGTAAAAATTTCATAACTTCAAACATAAAGGAATGTAGTTCACGAGATCGGTCGAATTATGAATAATTAAACAATCAGTTTGCCACGTAAGAATTATGATTAATTAATTATTCGTAATTCCACCAATCCTGTGAACTACACCCCTTAAAAAAGAAGCTTAATAACTAGTTTTCGAAACTTATGATCGGCATCATTATCATTTGTCGTGTCAAAATATTGTATATGAACGAAATGCAAAATGTTATTTTGCTATTATAAATAGAATGGCGGTTGATGAAACTAAGGCAATAACTCTTAATTTATTTGGAATTGATCGTAAAATGGCATATGCAAGTATTTAATAAAAATAATTATAGACAAACCATACCAGGACTATTATTAACAATCATGGATGAAATGATATAAGCTTATAGATGAAATTGTTTAATAAGGCAACTAAATATAATGAGAAGAGTACAAAATCAATCTTAATCTGATCGGCCTATTTTTGTGTTTCACACATTACATTTTACCGTATAAAATGTTTATTGTTCAAAGCCTGCAGTCTTTCATGATAAATACGGTTCTGCTCATGTGTGAAGTGGTGAGTGTTGATACCAGTCGCGTCATTATTCCTGTAATTGTCATTAGTCCCTCAAATTATATCATTAGTCCCGTAAATAGTCCATGTTGTATCCCTGAATGTGGCATTGTACCTCCGCATCGGAGCGTGAGATCCATCGCTGAACTACACGCTCACCTGCGGGTTATTTCTCTCTTCAGGTATCTCCCCAGCGTGGCATCGCCCCATACGGGACAAACTGTAAGCTCCTGATTGGTCTCACGTGAATTGTAGTGTAGTGCATGTATAAGAGGGTGTACTTTTTACGGAGACTGGATGGGAAAATCATATGTGAGCAGAACAGGTTCTTTCGCTCATTTGTTACGGCATTTCTCGGGAATTCGCCTGGTATTTATCGGGGAAGCCAGCCATCAAATCAGCCGGCCGCTAGAATTCTCCTCCACCCACAGTTGAATTCGATTCCGCTACGTTGTTATACTCCGATTAAAATAAGTTGGTGATTGACAGTAGTGCTTCAGAAGCTCTTGCTTCATACAATATAAGTATATGATTTGATTACTTTTATAAGTATTTATTTCAAGTGTTTATTTTCGTGTCCCTGGAACACTGCTCAGTGGTACGCAACCAGTCAACGTCACTCCTTTCCATCCGTAACTGTCAATCACCAACTTCTTTTCATCGAACCATAGTGTGCAAAATCCGCCTCCGCCGAAACTCGAACCTTACGACCTCCAATGCAACGATGCTGCCGCCGGGCTATCGCAATCGGCCTGCACATGTAGCTTTAAGAGCGGTGGTTACGCGTCGTCAGTCGTATCGATCTTCTTAACGCCGCCGTAGGAAAGCATACACCACCGGGCGGCTTCACGCAGGGAGAAGTCTCGCGCGCGTTTTAATAATCGTGCTGTCTAGGCGCCTCATTACTTCCCCGCAAATTATTGTGATTATCTCTTGATGGATGCGACGCGTTATCGATTATGGCTTCGTGTAGGCAGTGCGGCTTGAGTTACGGAATTCTCGCTAGTAATGCCTCTGTAATCTGCGTTATGTCAAGGCGTATGGGACGTTGGAAGTGAATCTGAGAAGGCAGCACGATGATGCCGATGGCCGACCTGGAACTTGATACAAGATCATAATGCAGTAAGCCAGAGGATCCCATTTGTTTTTAATTATACAGTGGTAGATAAGGCTCGTTTGCGACTTACAATTCAATTCCATTGTAATGACTGGCCGTTGAATTACGTAAAATGAATAAAATTAGGCTTGTTATTTGTGTAATTTTGCATGTATGAAAGAATTCCAGGAACGTAAAGCCAAAAAATCTCATTTCCTTAAAGTTTTTTTAAAAATAATTTCTACAATAATTAAACAAATAATAGAAATGATTCGTTGAATTTGCGCATATGTCTCTCGTTTCTGAGTGATTTCAATTTGAATGACGTTGAGTGATGATACGCAAATGATAATGGTGCAATGATAGGAAGGCAGAAAGGACGAACTGATATTCACTTTTAAAACAGAAATTACAACGAATAATGCAATTTCAAATTACGCTCACGATTTTCCGAATGCGGCATTAACTTGACATCTACTTTGGCAGTTGGAGGAACCTTAGCGATGTGTCGCAACACAACAGATAATGTTCACAGTCTAATGTGCACAATTCGGCACCACGTGACAGCTTCTTGAACAAATCCATGCAAATACTGATCAGAGACACTCAGCAGTCTTCGCTAAAAAATAAAACCAAAAAGTTATTCAAGTTAAAATCTGAGAAAATCATTCTTGTGAACGCAACATGACACGAAAATAAAAACGTGATACGTTCACCATGTTTTAACGTGTAAAATTCTGAAAGAAAAATGTACGGTCGATTTGGCTACCGTAAAGCACCCTTCTGTCGCGTATTCATTATGTTGGCAGCAAGACAGCCCCGCGAAGAGGAGACGAGCGAAGGGGGAGAGGAAGCAGGAACTAAACAGGAGTTAGACAGGTTGACGGGCATGGAAGCACCGCTAGCGGATGCAGACAGATATGTCGGCAAACAGGGGAGCCGGGCGCATAGAAAGATCGGGGGAACTCTGTGGTAAGATAGGCAGGAACAAAGAGCAGACGGGAAGGTTGAGGAGGGAATGCGGAAATATTAACGGAAGTTCCCGAAACCCGCAAGGCATGTTGGTAGGGCCGAAATTCAAGACTCCTTTGGGTGATGACACTTTGTCTGTGGAGAGCTGATGTGGAGAGATTCCTTTGATACACACGTTGTTCTCAAGGAACGTCAAATGATGATTGTCAAATGTTTTCTCTCATACATCTAGGTATCACGTGTAATTCTCACGTATTATGCTGGACGTCAGTGTTTGGCGTATTTTCAGTAGCAGATTGATTACTGATCATAAAAGAAAGGTCGAAACAGGAAAAATCTATTTTTTTATCGTATACATTCTATCAATGTTGGGATTAGTATGTATGCGGATTTTTGAAGGGCTGCAAATATATTTAAATAGGATAGAGAATGTCTTATCTCAAAATTTAGAACGATAATTGCGATTGCTCCAGAACTTTATGGTGCTAGAAAGAAATAGAATTGGAAGGTTACCCTTGGGAAGAGATGTGAGTGTTGGTAGGAGATAATGTTAGGAAAGGTGAATGGTAAACGAGGAAATGAAGTGGGTGATGTTTTTGGAACAAGCGAGTAATGCGGATAGATATATGAGAGAATGCAGTGAAAGAGTGCCAGAAACACATCAAGCTAAGGCTGAGAATAAAACAAGAAACAAAGGAGATGAATATATTATCAACGGAAAAGGGAAAAAGCTAGGAGAAGACAGAAATAGAGAGGTAGAAAGAGAGTGAAAGAGAAATAGAGAATGTGAAAGAGAGGGAGAGCAAAAGAGAATGGGTAAAGTTGTCAATGATGAAGAAAATAACAAATGGGACACATTAGGCACTGAATTATATGGATAATGAAGCCAAATTCTATAACATTAATATACGGGGCAGGTTGAAGACGGATTTAAAGAGGAAAGGATGATACGGTAGTATCAACAGGAAACAGCAGAGCAGACTTCGCAGAAGTGACGAATCATGAGGAATGAAAAGAGTTACATGTTGCATATATCATGTATGATGAATATTCCTGAAGGCATTTAGGATTGTCTTGACTATCTGCAAAGAGGAGTTCAAATAACTAAGACATAATCGATCTTGTAGGTATTCAATTGGGGAGTGTAAGAAATGCTTGCTGAAATGTGAAAAAAGACGAAAATATTTAATCCGTTTTTTCAATGAGAACGTGAAACTATTAAGTGATAAGTCAGAAGTTCATGTCTAAGTAACAAGTTCAGAAGAGGGAAAGCGTGAAGAAAGATACGAGGCACATCTAGACGGTAAGTTCCCCAAGATGATTCACAAAAAGAAAACACAAGTTCATTGAAAAACCGTGGCATAAACTGCAGCAGAGAAACATGTGAAACGTCCCAGTTTGTTTCACATAATCACAATCAGAATTGAAAAATGTTTCATACTACTGTACAATCAATTATACCGCTGTGTCGTTGAAGTCTGCCACTTGGAGTAGGTGTCGGTATTTGACAGCCATTGCGATACGTGTAATACGAATCGGACAGAAATTTCTTGAGGCGTAAGAAAAGATGAAAATTGCTGGAGGCGACATTCGGACTATAGAGTGAATGTTATATACCACACAATGAAACTCTTGCAGATGTTTCGAGCTGATTGGTGTGTCTAGCTTCAATAAAAAATTTCCATTAAATTGTGGTTCTTTTCTGTTGACCGTCTAGAGAAAGTTACTCTCTGGATATGCTTTGTATTATTAAAAGGAAAGGAATAGAAGGAGAAAACTTTGAGGAGAGGGAGATGAAATAGAAGTGAAAGAAACGTAGGAGCCGAATAGCAAGAGGCTATGAAGTAGCAACGGGAAATGGAGGAGGAGAAGAAGAGGAACAAGAATAAGAAAGATGTATGAAAGAAGAAAGTGAACACTAAAACTCAGAAATTGAAGGGAGAAAGCAGATAAAACGATGTGTTACCAGCGAAGAATATGGTTCACGAAAAAATATGTAAACAAAAAGGGGAAGTGTAAGACAACAAAACGTAAAGAAAAATTAAAGGATTCATAAAACGTAAAGGAAAATGAGAGAGAGAAACGAAGGGGAAGGAAGAATCAGAAGGACCGGAGGGAGGCGTAGAGTAGCAGAAGCAAACAAGTAGCAGAAGCGAGAGCGGTTATTGCTCCAAATAAACAAGAAGTGAAGGAGAGAGCCGTGAGGGTTGCACAAGAAAATGAAGGAGAAAGCAGATGTGAAGATGTAACTCTCGAGAAGAAAATGGTGCAAGAAAAATACGAAAAGACGAATGAGGAATTGCAGGACAAGCAAAAGCTGGATAGATAAAAAGTATAGGAAAATGAGGAAACGCGATGGGGAAGAAAGAATCAGGAGTATCGGAGGAAGGGAGGAACAAATAGCAAAAGCGATGGCGGTTATTGCTCCAAATAAACAAGAAGTGGAGGAGAAAGTCGTGGGAGTTGCACAAGAAAATGAAGGAGAAAACAAATGTGAAGATGTGACACAAGAAAAATACGAAAAGACGAAAGGGGAATTGCAGGACAAGCAAACGCTGGACAGAGGGGAAGGAAGAATGAGGAATATCGAAGGAGGCGAGGAACGAGTAGCGAAAGCGGTTAGTGCTCGAGTCCAAATAAACAGGAAGCGGAGGCGAGGGCCGCGGAGGTTGCACAGGGGGCGGGGCGGAGGCGAGAAGTCCGCGCCGGTGATTCGAGGAAATTCCTCACGCCGCGCCTCGCCGCGGGGCGCGCCACCGTCGGCGCTGCAGGCGCAGCCGTCGCTCGTTAATTAATAACGAGAGGTATTCGAAGCAGCCCACTCGGCAAATGGACGAGCCAGCAGCGGCGGCCGAACCGAGGCGAGGCGGGGCGCGGCGCGGCGGGGCGGCGAGAGGAGGGGCTATTGAAACGGTCTCGGGACGCGCCAAGGCGGGGGCGGAGCGCGGCGGGGTGCGGCGTGGGCGGCGGGGGCCGCAGAAGCGGGCAGGCGAGGACTGGATAATTGCTTTGCAAGCTCGCTAGAGCTCCAACAATAAGGAACACACAAGCTTTGATTTGAATGTAACTGAATTTCCCTCCCATTTAGCTTCGCGTTTAAAGGAGAAATTTCCCTTTTAAAGGGTTAAACATTTTTCGTAACATATTTATTTTTCCTGCGGTCTGTGGAATAATGGAGAGGTAGGTTCAGGAGGAGGAGGTGGAGAAGGAGGCGGTTAAGAGGGGGAAGACTGGAATTGAAATCCGCGTAATTAGATCTGGAGGAAACAAAGTCATAACGCCACGCGCACTGCCTTCGCATTGTGCCTGGGGGCGGGCGCGGGAGGCCAAGGCAAGGCTTGCCCCTCGTTTAACAACAGTGTTGCGTGTTTGAAGGAGGGCGGTTCCGCAGAGCGATGGCTGGCGGGTGGGGGAGGGGGGCTCGGTTTGGGAAGCCGGAGGAGAGGGAAAGCGCCGTCGGCGGGATGCGGTGCAGGATGAGGGGGGTGGGGGCTGAAGGGTGCGCCCAGGAGGGCTGGTTAGCGGCAGAAGGGAGTCGGTGCCCCTGCGAAACGTGCCCGGGTATTGTGACGTGTGTGCGGATGCGTGCCATAATCCCGCGAGTCGCCGCCGCGGAGGCGAACAAGTGAGGCGGAGAGGGGGTGGGGCAGGGATGAAGGGCGCGGCGCGCGAGGGGTGGCGGCGCGCCGCGAGCACCGGCGCCTGCGGGGTTGCGAAGGGGAGCGCAGGGTGCCCGTCCCCCTCCTCGGCTCCCCCTGACGTCGCGGCGGCGGTAACTGACGCTTGCAGTTTGGGCGATGCGCCTTGGCTTCTGCAGAATAAGAATGGAGACGCGGAAGACGCCAGGTGAGGTCGTGTCTGGGAGGAAGATAAGCGACAGCTCCAAAAGAGAGGAAACTTGAAAAAGAAAGAAAAGAAACTGAGCGAAAATAATAGGTTGTAAGAGGGATGTTTCTCGTGACAATACTATGACTGTATGCGGACATGCTGTAAATGAATAATGTAAAATAGTATGAATTTCATTAGACCCGCAAGGTTTCATTTCTGATTCTTATTTAAATATCTCCTGAAATTGAATGCTTTGTAAGAAAACATTTTTATTATTGATGATTAACACAGTATTATTATTATTATTATTATTATTATTAATTCATTAATCAATTCCAAGAAAGTAGACAAAAGCAAAAGTGTATAGGATTAAGTAAAAGAAAGCAGAAAGAAATTGATTTAGGAAGGATAACTAATTTATTAACTGTCCATTACATTGTTGAACTCAACTTTCTTTCCAGAATCAAATTATGGATAACAAAAATTATCCATATTTGCAAGTATAAAAATACTACAGCTGCGCCATTGTTGAAGTGCTAGAAGAAAGGAAGGTAAGGAATGAAGGGTAGAATATTGTAAAGAGAAGAAAAAGGGAAGGAAAGAAGAATGGAAGGAACGTAGTAAAGAGGGATGGTAAGAAAGAAAGGGAAAAGAAGAAAAAGAAAGACTGAGGGAAGGAAGGAATAAGGTGGAGTCGCCATAGGGAGGAATGGATGAAACAGATGGTGATTTAAATACCGTACGTTCCAGCACACAGATGAACACAATCAAACTATTACAAAACAATGATGGGAGAAAGATTCACAGCGAACAAAACCATTGAATGAACATAAGTTCACACAATTTACATTGACAATTTAGAACAAAATAATTCTTATTAATATTTATAGATCAGTAACAACTCATTTCATTAAGAAAATATTCATGTGACCCAAGAGAGTGACATTTACGTTTGAATTCCTTTCCTTATTTCTCTTTATTACTCCATTGTACATTTTTATCTGTTTACAGAAACAAACTTGTAAAACAAAGTACTACGACCCGAACAAAGAAAATTGTGTTCTCAAGAAAGGGCACGCTCCGCCCTAATGCATGGGCGCGGTTACGAAACTTCCGCAAACTGGGAAACCGAGAGCACGACAATATAATTTTGGCTGTCATCGTATCGGCAGCCACCGTGACGTCGGGCGAAATTGCTTGCCTGGCATCAGCTCCTCCGAAGAGACCTTCCGCGGGCGCTCTCTTTGACCCGGCGCAGCGCCGCGGGCTCGTTAACTAGTTAGCAGGGACTATGGCTAATACGGCGCCCGGGGCGGAGGTTATGGGAGCTGCTTAGCGATAGAGGGAAGCGAAAGAGCGAGGGCGCGGGCCGTGGGACGAGACACACGGGGCGGGGCGGGAGGCTCAGAGCGCGGGGCATGGAGGAGTGGTGAGAGGGAAGAAGGGAGTGGAGAGTGGTGAGGGTGGGTGGTGAGGGAGAGGGGTAGGGGTGAGGGTTAGGGGAGAGGTGAGGGAGAGGGGGAGGGGAGAGGGGGAGGGGTGAGGGAGAGGGGAAGGGGTGAGGGAGAGGGTGAGGGGTGAGGGAGAGGGTGAGGGGTGAGGGAGAGGGGTAGGGGTGATGGATAGGGGGAGGGGGAGGGAAAGGGGGAGGGGAGAGTGGGGTGAGGGAGAGTGGGGTGAGGGAGAGGGGGAGGGGAGAGAGAAGTGGGGAGCGAAAAGGGATGAGTGAGGTGACAGATGTTAGGAGTGAGGAATAAGGTGTTAGGGGGTGCTGTAGGAGGCGTTAGGAGTGAGGAATGAGGTGTTGAAGTGAGAAGTGACGAGTGTGGTGTTAGGAATGAGATGTTAGGTATGAGGTGTTAGACGCGAGGAGTGATGTGTTAGAAATGAGGAGTGAGGTATTGGGAGTGAGAATGAGGTGTTAGGATTGAGATATGAGATATTAGGTGTGAGGAGAAAGAAATGAGGAATGAGGTGTGAAGAGTGAGAAGTGAGGCGTGATGTATTAGTAATGAGGTGAGAGGTGTTAGGAGTGAGGTATGCAGTGTTAGGAGTTAGGTAGGAAGCGTTAGGAGTGAAGTATGAGGTGTTAGAAGTGAGAAGTGACGAGTGAGGTATTTAGGAGTGAAAATGAGATGTTTGGAGTAAGGAATGAGGAATTAGGAGTGAGATGTGAAGTGTGAGGAGAGAGGAGTGAGAAATGAAGTATGAAGTGTGAGAAGAGAGGGTCTGAAGAGCTCGAGGTAGGAGAGTGGGGAATGGAAAGTGAATAGTGGAGACTAAGGACTAAGAAGCAGAAAGTAGAAGAATGGAGTCCAGGATAAAGGGAAGGGGATACCTGGTAGGTGGGAGTGAAATCGATAGTGGAAACTGGGAAGTGGAAAGTGAGAAATAAGCATCAGAGAGCTGGAATCTGGGGACGGGAACAGAGGAATAATTGAGGGCGAAGAAAGATTGGCATGTTGCGAGTGGAGGAGTGCGAAATGGGGAGTTAAGAGATAGGGGAGATCAGGAGAGAGAGAGGATTAGGGCAAGGAGGACGGTTGGCGCGGGATAGCATTACTTTCCGCTTGGGAAAAAAATTTACGTAAGGTGGTTGCAAGATCCGAAGATTTTTGGAAACGGGGAGCTGAACGGGGGAGACATGGTAAGAACCTTATGCGTGAGTTCAAGGAGTAATGGGTGAATAGAATGGAATAAGTGTTGGAAGGAGTAGAATGGAGAATGAAGATGCGGATAGCACCACGGAGAACTGAAAAGAGATGAGAGACGGGATAAAGCTAAGGTAGACATTTGGTGTCATCTGTGAACTTTTTTCAGTGAAGTGTAGCAGGAACAAGTCGAAGGCGAGAAAGTAGACAAAACAAGGGGCATGAACTAGCAGTGAGTGGATAAATCGTAGGCAGTAGAGATGGGTTTAAGGGAAGACGTAGAGATATCCTTACGAGAGAATGATGGAGAATCGAACCGGACAGCGGAGCAGTGAGGCAATTCGAGGAACAGGGGAAGGCAGGTAACCAGAGAGAAGAGCATAACAAGAGATGAGAGGGATTAGCCAGAAGGAATGAGAATGAGAGGAGCGGGCAAAGCTGAAGGGTAGTTTGGCGTGGGTGGTAGTGGGTGGTAGTGGGGAAGTAGCGGAAGAGCGGGAGGGAAGTGTTAGAGGTGAGTGTTATACGAGGCCGTTAGAGTCCTGGCAGTGGTAATGAGAGTAAGTATGGAAAGTGGGGGGAGAGTGAGGGGAATTCAGAAGAGTTAGTGGGAGTATGGGAGAATGGTATAGTCGAGATGAAAGTAGGTGGAAGGAATTCGAGGGTAGGAGTGCAATCTTCATAATAACAATAATAATAATAATAATAATAATAATAATAATAATTTATTTCTACAAATGACCGCACGCTTGGTTGCAGTTAAGCAGAAAATAAAGTAAGTACAACCATAAAAATTAAAAAATAGTATATAGTAGTGACAATGTAGTATGTGAGGTAAAATAGGAGTAACTGATATAGTTGGCCGGGAACGGGAATATGAGACGAAGAAGATGGAAGATGTAGGCTGAATACGTATGAAACTGAAGGGAATATTGAGAAAGGAATAAGACTTGAACAATAAAGAGGTTGGGACGGGATGTAAAGGGAAGGAGATTCAAGGGGGGAGATTGAGGGACGGGGATGTCAGTAGACGGGATGGGACGAGTCGATGTGAGTCGGTGCGGGCGAGGCGGGACGGGGTAAGACGGGGCAGGGTGTGACGGGGCGGGGTGTGACGGGGTGGAGCAGGGAGGGACAGGGAGGGACGGGGCGAGGCGGGGCGAGGCGGGGCGAGGCGGGGCGAGGCGGGGCGAGGCGGGGCGAGGCGGGGCGAGGCGGGGCGAGGCGGGGCGAGGCGGGGCGAGGCGGGGCGAGGCGGGGCGAGGCGGGGCGAGGCGGGGCGAGGCGGGGCGAGGCGGGGCGAGGCGGGGCGAGGCGGGGCGAGGCGGGGCGAGGCGGGGCGAGGCGGGGCCGGGCAAAGCGGGGAGAGGCGGGGAGAGGCGAGGCAAGGCGGGACTCTCGCTCCCCTGCTCAGGGGGCGAATTAGGCCAAACCTGCGGTGCGCTGCTCCCTGCCCTCCCCAACAACAAACCCCGAGCGAGCTGCCTTTAACTCGGTTAGGCAAGAAGCAGCGTGCCCGCTCCGCTCAGCCCCGCCCCGCCCCGCTCTTCCCCGCCCAGCTCCGCATCGCTCGGCGCCCGCGCGGGCTGCAGCTCCACCCTCGGCCACGGCGCCCCAGGGAGGCGCGCAGGGCGCAGGGCGCAGAGCGGAGGGCGCACGATGGTAGCACCGCTCTGACACGAAGATGTGCAGGCAGTACTGACAGCTTTCACTTGCGAGGTATGAACTACTCGCCGAATCAACAGCTCCTTTATAAATCATCGTCTTCTTATACTGTTAAAGTCATCTTTTATTTATAATTTTCTCACTCGTTATTAACTAGTTTATTTTCAGTTAACTTTTTTATTTACAATTCTTCTATTAGTAATTCAACCCACATCACTTGCGACGGAAGGTTAATGCTATAGCTTTGCGAGCTCTTCAGGACCGGTTGCTGCTGAAAAAACTAATAATGATTAGAATTACCAATTATGCTGCTTTTGTAAGCACTGCCTCACAAGAGGTGTGTTGACGATGTAGTGATACTTGACATATATGATCAAATATGATGAAAGACAATAATAGCAAATAAACAATTCTCAAAACATCCTTTGTTTCGCATAATTTCTGAAATGCGTAAATATTTTCTATTATTTTTTATAATTGCTGACAACCACTAAAAAATGTTCAAAACTGTGGAATAACTCAGAATAAAACCCGAAAGGAGTAGCGACAAAGATGAGAAATTGGCTTAATGATGTGCTTCAGAAGGCGATTAAGATTAGTCGACGTTTAAGATTAGATTAGGTAGCGAGAGGACTAAACAAAGATGAACACGAGAAAGATGTCACGAACAAAGTGACTGGGCGGAGATGATGGACGATGAATGAGTGGACAGTTGTTCTTGGCGGAAACCGAAGACCGAAAGGGAAGACAAGAATTGAGGGGAAGAGAAAAGGTCTCAGTCGACAGGGCGTTCGGAGCCGTTGAGGCGAGCTGAGTAGGGGCTCGAGAAGGGAACTACCATGAACTACAAGATGCAGAGGCAGTCGTGCACACGACCTCCAGGAGTGGTGACCAGGAATCAAGAAAAAGTAGTCGGAACGGAAACGTCAGAATCGCAAGGAATGACAGAGGAAGTAGATTTTACAAAGACTGGAGAGGGAGTTGCGAAAATATGTCGATAACTTGAAGTAGGAATAAGACAGAGGTAAATGAGGAAACGTGTGACAAGCAGGGTGAATAGAAAATTTGTATTTTCTGTGAGGCTTGGTGCTGCACATTCATTAATGCATTTCAACTACATTTTAGAAAATAATTCATAGCTGAATTACAGTCTCTGATAGGTGTGTCTTGGTGATGTAAATATTGAAGAGTTTTGAAAATACTGCAACATGAAAATAACTTTTTTGTGCACCAACGTTATAACCAATCTCTTAAGTCACTAAAAATCGTACACAATCTCGAGGATTACGAAACTAGATTAATAAAATAACATTCAACCAAACGCAGCGAGCGTATCGGCGTGGTGGCGATAACCTTACAGCCGAAGACGTTGTTGCCAAAAATTAACTTTGATTCTCTTATAATATTCTATACCAAAATAACGTATGCAACTCGTTTGTAAAGTTGCTTCAATGCATTCTTATTTGAAAACTCGGCCCCAACGTTATTCGTTTTCAAAATATGTAAGAAAGTAATGAAGATTAACATTACAAGCAAGTTGCATAATATACTATTTTCGTCTACATTTTTTCTTTTATTCAAGCTGTTTTATTAAAAATTTACAAGTATAGCAAGTTTTAAAGAACTACTGCGTAATGTAAATGTTTAAAGAATTGTCTTCTTGTTTGTCAGACTTATTTTAAGAGCAGAAAATTATATTTTAAAACTTCATTGGTGCGTATCTGAATATATATAAAAACCTCAAGTTCCGAGAAAATGAGATTTCTAACGGAAAAATAAATATTTTGAGACTATATAGAGAAGGTATTATAGTAACTGCAGTAACTTCATATTTTAGAGTCACGATATGTACTCAAAATGAATTTCGAAAGGAAACAATAATAGGCTTTTTCGCGAAAATCTTTACCAATTATTTTAAAAGGTGCGTAGGAGCCCTTTTGGAGAAAGCTGGCACGCGTCGAAAGCCAGATCGAAGGCAGCGTTGGGCTGAAGACGCGAAGGATCCAAGGAGGCTCCAACGCACGCGTGCAGCTCATTTCATTAGGGCGGCGCCCAAAACGCACCTCAGGGGTGGGTGGGCGGGCGGGCGCGAGGGGGGTTGGCGGAGGACGTGAGTGCGACGAGCAGGGCTAACGCCGGGGCGAAGGCTGTGGAGGAATCTACAGAAGGGGAATAGAGCAAGAGAAAAGGAGAAGTTTGAAGGGGAAGCAGAAAGTCCTTTGCGAATCAAATGCGTTGCTGTGTCTTGACAGAGGCGTATTATCGACACTAGCTAGAACTACTGGCTGGAGGTTGTCTGTTCGGATCATGAGGCTTCGCGGTTTGTACGATTAATAATAAGCGAATGCCGGAGTATTTAATAAAAACCACGTACCACGCTGCTCTGATCGAACGTTATCCGTGACTTGCATCATGAATACGACGTGAATACCGAACAAATGGGCCATGGACAACGCGTGATCATTCCTTCCTCATCCTTGCCCCATCTTCTCTCCATATACACACATACGTACAGTACCCCTCAGAGAATCTCGCCGGTGAAATCGCCGGAAAAAAGCGACACGGTCTCAGGGGGAGGGGGCCCAGTTCGCTTACGCATGATGCGGAAATATCGTATTTCCCAGCCGAAGGAGGGATTTTGACTGCGCGTACGCCATTACGAAAAAATATTTCTGAGCGTTGGTTTTTCGTCCAAAATTACTGTCAATAGACCAGTAAATATTTAGCATTTTAGCAACAATCATACTAACTTTTAGCAATGAATTTATAACTTCTCTCACACTGCTATTTTAAAATGTTATTTTCAGGAACAATTTGTGGAGCTTTCCCGGCCGTTCTAACGCATATTTCGAATTTGTTTATAAAATTGTTAATTTGTTGCAAAATTGCGAATTCGCTGTTTTTGGCTGTGACTTAGTAAGACTCTCCCCCCTTTAAATTTGCACAAGTTGAAAATTGTTTATAAATTTGCAATTGCAAATTTTTAATCGTCCCATCTGAATGGAGTTTAAATGCGATACAAAATTCTGGAATTCGATTGGTCATTCCGGCTATCATATTTCGTTCTAGAGATATGAAGGTGTTCAATTGGACGCTGGTCGTCATCCTACGAAACTCCTGGAACATTGACGTGTGCACGGTTATCTGTAACCCGAGGAGGGAGCCGTGTATCATAAGAAAACAGGCCATTTAAAGTTTCTAGTGTGCATTCTTTGAAAAAGATTAGCCATTATAAACTACTAAAAAAACATTTATTCACAGTATCATTTGTAAAACACTTTCTATCTAAGTGTAAGATGTTATTTGATTCATGTCTTCACTGGAGATCTGAGATTAAAGAAAGTGATAAGATGAGAAAATTAAAGTAATTGCGTGTGATTGATGAAGTTGAACAATCAAATGAAAAACAATGATTCTTGTTTCGTATAATGCCTCCTTATTTAATAAACGTGTAATTTTTTGAAATCGCGAAAAATCACCGTGAAATTGTTCTCTTTTGTTTTCGGGGGTTGTTGTCAGACCCAAAGACTTGACGCACGTTTATCTATGAATGTCGACGCGCTTAATCCGAATCTGAAGCTAGAAATGCACCACCACCACCACCTTCCATTTTTTCCACCCTCCTTCCACACACATTGTTGGAAGAAGGGTATAATATAAAAAAAAGTTTTATAAGCTTGAAGATGACAATATTTCATTATTTAATAACAAATTATTAAAAATCATGCACGGACCTCGATGTATTTACATACGATTACGTGATGAAGAAACATAACATGCGGACGGAGGAAACATAACATGGCAAATGATGGGGCATTGTGAATAGTAAAGGAAACAGAGGGAGAAAATAATAGGAAATTTATATTTCTGGTATAATTTGTGTGCAGAGTAGAGACGGAAAGCTTATAGGTTAATGCCTGGCAAGGATAATATACATATGATTTTAATTCATTGTCTTTGACGATACTTGAATAAAGAAGAATTATAACGCTTTTCGAGAAAAGTATCGAAGTAATGTTGGAATGAACTTAATTGTAATGAACAAATGAATAGATAATTTCTCGGAACAATATTTTATTTTCTCGAGAAATAATTAATATTTCATTTACAATTCGAAATTATAAGAATAATGAAATATTTAATTGCGAGTGACTAGTTTTCATTGGTATTTGATACTATACATTCTCAAAAACAATTCTGCAATAAATTATTTGCAATTTGATATAACCTAAAAATACTTATATAATGCTAATAAATCCTTTATACCGAACACCTGTACACACTAGGAATAATGTCAGTTAATATTCTTGGAACTTAAAAATTAACAACGTATGTTTGTTTGCAGTTCATTCGATAATGTTCATACGAAAGAAAGTACCACGATTCAGTGAAAAATCCGCTAGTTAAACAAATTCATTTCGCAGAATGCTTGCAACGCATTTCTTTTAATTATTTACATTACACATGACACGAATTCACTGCCACGCGTATGAGTAATACGGAAATCATTAATATTTTCTACTAATATAAACTACTATAGACGTTAGTTTGTTGTGCATCATTCACCTTTTACTAACAACGATTTGTAGATCCTCATTGAGTATTTAGTCTGTCCCTTGCAAAGCACAAATGAATGTGACTCGAAGGGCTGGATGTCTCGTTGAAGCGCAGTTTACTTATCTGCCGGTGCTGGATCCGTCAGCAGGGCTAGTAGCCAGTCGCAGCCCTCGAGGTCGTGTTCACCAGTGTAGTATAGTATCGCTCGCTAGCACATGCGACCGCGGGCGGTGTGTGGGGAGTGGGGAGAGCCACGCAAGCTCCTCGCACCGCTGGTCCGCAGCGCACCGCAATCGGCGTCCCCCTGCCCTGCACTTCTCGGTCTACCCCTCCATTGCCCCGCCCCTGCCCTGTCTCTCGCCCTTCACTGCCTGTCCTGCTCCGCTCACGTTCCCGTCCTCTGCACGTCCCCTTCAACGCTACCCTAGCCTCTGCCCCTTCCCCGCCCCGTCCCGTCCCCGCCCCGTCCCCGCCCCGTCCCCCGCCCCGTCCCCGCCCCGTCCCCGCCCCGTCCCCGCCCCGTCCCCGCCCCGTCCCCGCCCCGTCCCCGCCCCGTCCCCGCCCCGTCCCCGCCCCGCCCCCGCCCCGTCCCCGCCCCGTCCCCGCCCCGTCCCCGCCCCGTCCCCGCCCCGTCCCCGCCCCGTCCCCGCCCCGTCCCCGCCCCGTCCCCGCCCCGTCCCCGCCCCGTCCCCGCCCCGTCCCCGCCCCGTCCCCGCCCCGTCCCCGCCCCGTCCCCGCCCCGTCCCCGCCCCGTCCCCGCCCCCTGCTGCCCTGGCCTCTTTTCCGCCACTGCCATACCCTCCTCTCTTCGTCTCCTGTGCTTCTCCTCTTCTGCCTCCTCAATGCCCCGCCCCTGCTTCGTCTATGGCAGTGATGTCAAGGTCGATGCCACGAGCGGGTGTCCGTCGATGCCACGGGCGAGTGCCACGACGAAATCTCTTCTTCACGCAGTTCATAACCCCGCCGCAAGAGACAGCTATTGTAAAACGGCGGGGTTACTAATAGTTTCCTCTCCAGACGCTAGTGGCGCAGAGAAGCTCGTGACATGGCACGGTGCCGCGAGGCCTGTCACAGCCACCAGTAGCAGACCTTGACGCCACTGCTCTATGGCATCGCTCGTTCCTCCAAGCTTGATTCCATCTCTGCTGGAGCTCCCTCCATTCTCATCGCTTCCTCCATGTCCTACTAGCTCGCTCAGAGCTGTACTCAATTTAAATAGAGGCACTTTAAGGTCGGAAGGTGGAACGAGAGGGGGATATTGCCATCCAATCGGGATCTCCAATATCAGAAATGTAAGTCGAAACGAAGCTTCCGATTAGTTGACAGTGTCCCCCTCTCCTTCTTGTTCGTGACCTTCCAAGTGCCACTGTGTTTAAATCGGAGTATACTCCGGTCCGTCAAATAACGTCGCCTCTGGGTCCACCTCCAACATCACCAGACTCCTGCTGCCATGCGTTCCACCGCTGACTTCAGCGATTTGTTCCCGTTTCGCATCTACGGGCTAATTCTGTCAACGCGAGACACCACCTTTCACGAGACACGTGCCCTGTTTCAGCCTCGTGCACCTGTACACATCTTCTATTCTCAACTCTCCTTCGAACCAGGACGGCGCCACTTACCTTCTTTTATGCTGTTTCTACTTTCTTGCTGCGTCGCTCTCTCCTGACCCGCCGCGCCTCCGCGAGTCCTCTTCTTTAAACTCAATATTATAGGCCAGAGATCGCCAAACCGTCGCTACTAGTTCCTCGCTGAGACATTTTTGGCAGATCGCAGGGTCACGCTATGTTGCCTAGCCTGATGTTGCTCCACTGACCTCAGATAGATGATTCACGAAATCAACACTGCATACTCCTGTGCGTCTGGCGTTGATATGTGAATTGATTGTGTGAGCCGGTGAGCGTAACCTTAAATCCATTATATTTTTCGTGAGTATATCTCAGCCATTTGCTAATATCGATAGTTTCATTACTGACTCATACGAAGCTAGGTTTACGCTAATAATGACAACTTATAAATGTCATTGTGAATGGGAAACCGATTAAATTTGTACGCAGTAAAGGATAACGTGTAAAAACGTAAGATTAAAAAAAAACTTATTTCTGTCGTTTATCCAGCTTACGTACAGTACGGTTTAAAACGATACAGTTGCTCAGAGCCATCATAAGTTTGGCGATCACTGCCCACGAGGTTTCTCACTCATACACATCTCCTACTCTGTACCCGGTCAGCTCCTCAAGCACAAAATGCCACTCTCCTGACCTGACCACGTGAATCCCACTTTCACAGGACCCCAATTGCATCACCTTGCAAAATTGCAACATAATTTTATGTTGTACGATCAATAACGGAAACCACGAATGTAAAGTCAGATAACGATCAGTGAAATAAATAAACACATATATCTACGACAATCGCATTCCCTTCATGATCGCTTCTGCATCGACTCCCAAGCCCTGGCACACGCTCTATCCCCAATGGACCGCGATCTCATGCACACGCAGGTTAACTCTCCGACACCGCCTCTCTAGACCAGGGCTTTCCAACTGGCCACTCAGGAGCCGTATGCGACCCGCGACTGCTTTGAAAAATTTTATTATACCAACCAAATACAATACTATTACAATATTCATCTAATTTTTATTTAATAATATATTAATTTTCTCGTTGTACGTACATCATTAAGTATGTTAATCATTAAGTATGTTGAATAATAATCGTATCTAATACATATTTGTTTCAGTGTAATCTCAATAGTTGCGGTAAAAAAAATCTTAAATTGCGGCCCGGAGCTTAATTAGAATGTGATATGTGGCCCATAAACCCTTCTAAGTTGGACAGCCCTGTTCCAGACTGTTATTCACCATTCATCTCTCACCATTGTCGACAGCCCCGCCCCCTTCCGATCCATGGTCGCTGCTGACCCACCTTCACTGGCATAAAAACCGACTCCCACACTTCTTCCCTCTCTACATTCTCATCCTCATCTCTACCCCTGACCTTGCCTTCCCCCCACACTACCAGCCCCACCTCGCCCACACAAGCCTCTATCTCACCTCCTCCCCACTCCCACCCGCCCGCGCGCGCTTCGCCGGAGCCGCTAATTGAAAAATATCAGTCGCCGGCGCCGCCGCGGCGGCGGTGGTGGCGGCGGCGGCGGCAGCGGCATCGATTGATGCGCGGTGACTGCGGCGGCGGCGGCAGCGATCGCGGGCAGGAGCTGATACGCACGGCTGCCACGGGCGGCGCCACCATCCGCCTCCCGCGGAAACGCGCATTTCCATCGCGACGCGCGCGCCGGAAGCGGCGGGGATGCGGGGGAGGGGTGGAAAGGGGAGGGGGGAGAGAAGAGGCGTAGCGCTCGCGGCGGAGCCCGAGCAGAAAATTTGAGAAAATGCGGCGATGAGGAGAGGAGGGTAGAGAGACGGTTCGGCCACGTAAGCACGGCCGCCGGTTACCAGTCACGGACGCGCCAACGAAGAAAGATTTCTTGGAAATTTATGGTTAGGTTAGTAAAGAGATAAGTAAATAAGTCATTATGTAATAAGTAAAATAAATGAATCAAACAAAAAAAAAGTAAAACACCAAATAATGAAATAAGTACATTTGAGGGCAAATGGGATTGGGTCTCCGAAAAGAAAGCGCAGTTGCAATGGTGTGGACGTTTTCCTGTGATGCTGTTTGATTTCAGGTGCTGAGGAGCCCAAGGCCTGGAAAGAGAATGAGTGATGTCTGTGCCAGGTTAATCCAGTTGTTAATCCAGTGTTCAACAGTTTACAAATCGTTTGGTACATTAGTCATACACTCGTCTTCTTACGGCAGGTTTTCCCCCTTCATGGCTTTTTTCTTCAGCCATACATTATGGTGTGTTTTGCGTGACTTTATTGCGATAAAGACACCATTTGGGATGACAACTAGAATTCAAACGGTTAGAACGCAGTAGGATGTAAGTATTGTAATGACTTAAAAGCTTTCGGCCTAACCACTTAGTTTCAATTTATTTAATTTGTGTGCAATAATTACCTATTGCATACAAAAATTAAATAAATTTATGGAGATGCCGTAACTAGGACGGACATTTTCAGTGACATACTAGTGACATGCGGGAGCTGTCACAAGTATTACAGGTTAACATTAACACGCCGTTAATTGTTCTTTTGAGTTCCTTGGCTCTAGGAGGGGCAGACGTCCGTTAAGCTGGCAAAGCCATTTTCAAAAAACACATTTTCTCTATATCCAGAATTTTGTGCTATTTTTGTGCTTTCCAAATATCCAAAAATTAATTTTTTTGCTCCAACGGTTTTTCCAAAAACGGGTGGCTTTGCTGGCTTAATGTTAAGCTGGCAAAGCCAATTAGCCAAAACAAATTTTCTTTATACACAAAATATTGTGCTATTTTTGTGCTTTTCAAATATATAAACATTAATTTTTTTGCTCTTACCGTTTTTCGAAAATTTAGAAAAAACGAATTTTCGAAATGCCCGGCAGGCGCAACAACTACGCGTAAGAAAACTACTCGTAGAAAAAAAACTATCCATCAAAATTAGATTTTCTTGACACAAAAATAACCACAAAACAATTCTCTATCCAACAATGTTGTTTCGAAATATTCAACATTTAATATTCCCTATAAATAATATTAATTCTTTACACTACTGTCAAGAAACAACACAATTCAAGTCATACAATTCCTCATAAAAACTAAACTACTCAATATTTCGCAATGTCCTTTCCCAACAAACAGAACCAAACATTGTTCTAACAAAGTACACACACGCTGATTTTTTTGCTCTCAACGTTTTTTGCAAAATTCAACAAAACCACTCACGAGTCACCCGGAATAACGCACTCTCGCAGGATAAGAAAATCACTCATCAAGGCAAAACTCTAATTCAAAATCAATTTATCCTCACATAACATCAACCACAATACAATACAATATACAATATTATTTTTAACTTTTTTATTTTCGATACTATCGAAGAAAAAATTGTACATCCTTTAACTGGGTACCCAAAAACACACCAATGGAGGCACATCAATCCTACTAAATACTAAAATACTCAACACATCGCATTGGCCTTCCCCAACAAACAAAATCAAACTTCATTCTAATGAACTACACTTACAATGATTTTTTTGCTCAAACCGTTTTTTGAAAAATTGAACAAAATGACACGTATGTGGCGCAAGATAGGGATACTCCGCCAAGAACAAAAACAATCTTCGAAGGAAATATATCATTCAAAAATAAAATGTCTTATCACAGAATCAACTACAATACAATGCACTATGCAAAAGTATTGATTTCAAATCTTTGACTTTCAATACTATCTATAAAAAAATCTAAATCATTACACTGAAAATAAAAAAAAAGACGCAAGGAGGCAAACAAATCCTAATAAATACTAAACTACTCAACCAATTGCATTTTCCATTTCCAAGAATAACAATGAAATGTTGTTCTAATAAACTACACCAACAATGATTTTTTTGCTCTCATGGATTTTTTGAAAATTAAACTCAACTTCGTATGAGTGCAGCGGAGTGGCGGGATCTCGGGATAACAAAAACGACGGAAGGAGGAACACATATCCTAATAAATACTAAACTTTTCGACCAATTGGATTGTCCTTTTCCAAGAATAACAATGAAATGTTGTTCTAATAAACTACACCAACAATGATTTTTTTGCTCTCATGGATTTTTTGAAAATTAAACTCAACTTCGTATGAGTGCACGGGAGTGGCGCAACTTCCGGATAACAAAAACGACGGAAGGAGGAAAACATGACCTAATAAATACTAAACTACTCGACCAATTGCATTGTCGTTTTCCAAGAATAACAGTGAAATATTGTTCTAATAAACGACACCAACAATGATTTTTTTGCTCTCATGGATTTTTTGAGAATAAAACTCAACTTCGTATGTGTGCAGCGGAGTGGCGGGATCTCGGGATAACAAACACGACGGAAGGAGGAACACATGTCCTAATAAATACTAAACTACTCGACCAATTGCATTGTACTTTTCCAAGAATAACAATGAAATATTGTTCTAATAAACTACACAAACAATGATTTTTTTGCTCTCATGGATTTTTTGAAAATTAAACTCAACTTCGTATGTGTGCAGCGGAGTGGCGGGATCTCGGGATAACAAAAACGACGGAAGGAGGAACACATGTCCTAATAAATACTAAACTACTCGACCAATTGCATCGTCCTTTTCCAAGAATAACAATGAAATGTTGTTCTAATAAACTACACCAACAATGATTTTTTTGGTCCCATCGTTCTTTTAAAAATTAAAGTCAACTTCGTATGAGTGCACGGGAGTGGCGGGACCTCCGGATAATAAAAGCGACGGAGGGAGGAACACATGTCCTAATAAATACTAAACTACTCGACCAATTGCATTGTCATTTTCCAAGAATACCAATGAAATGTTGTTCTAGTAAACTACACCAACAATGATTTTTTTGCTCTCATGGATTTTTTGAAAATTAAACTCAACTTCGTATGAGTGCACGGGAGTGGCGGGACTTCCGGATAGCAAAAGCGACGGAGGGAGGAACACATGTCCTAATAAATACTAAACTACTCGACCAATTGCATTGTCCTTTTCCTAGAATAACAATGAAATGTTGTTCTAATAAACTACGCCAACAATGATTTTTTTGCTCTCATCGTTCTTTTGAAAATTAAACTCAACTTTGTATGAGTGCACGGGAGTGGCGGGACTTCCGGATAACAAAAGCGACGGAGGGAGGAACCTCCGGGAACTCTCCGGGAACTCTCAGGGATTTTTTGAAAATTAAACTCAACTTCGTATGTGTGCACCGGAATGGCGCGCACCTCGGTATAACAAAGAAACGGAAGGAGGCACACATGTCCTAATAAATACTAAACTGCTCGTCAAATTGCATTGTCGTTTTCCAAGAATAATAATGGAATATTGTTTTAATAAATTACACCAACAATGATTTATTTGCTCTTACCCTTTTTTTTGAAAATTAACATAACCATGACACTATTCGAAGCAAAAGAATCCTTCAAAATTTAAATATCTTTACACAGCATAACAACAATGATTCTCTTCATTTTTTCCTACTAATTTTCATTCTTTACTCCACTCCCTCTGCGTGCAAAACGAATTTTTCCGCATTTGATTTTTAAAATGCCTATATACTTAGAATGTTTCAAAATTTAAAAAAAATATTTCCCACTTGAAAAAAGATCTGCACAATACTTTATGAAAAATAATTCCGAAGTTGTGTTTCGAAAAAATATTTTCAATATTTTTAAAGTAGGTTTTGAGGATATTGGATTTATATAAAACTATGAAAAGTATAATTTTTTAAAATTTTTAAAGTGGTTTGCGAAAGTAAAAATATAAAAATCGATTCCAAAAATGAAAAACATATTTTATTTTCTTTAATTTTATTTTAAATTGGTAAGAAGTCTTTTTTGTACACCGTGGGGAAACCTAAATCGTAGAGGTTTAGGGTCTTGAACGGAATCAATGTACAAAATGGACAGTTCGATCGCAGCTGAAAATAATGTGTAAGTAAATTAGCTTGGATCATCTTCGAGAGTGGACATAGACGTATAGTCACTGACACTTAAAAAATTAACTCAATTTCGCGAGTTGTTAGCGATATTTTTCGACGAGCCATTTTTACTTCAAAAAGCACACGACTTAAGCACAATCAGAAACTCTTATGGGTGTCGCCACGTAAGAAAAGACCCTAAAAATTCAACATGGCGGAGTTTCGGCACTGCCAACCTCATCGAAATGAAACGCGAAAGTGCATGAAGGATAGCGACGCGGCGTATTTAAATGAACGTAGTGTCCTTCAGAAATGCAGATTTGCTGAAATTATAATTATTAATATTGTTTTGACTTATAAATAGCAAATTTCACAATTTACTCATGAAATTGTAATTATTATTATTATTATATTAAAATTAAATATAATACATTTCATTAAATAAATTACTGGTAATTTTAAAATTATGTTAATTTCCAGAATAAAATATTTTTGAAACTGAAGAATAAATGAAATAATACATTGTTATTTTATTACAAAACTAGCAAAAATGAAACTATGCAAAAATCGGGGGATATATAGAATAAAGATGAAATGAAATACTGAAAAATAACTTTAATTTTCAAACAATACACAAAGTAGTGAAATAAAACTATTTTTCACTGAACTTAGATATTTTTGAATCCTAATGGTTTTTTTGTATATAACATCAACATATGACCACAATCAAAGCATATCAAAGGAATGAAGAAATCCATTGTACAGAAATGACAAATGTTTGAATTTGTGAAAATAGAATAAATCAGATATATGACTTGATATAATTTGAAGGTTCAATGCTTATGCACCATGGGTGATCAGATTTCATGACAAATTCCAAGGAGCAGTCATTAAAATTTCTTGAACACCAATGGTCGACAGCAAATTATATTCACATCAATTATTGAATTTTTACAACAATTTTAGAGCCTAATGCCCCTGGGCTTACAAACATTACAAAATATCCTGGTATTTACCTTAAGCGATAGCAGAAAACCAGGGAAAACAAAGTAATAAGTATGCTACCATATATATAAAAAATGAATAAAAATATTGTTAATTCTCAATTGAATTTTAAAAAATTAACATTAAAAATCAGCATTAAGAAATTTGGCTGACCATAAAAATTAACTACTTGAAAATTTTATATATATATATTGATAGCATACCCATCCTCCCGATCAGGAAGACGACTGAAGGTCAATTTCTAGCATGCATGTAGGAACATTAGTCAAAATAATAGAGATTTACAATTTAACAAAAATACATAAAATAAATCAATGAAATAATATAAATAATATACATAAAAATGCAGTTGAATCCTATTTAGAAAATGAAATATCTTCTGTGAAACACAGCAACCCTGCAACATAGAATAATTAATGCAATATCTAATGTCCAATCCGGATAAATTCAATAAATAGGCATGTAATTGTTATAAAAACAAATATTTATTTTAATAAATTCCTTGAGCAAATAATGTTCTTGAAAATAATTTTTAAAGAAAATTAAAAAGAACGTTACCACAACTAATAGGAAAAACTTGATACTTAACTTTTATATTACTTAAAACTCCTGACACAAACGGAAAACCAAATTGTCCAGAATGCTAAGAACATTTGCTTCACATGAAAGTATTCAAAATATAACATGACAATAATATGTACCTAAAAACCAATAAAATTTACAAAAATTAGTAGAAAACCATTGAACATTCACTTAAAATGAAATATTAATAGCCAGAATGGAATAGGGCATCAATCGTAAACATTAAGCAATACTCTCTATCAAGCCAAATAATATATTGAAATATGTACTCACTAATACCACATAACTGATTTCCATTTCAACCATCTAATAAAATGATGCATCTTCAGAACTCCATTATTGTATATCTGAAACATTCAGTAAAGTAATGTACACTTCTTTCACATTTCAAAACTTTAATGTTAATTCATTTAAAGCACTTAGCATCTGTGCTTCAACTAAACAAAAAATCTTAAGTCTGAACAGTAATGATTACTTGTATTATGAAAATGATGTAAAAGAAAATGACTAACGGTTAAACAATAGTGATGAACTAATGGTATATTAAATGGTACACTTAAATAGTTTCTTTGGTTTACATCAGAAGGTAAAAGTTCAATCAGGATATGACACTCATAATCAATCTACTAATTCATACTCACTTGATTTACTTTGCAACCAGGCTCGATTCAAACAGAGAGACTGAAACACTGGCCGGAACAATTGACTGTAAAGAAATAGTATTGATTTAATAACCTGCAGTTACCACCAACTTACAATCGTGTCAATTCAAGCATACCTTTTCCATAGCACAGTGAGGCCAAACTTGATCACAAACTATACTTTTGTGGTTGCTCTGAGGAGGCAGGAGATTTTTTTAATTCAGGGCACAACTGTAAAATTGAGCACATTAGTAAAAAAATTAATCACTTTCATTCCATTCTCATAAATTCATACTCACTTGATTTACTTTGCAACCAGGCTTGATCCAAACAGAGAGACTGAAACACTGGCTGGAACAATTGACTGTAAAGTATTAATTTTAATTTAATAACCTGCAATCACCACCAACTTACAATCATGTAAATTGAAGCATACCTTTTCTGCAGGACAGTGTGGCCCAATTTATCACATTAACTTATCTGTGGTGGTTGCTTTAAGGGGGTATAAGTTTTTAATTTGTGGGCACATCTGTAATATAGAAGTAAATATTTAACATGATTATCACTTCTATTCCAAACTCATTAATGTGTGCTGTGTCAGTTCCACTTGCACTACTTAGATTTATTACAAGTTCTTCATAATCTTCCACTGCCTCTTTTTCATAGTAGTCTTAAATAATTTTCTCTGCATGTGCCACTGAATTTTTCCACATTTCTGGTGTGACCTATTAAAGGCATTACATAATTTTTTAGATTCCTGTTGTAACTACTTTTTAAAAAATTACAATTATATTGCAATATATTTACTGTTTTTCTAATAGTGATTTATTGAAAACATTACCTGATGTATTGCCTCATTCCACACAGCTTTTGTTCTCTCCGTTCCTTGCCCTGGCCTTCCACATACAGTTTTGTTGTAGTACGCTTTTGAAATGCCCCACACATGTTCAGTAGGATTGAATTTGCAATGATATGGTGGCAGTCTCAAAACTGTGTGCCCTTCTGCAGCCAACATGTCATCAACTACATACCTTTATCAACATATTGATGGTCAGTTATATATTTATCACAAGTGTTAATGTATATATTTGAACATATTTAAGGTGGATACTTTAAAATTTTATTACAATGATACAACAGAAAGGTAATTCAAAATAATAATGAAATGTAATATTTGGTTACATTACTTATTTCATTATGTAAAAAATAGTTCCGTCTCATTTCTGAAGCTTACAATCAATTGATCCTTTCTCCACTTTGTTGTTGGATTCCTCTCTACCTGTCTTGAATGGTAAGAAGCATTGTCCATGATAATGATGCATGGTCTTAAATTGCGAATGCCAGGAATCAGTTGTTTCTTAACTCAGGATTCAAAAGTACAACTGTTCATTGCTCCGTGATAATCTTGCCCCCTTTTAAGGTCAGTAGCAAAAATCAGACTGCACCTACAAAGTGTCACAACTCGCCTCAGTTTGTACATAATGTCATGAAAACTCAAAACACATGTACCTGGTACAAAACCTCTTGTTCCTGCATGAACCACAACTAGCCTCCTTCCTTCTGCTGGTCTCTTAATTATTCCTTTACTGGTGCCTGGTTGAAACCTTGAATATGTAGTTGAACCTATTGGAAAAGATAGTAAAATAATTATGATTCACTATTTTATATATAAACTACACAATAATTATCCTTTATAACTGTTGTTATTGAATATTAGCATAAAAACATACGAACTTTAAATACGTTTTCATGTTTTTATGGAAATGTACAATAACAACAGTAATAAAGGATAATAATTATGTTGTCTATATAAAAGAGTGAAGCTTTATATAATAAAAAACTATGTGAGAAGACAACAGTACAAATCAAATTTTAAAAAATTATGATTCACATACACATGTTCATCATGAAAACATTCTGGCATGCAATAAAAAGTAAATAATTATTGTGAAATTAATAGCTTACCCCCATAATTAAAGCCACTTTGGCAATGACACTGCTCTCAGGAAGTTGCACTTCTTTACGAGAATTTTTCTCGCTCTTATATTTATAAACGTTGAGAAGGACCTGCCTTTCACCACTCGATAATATCCACCTCCTTTTCTGCTTAATTGGAGAATTGCTTCTCGAATTTGAAGACATATTTTAAAATGTCAATCGAAAACACAATTCAAGTTCCCTTCCGAAACCTATCACGCACTGGAAATGCAAGGAAAACGATTTTGAAATAAGCAAGTGCGGGATGCTGCTCGCTTGCATAACCTCAGTATCTCCACACGACGTGTTGCAGGATTCAAACGCTTGAAGTTGGCAGGAAGTTAATTTGTACGCACGTGTACCAGTCGCCAGCCAAGGAAAAGTCCCTGACTACAATACTTCCATTACGTTGGGTATTTCAGTTGGGGTTGGCACCTACTTTCTCCAACTTAAATTGTAATCAAAAGTCCCTAAGCTAATGCAGTAAGAATGGCGGGTGATTTCCGGGAGGTTGGTATTTTTTTGCGTTCTGGGTCATATCTTACGTGAAATAACCCATAGCAGAATACGATTGCAATCTCCCGTGAGAAACGTGGGCCGAGGCGAGTTTGTTATGAGCGTGGTGTGTGACGGGAGATAGTATACAGTGAAGTGCTACTTATAAGTACAAGACCCTAAGAGATGCTTTGATAGGCTGGAGAGATATTTATATAGAACCACGTCATTGGTTTATGCCAATACAATAAAATATTAGGACATTGCAAATAATACAATACAATACATAACAAAATATAAAAGCAATATATTTATTGCACTGATATATACTTGATTTTACCCTATTGTTATCTGCTAATGTAGAAAAATATCTTTCTGGCACAAATTTTTATTACATACGAAGTTAAAATAAAATATTACGGAAGAAATTTTGAGGAAGTTATATGTATATGCCATACTTAACACAAATTCCGTTATAAACTACATACAGAAATCATCTCTTCTGTTCTTACTGTGTTATGTGATATTATTTAGTTGTCGTTAGAGCGGCTTCTCTCGACGAAGATTTTCTGGGTTCAATGGTCTCCTATGATTCTGGAACTGCGGCGCACTGTAAAAGCATGAAATGTCACAGTGGACCACGTTCCGTCTTCGCGCGTGAAGACAGTCCTCCATCAACACATCCCTGCCGGATGACGTAGGCCGGAGCTCCAAACGTGAGAATCGCCGCGCAGCTGCTTTTCACCCGTCAGCAAGCGATAGATAAGAGCTGTCGCGCGCCTCTGGAGGTCAAGCGGAAAAGACCCCATTGTTACGGCAGGGTTGAAATGCTCTGGGAAAACTTTTCCCCGTTAGTATTTAAAAGATTAATGAAACCATTATTTCAACCACCATGAACTGCAATTAGTCTGATACACTTATATTTGCCGTTACGCCAATTATATCATTATGGTGCCAGCACTTTTTGAATACAAAGTTGTTGTCAATCCACCTCTCGTCAATACACTATTTGACGGCCTTCTTTCCCTAACATCCTCATTTGGATGAGATCTCTTGTTCTCCAATCTACAATATCTGCTCTCTCGACCAAAACTTTTCGTTTTGAATTACACTTCCATCTGTATTCCATATGTTCCATTCACATCCAAAGTGACTTTTCTCCCCAAGGAAAATTTATCTTTTCTTTAATTATAGACTGCATTTTCGTTAACGTGCGCACTTGCTTTTCACGGACGTAAAAATCACAGAGCATTTCTGATTACGCATAAAATCGTGACAGCACTTATTTCATTCGGTGTAACATTTTCTTTACGAATTGTTTTAATGCTAGTTACTCCAACACCAATGTATGCCGCTGCTCTTTCTATGCCTTTTGTCGTAGTAACCAGTAGATGAATCACCTGCCTCAATTACACTCACTATGAACTCCTGACCTTCACTGTGAATTGTCGAATTTCATTTCGAATTCGAATTTGGTTTTGATTTTAAATAATATTTTTGCTCGGACTAGTGTTCCTGTCATTCGGCGGGGCGCGTAATTCCGGTTCACACATACGTGGTTAGGCCAATTTTCCAAAAAACGGTGGGAGCAAAAAAATCATTGTTGGTGTAGTTTCTTAGAATAGCATTTTGTTTTTAGTGTAGGAAAAGAACAACGCAATTTGTGGGGTACTTCGGTATTCATTAGGATTTATGTGCTTCCATCCGTGGGTATTTGGATTCACAGTGTAATAAAATAGAATTTTTTATGGATAGTATCGTAAGACAAAACACGGAAGTCTTGAAAACTATACTGTTGCGTAGTGCATTGTATTGTTGTTAATGCTTTGGAAAAGCACTTAAATTTAAAAAAATAATTTCGTATGGAATAATGTCATTGTTATTTGCCATTCCGGTGAACACATGGAAGGTCGAGTTTAATTTTCCAAACACCGCTGAGAGCAAAAAATTCAATGTTGGTGTTCTTTATTAGAAAAGTATTTCCTTCTTACTGTAGCAAAAAGGAAATTGCAATTCGTGGAGTAGTTTGGTATGTATTAGGAGTTATGTGCTTCCATCGACGGATTTTTGTAATCTCAGTGTAGCGAATTAGATTGTTATCCATATAGGATAGTATCGAAAGTCAAAAAATTGAAAACAATACTGTTGCGTAGTGCAATGTATGATGTTAATGCTTTGTAAAGACATCTGAATTTTGAAGTATATTTTGGGTTGGAATAGTGTCTTCGTAATTCGGCACGGTGTTCCATTACGGAGCACATATGCTTGGTTGAGTTTAATTTTACAACACACGGTGAGAGCAAAAAAATCATTGTTGGTGCAGTTTATTAGAACAACATTTCATTGTTATTCTTGGAAAAGGACAATGCAATTGGTCGAGTAGTTTAGTATTTATTAGGACATGTGTTCCTCCTTCCGTCGCTTTTGTTATCCGGAAGTTGCGCCACTCCCGTGCACTCATACGAAGTTGAGTTTAATTTTCAAAAAATCCATGAGAGCAAAAAAATCATTGTTGGTGTAGTTTATTAGAACAACATTTCATTGTTATTCTTGGAAAAGGACAATCCAATTGGTCGAAAAGTTTAGTATTTATTAGGATATGTGTTCCTCCTTCCGTCGTTTTTGTTATCCCGAGATCCCGCCACTCCGCTGCACTCATACGAAGTTGAGTTTAATTTTCAAAAAATCCATGAGAGCAAAAAAATCATTGTTGGTGTAGTTTATTAGAACAACATTTCATTGTTATTCTTGGAAATGGAAAATGCAATTGGTTGAGTAGTTTAGTATTTATTAGGATTTGTTTGCCTCCTTGCGTCTTTTTTTTTATTTTCAGTGTAATGATTTAGATTTTTTTATAGATAGTATTGAAAGTCAAAGATTTGAAATCAATACTTTTGCATAGTGCATTGTATTGTAGTTGATTCTGTGATAAGACATTTTATTTTTGAATGATATATTTCCTTCGAAGATTGTTTTTGTTCTTGGCGGAGTATCCCTATCTTGCGCCACATACGTGTCATTTTGTTCAATTTTTCAAAAAACGGTTTGAGCAAAAAAATCATTGTAAGTGTAGTTCATTAGAATGAAGTTTGATTTTGTTTGTTGGGGAAGGCCAATGCGATGTGTTGAGTATTTTAGTATTTAGTAGGATTGATGTGCCTCCATTGGTGTGTTTTTGGGTACCCAGTTAAAGGATGTACAATTTTTTCTTCGATAGTATCGAAAATAAAAAAGTTAAAAATAATATTGTATATTGTATTGTATTGTGGTTGATGTTATGTGAGGATAAATTGATTTTGAATTAGAGTTTTGCCTTGATGAGTGATTTTCTTATCTTGCGAGAGTGCGTTGTTCCGGTTGACTCGTGAGTGGTTTTGTTGAATTTTGCAAAAAACGTTGAGAGCAAAAAAATCAGCGTGTGTGTACTTTGTTAGAACAATGTTTGGTTCTGTTTGTTGGGAAAGGACATTGCGAAATATTGAGTAGTTTAGTTTTTATGAGGAATTGTATGACTTGAATTGTGTTGTTTCTTGACAGTAGTGTAAAGAATTAATATTATTTATAGGGAATATTAAATGTTGAATATTTCGAAACAACATTGTTGGATAGAGAATTGTTTTGTGGTTATTTTTGTGTCAAGAAAATCTAATTTTGATGGATAGTTTTTTTTCTACGAGTAGTTTTCTTACGCGTAGTTGTTGCGCCTGCCGGGCATTTCGAAAATTCGTTTTTTCTAAATTTTCGAAAAACGGTAAGAGCAAAAAAATTAATGTTTATATATTTGAAAAGCACAAAAATAGCACAATATTTTGTGTATAAAGAAAATTTGTTTTGGCTAATTGGCTTTGCCAGCTTAACATTAAGCCAGCAAAGCCACCCGTTTTTGGAAAAACCGTTGGAGCAAAAAAATTAATTTTTGGATATTTGGAAAGCACAAAAATAGCACAAAATTCTGGGTATAGAGAAAATATGTTTTTTGAAAATGGCTTTGCCAGCTTAACGGACGTGAGGGGCAGGCCGGCAGATGCGGGGTCGCTCATATTGGCGGCAATGCGCACCTCGTCAGCGATCGAACCTGGTGGCAAGCGACTGATGGATAGCCCTGTCAATCGGCGGTAGTGACAAACTGATGAAGCGGTGGCTCGGGTCTACGTCTGCGGGTTGCCAGTGGATCAAACCTTTCGGGAAACAGAGTGGACGCGTCCCAGCTCACAAAAGAATCGTTGTTCCGTCGAATACTTTGCCAAGCGAACACCAAAAGAAGGACTCGCTTGGAAACTGTGTGTTTTAGCCCATTGACTGCCAAAGGCACAATGAAGGGTAACATTTATGCTAGGGCCATATTCTAAAGAAGACCGGGAGCCACACCATTTTTTCACTTGAATATTGGTGAAATTATTTTCAGATGTTACTAAAAATAGTTTTAAAAATTAAATAAATTGTCACACATGTGATTCACACACGAGGGACACCAATGACCCTCATGGCCCCGCACGTACACATTTACATGAGGGTCACCAGTGGGTCACAATTTTAGAAAGAGTAAGTGCTTCATCAAATTCAATGATATTCAGGGTGTTTTAAAGGAAAAACAAATACATAAATATTAAGTGCCTTTTAGTAACAAAAGGAACTGTATTGAAGAAAAAAAACTACAAAACAAAATACTACATGGAAGTTAGCCTATACAATACAATTACGCTACTACAAGCGGTAATTTAGAACACTAAGATCATTCTGTATCATTCTTTCTTCCCTCAGTTAAAGAAATTTTAAACTAAATCAATTAGAACCCCCCTGGGAAGATACAGACCTTGAAATAAACACCAGCGTGAGGCCCACCCGTGACCCTCATGGCAGTCAATGTGCTAAATTAGGATTTCCGGTCCGCGGTTGGACCAAGCCCGTTTATTGTGGCCAGCAAAAGGTTATTAGTAGACATCGGATGTTTAGGGAAATGCGTATTTTTTTCTAGCGAACGTATTTAAAGGCTAATAATATATGTGCACGAATCATGACAAATTGTGACATATGACGAAGTTTTATAATGCTTATTTTTGCTTATTTTAGCATAAGTGCCTTTTATGCATAAATGCCTTTTCTTTAGAATTATTGCACGTTTTTGCCTTTTATGTATTATTTTTATATACAATGCTAAGATATAAACTCGGCCATGGTCCAACTTGACCATTCATTACTAAACCTTCAATTCACTTATTTGTATTTTGAAATATGAGAGAATTCCTGAAAGTATACCAACATATTTTTCTCCATTTCCCTATTCCATAAACACTAGCCATGTTCTGAGAAAATTGTCGATTGACAATACACCGAGGGCACCTGTAGAGTGGAAATAAATGCAAATTCCCAGGTTTCAGTGTTGCTAATTTTGGACTTCTAAAATATATGTCAGACGCGTCAGTAGATGTTCAGAAATCCTTCTCTGTATTCAAACTGGTTTTGTCTTCCTTTCGTTGCAGATTTAAAATTGCGATCCTTGAAAAGTTACTGGTAATATATTGCAATGGAAACTATTAAGAATAAAATGTAAAGGAGTTGAAAATATGTATGGAGTTTTACAAATAATTTTATTGTGAATGTAATTTATGACAGTGCCTTTTTTCTCCTTATTCTTGACATTTTCAATGCCTTTTTAGGCGCCTAAAATGCAATTTTTAGTGCCTAAACATCTGATGTCTAGTTATTAGTCAAAAATGAAAGTTCCTTGCATACACGTCCGGCGAGAACATTGCGCTTCTAGCGTATGCACGCTGTCAGGGACAACCCCCCCTCAATGTAAAAATAGCTTGTTTAGATTTAAGATTTTTTTCTATTCAATTCAGTCATTCAAAATCATCCCAAAGTGTTTCCCTGCTGTATGCATGATGCGGGCTGTTATCATTAAGCAGCGGATTTTTGCCTATTTGCCGATTTTGATCCTTCAATTGAAAATGCAGTATTTTAGGTTACTTATTCATTTTGAGGCATTATTGGCATTATATTTTAATACATCTATTGCTTCAAAATGCATAAGTAACCTCAAATATTGCGTTTTAAATTCGAGGATAAAAATCGGCAAATAGCCAAAAATCAGCAGCTTAGTTATCACGCATGGTTCATTTTCTCCTCCTAACCGTTTCAGAGCAGCCGCGCAAACTTCCCATATCAACAATACGGAGAAGTCAGGGGTGGATTTCCCCAAAACTGTAAATATGGCCCGCAACCACATTCAAGGTTGTAGTTGTGGCCCTTGAGGCAGAGGCGTATCTAGGTATTCAGGCGCCCATGGCAAGGAAAGAATTTGCGCCCCTGTGGGGATGCTTGAAATGCTGTGGGGATGCCCTGTGGGGTTGTTGTTATTCGTTTTAACGAGTATACTGCAAATAGCGCCCCTAGTGAGTGGCGCCTATGGCACGTGCCATGCCTGCCATACCGTAGATACGCTACTGCCTTGAAGCCTTGGACACCCCTGTCTAGATAGATAAACGAAATGGGGACCAGGCTACCAATTTTTTCTCTTGCGCTTGTTTTCCTTTTTACTTTATCGCATACTTCTAACATAGTACGAAAATACTGAAGATACTACTTACGTATAACGTTACGCGAAGTGCTGCGGCAAAAATTGCAACTTTTTGGCAGGAAAACTAGTATTGTGGGGTCCTGATACCGAAAAATTGGACAAATGTTTTTTGTATGTAATAAATTATTTCCTGTAACACGCTGTGTATGCAAGTTCACGTTTTGAGGGTCCTTAAAACAAAAAACTTTACTGAAAAACGTCCGTCTGACAGTGTGCAAACGCTAGAGCCTAACGCATTCAAAGGATTTTCTCCAGAATTGCACTATCGATCTCTCCGGTCTTGAGGCTCTGCGAATTTGAAACAAATATTTTAAATTTTCAAACTGTTCTCTGAAATTTTCTACAATTAAAAAATAGTATTTTTTTCTTCGAAATTGCTAATTCGAATGTCTCTCACTTTCTTTGGTGAACTTTTTCACGGGAGATCAGGTCGTAATGGCAACTCTGTGAAACCGCAGTTTGAAATTCTCAAAATTACTTCTAATTTTTCGCGATGTTTCTCGCTGCACGGAGAGCAGTTTTGGACTGTAGAAATAGTGTCATTGTGTTAGCTGTAAAAGAATTAGTTTTCCCACCTAATGTGCTAAGCAGTAATGAGTTTTAAAGGTGATTAATTTATTTATTTATTTACGTCAAAAAACACTTAAAAACTGCTTATGACGAGCTATGGGGAGAAGTGAATTTTGTGCACGTTTTCATAATTCTGTGATCTCTATCCTAAACCATATTTTAGTCGAATTTTGAATACAGAAAAGAGAGGTTTTTTTCGAGTTTTGTTGACAAAATATTCGCTCCTATATAATAAAATATATTTTCAAAGGTAAATTAGCTATAAATTCCTGCCATTAACCCTCATGTTCTTCATGAAAGAATAATACTTTTTTCCGCGATAATATGAAAAACGATAATTTGAATAACTATATTTCCCACTGAAATTCAGAAGACGTGCACAAATAATGAAGTTACATTTATGTCCAGAAGCAAAACAAGGGACCATCTCAGCATTTGCTCAAGGATCAGGGAAACTGGACGAAAAACCTGATCGAGATGGGGGCCATCAACCCAGAAACTGTGGTACAATACTTGTTACAGGTTCTTTAGAATTATACAGTCCAAATGATAAATAATTACATTAACTATCATTGTTAAAATTAATTCTACTTTCCTTTTTGATGCTCGGTATAGTCTCGAATTGTATAGAAACAGTTATGCAGCAGAAAAGATTTTACTTGGGACTTAAACTTTTCTATTGAATTTAATCGTTTAATGTCTTCTGGCAAAGTGTTGTAGAGTAATGTACATGAATTGTATGTGAATTTTTTGTAGTGAGCTGTTGATACTGCCACTTGGTGAATATGATTACTACGTCGTGTGTTATACTTATAGACATCGGCGTTTGCTGAAAATATATTCCCGCCCTTAAGTAAGTCATTTTTGACAAAAACTACTGATTCGTAAATCAGGAGACAAGGTAATGGTAAAATTCCTAGATTAATAAAGAGTGACTTACAAGAATCACGTGGGTTGGATTTGCTTATTATTCGTACTTTTTTTTTTTTTTTTTGTAATCTGAAAGTCTGTGAGCTATAAGATGTTTCCCCAAAATATTATGCCATATCTCAGGCGGGAGTGAACATTGGCAAAATATACACAACGAGCTGTATGAAGGCTGACGGAATTTGAAAGAATTCTGAACGCGTAGCATAATGAACTTAATTTTGTGTTCAATTCATTTAAGTGGGCATTCCATTTGAGGTTTGACTGAATTGACAGAACTAAAAATTTTGTTACATTAACATCAGTCAATGGCACACCGTTCATTCACCGTGATGCCTGCAATGTGCTAATATGGACAGAATGATGTATTATAATTACATAATCGTTTCCTACGCGAGAAAATCCAAAAAGGTATTTGCAAAGTTTAATTCATTTGGTCGTTCCCTACCTTTGTATGTATGATATAATATTTAGATGCATATTAATAGAAATCTATATGTGTATGGCAATTTACATGGGCAGACAATACAGATGCGTAGTAAAATAAGAAAAATAATTTGATGACACAGGACGATAAGTTTATCTAAATAATTTCCTACTTTTAAAAAAACTGTGGATAGTCCGTTCTCCTGAACCATGTATTACTACATCATTAAATTGAAATAATAGAAACAAAACAAAATTTGTAAATTTCACATAAACAAAACAAAGCCCAAATGTATGAGTGTAACAGTACACCCTTCACTCACATTCTAAAATATTTAATTACGAAAGTGCCAAAAAACCAAACTCATTTAACGTAATGGCACAGTGTTTGACGCCGACCTTTGCGCAGACGTAAACTCACTCGCCCGAAAAGACAAAACAAAGCGTAAAACAAGGAAAATCATTATAAAGCGCGGCCTGTAATTCCCCGAGGCAAATGTCACAGAGTCCGTCCTCTATAATCCTAATGAAGAGTAAGCACCGGTTGGGTTGGCTCTGCAGCAGGCGCCAGGGAGATCACAGAGAGAGTGGAAAATGGGAGATGGGTTCATTCTCGCGAGCGATTGGCTAATAAACCGGAGGCCGGATCCGGCGACGCGGCTTATCCCCCGTCCTCGCGAGGACTGAGGACGCGGCGGGCGTTCGTTGTTTGGAAGCCGATCAAAGTCGCGCCGCCCGGAGGCTTACAGGGAGACGGCGTCGCGCGAGGATTATCATCAAGAGGCGCTTCTTCGGACGGAGGTTCGCCTCTCGCTTTTCACTTTTCTCTCAGCCGCGTCGGCGTACGAAAATGAAATTCCTCGGAGATCTAGGCCGTCTTGAAGGCGTCGGATTCTAAATAATCTTAGCGACGTTCAGATTACTCGAATGAGGCCTTGTTCAGGGCGAAATTCACTATTCCTGGGACTCTTGAATAGCTAAGATCTAGGAAATCTTCTTTGCGGAATGAGCGGACGCTATAATCAAGAAGTGTTTTTGACGGGTGGAAATACTCTCTCGCTTTTCACGGTTGTTTTGGCTGCGTCGCGAATGAAAATGAAATTCACTTGAGATGGAGACCGTCTTGAAAGCGTTGCCTTTTAAATAATGTTACCAACAATCAGATTTCTGCAATGAAGCCTTCTTCAGGACGAAATTCACTATTCCTGATCTCCCGGACAGCTACGATCTACTAGATTTGATCCAAGGAAATCTTCTTATTGAAAATTAACGAACGCCGACAATTAGCATCAAGAGGTTTATTTGATGGGTGGGAATGATCAAGCTTATCACATTTGATACAGCTAGTACTTCAAACACGACAATTATATTTCTTAGATATCTAGGTAAAAGTAAGCTTTGTCTTGAAGCAAGCTAGGTCGTCTTGAAGGCGGCGTGTTCTAAATAATTATAATATCATTCATATCACTAAGATGAGGCCTTTTCGAAGACGGAATTCACTCTTTCTGCTCTCCTGGAGAGTCAAGCTTTAATTGTTTCTGGAAGATAAACTTTTCTTTTTTGTTTCAACTACGTGGCGTACAAAAATAAAATTAATTTTAGATCTGCGACTAAATTTTAGGAACTATTTTTGCCATATTTGCTAGGACGACGAAGATTATTGTCAGGCGCTTCTTCGGTTCAAGATTTTTCTCCTGCTTTTCAGTTTAGTCTCCGCTGTGTGACGCACAAACATAAACTTTTTGTAAACGACACTCTTGTCAATGTTCCAAAAGTTTTTCGATCATCCTGAAAAGATCACCTGTAGAAAATAATTAATTATTCCTTGTGGCCCAAATGTTACATATAATGAAATAAACATACGAAACATTCAGCAACATATATCTGATTTTTGCTAAGTGCAACCCAGGAAAAATGGTTCATTCAATCAAGTGTTACAATATCATGTTTAAACCCCACGCGTACCAACGGTAGAGAAAAATAATTTCTCTATCTCAAGTTTTAATTATCTTAATTCCTCTTCGCAAAATCGCTATTTTAACCCCTGTCCCATTCTAATTATTTTTATGCCGAAACTCACGCATTTCAATATAAACACTTCTTTACGTATTTACACACGTAAACAAAACGAAAACCAAACATCGTCTAAAATGTTTGGAAAATCGGGGACATTTTTCTGCCTTCCTCTGTAGATTTCCCTTCGATACATCCACCACCTGCTGCTGTTTGTCGGCGCGCCTGGTCGCGAAACCTCTTTCGCCGCTGAAAACACTTAATGGGCGCTTCGCTGCTCCTTGTGTCCCCTTCCTTCACCCGCCATTTCCGCTCAATCGCCGGTTGCTCAACAGGACATTCATCTTGTGCTCAAGATCTACTACGTCAGGGCTATTCGACCGCTGTGGTTTTCCTTCTCGAGAGCAGAGTTTGTATCTTTGCGAACTTGAAGTTATATACTACGCTGATAATATGAGTTATAAGAAGCTGATTATGATCATACATACATACCTACTCGTACATTAAACTTACTCTAACATGCATTATACCAGAAGACACATAGTGCGACAGAACTCCCATATTTGACAAAGATTTTTGGAACACTAGAGAATGGAGCACATAAGATTGAGAGTTCGTAGATCACTCAGCCCTAAGGATGGGAATGAGAAAGGAAAGACTTCGTGCAGTCCGCAGACCCGCGGATTCAGGTCGTACTGCTACATCCGCTTGGAGTTGATTGGAGGAAACCACGAAAACGAGCGGTAAGGGGTCATCCATAAATATATTACGGGGGAGGGAAGGGGTCTGAGGTAGCGTCACGCTGCGTTACACTGAGATAGAGTAAGTTACAAGGGGGAGGGGGAATTGAAAATACTCGAAATTTGTGTTACGTAATTTATGGACGGCCCCTTATGGCAGGTAGCATCTAGAATTCTCATTCAGGCAGTGTTGAGGATCATATTTACTTGATGAAATTCTGTCACTATGGAAGCTCCTGTCTATGATGACTGGGATGAAGGCGTGGTACAGAAAGGTATGGCAATAGTACTAGGTACTTTGCAAGAATTTTTGCTAATGAGGGATAGCAAATCTTTTTTACTACACCTTTGCCTTTTGTGCCTTTGCCTACCATGTGCTTTTGTCGGTACAAATGTAATACAAAAATATCCTTCTAATATCCTGCTGAGAATATCTAATAACAATATGAAATTAGAATAAACCTACTAGATGAACTTGAAAGCATTGGAGGAGACATATACTACCTGTCCCTCTACCTTGCCCACCCCCTAAGGACGCCTGTGCCTAACATTACAACTACAAGACTAATGTATATACAACGTGAGTAACACTACTATACTTGGATTTAAACATAATTGCACTTGACGTAAATCAGTTGTTACGATGTCATCCAATCGGGAGGATGATCGTGGCCATCGTGACGTCACTGTAGTGATGTGTAAGCTCCCGATTGAATGACACCATAACATTTGACGACCTGTCAAGTGCAGCTCTAAATAAATCGGGATATAATATAAAATTTAACATAATTTTTGTATCTAATTTCTTTGTTTTCTTTGTATTGTGAATGTATAATGTATGTTAATTTTTTAGTCATCAGTAGTTAATTAAAACACACACATTTACACACAAATTTATCATAATTTATTGTTGTTTAACTTATTACAGGCAACAACTACGTTTCGGGAACCTGGATTTACTCTCATCACCACGTCTCTAAAGTTCTTGAGATTTTACCTAAATATAGAAATATTGTTTGAAAGAATTTTGTGCCAATGAAATATGTATCAGTTTAATTTATAAGTTTCATTGAGTACAGTATCACTCGTAAAGTACTTTACCATGACCATGCACGTTGCTCGACCTTAAAAGAACCGGCGCGGGATGCGTAATCACTGGGTCTCGGACTCTGATGACATGGCATCTTTTCATTGGTGCATTCCAGACGTAGGTAACATGTAAATGAACGTTTATCATAACATATTGGTGATAGAAATGTATAGTTATTGGGCCATTTTTAGTCAGTTTTCAATTTTTAGGTCATTTTCCTGGATCTTTACGTCATTTTTATAATTTTTACGTATTTTCTTTCCTTTTCGTGTTTCTTTATTAGTGAATGTTTCATTCATTTACAATGACATTCTAAAATGAAGTTTTTTATTTATCAACAATGCACGACGAAATTCACTATTGCAGTGGTCTCCAATTTTTGAACTCTCAAATTACATGGATTTTCAGTGACTTTTTCAAAACTGACGGTTGGAAGATCGGAGCTAAGGATTACATTTCCTCCACAAATAAGGACTTCGTATTAAATATAGTTTGTTATAAATAAATTTTATTTACAATTGTAAAATTTATTGAATAAATAAACATATTCCAACAAATATTTGATTATTTTAAAAAAAACTTAGGCTATTTCCCCTCAATTTTAAGTCATTTTATAGGACATTTCCAAAGAATTTTTAGGTCATCAAAATCCGCGCCCTGGTAATCACTCGGACACCATCGCTAGCGCTGTCGGCGCTGTCGCTGCTGCTCTGCTGGTGCTGTTGCTGCAGTTGGCGCCGGCGCCCCAGGGAATCGCTGCTCGCCGCCGCCGCCAGCGCCCTCCGGCGTCCATCTCGTTAATTAGCCCGCCGCCGCGGAGGAAGCCGGGACATTTCTTCCTTTGATTCATGGATTCTTTTGTGAGCCCGCGGGCGCGGGCGGGGCGCGGGGGTATGATCCCCCTTGTGTGGCGGGGACTACACCGATGCCCTTTAGGCGGAAAGAACATTCCATTAATTATTGAGATGGCTTCGCTCCCGGGGCCGGCGCGGGCGGGGGCGGCGGCGGCGGTGGCGCGGGCGGCGGCGACGGCAGTGCGGGCGGTGGCGGTGGCGGCGGCGTGCGGCTGGGAAAGCCGGTCTCGTTAGCGAGGGCGGACGATGCACTGTGGGCCGTACGCGGCCGGCTCCGGATGGGTCTTGTACGTCCGTGTCTAGTGAATCCGGTGTACGAAAGGGTCGTCGGAACTGATGTCCTGTAAAACCGTGTCTTGTCAGTTCGTGCCTTCTAAGACCGGGTTTTGTAAGTCGAGTCTTGTGCTTTTCGATCTTAAATATTTCTTCGTTTTTGATGAGGACTATTCATATTCAATTCTACTGACCAAATGTCGAATTTAAGGAGTTTTTAAAAGGGCAAACTATAAAACCTCTATTTTATATTTAAATTGTCTGCAATAAGAGTGCACAAATAGTATGTTTTATATCTTTTTTTCAACAAATCATCGAAATTTTCGGAAATTCGAAAGTTAAATATTTTAGACACTCACCTAAAACCACTTCTTGATATTACATAACTTCTTCTTCTTTCTTCTTCTCCTTCTTATTTCGTCTTCTTTCTTATTTTGACTTCTGCTCCGTGGTAAGCCACTGAAGGCTTGTTCCAATTCGAAAGGCCATCCTGTCATCTTCTTCTTGGGCGTCCTATAACCCGATATCCAAAGATTTTTTAGTTGTCTTTTTGTTAATCTTGAGTTTTCCATTCTCTTAATACGATTCGTCCTTTGGAATTTGCATTCTTTAATTTTGTCATTAACATTACAAAATGTTAGGGTGGACCTAATCTCCACACTTGGAAAATGATCTGCCAGAGTATGCTCTGCTTCATTTCTCAAGAAGCACATTTCTAATGATTTAATTCCCCGTTTCTCTGCTCCATTCAATGCTCCGTTCAAGAACTTTGTTAACCACTTTTTTAAATTAGAAATTTAAATTATGTCAAGAACATTTTTTAAACATGAGTCGTTTACGCGAATTTTTAGACATCAGTTGTTATAAACACCGTGAGGACGCACTGGGGCCGCTGAGCTGTCGAAAGAACACCGTGTGTAATATTTTGAGCGTTGGACAAAAGTCGTGCGACCAACGTATTTGGTGGAGCTCTGGCCACAAAAAGCCATGCAATTCAATTCAAGTGTAGAAATATTTTGCGCTAAAACCGTTCAAAATAATTTGAAGAATTATGTGGTAGCACCACTGATTTTGATAACCATTGATTTTGGCACCACTCGTTTTGACACATGATCGTATTTATTTGCTTTCCAAAAGCCAGAAGTGTCGATACAAATCTCTCTCGCCTTAATATCACTTGTTGTTTAAGTTTTCCTATGTCTCTCTTTTCTCTCTCTTCGTACTATATTTCCGATTTTACATTTCTGCTGTGACCGCCCGCGGGCAGACAAATGTCCCGCCGCCGTGCCGCGTCACAGCATCGGAGGCGCCACCAAGCGAAGCGGCGGACAGCGGCAACGGGCCGGCCAGCGCCGGGTGCGCGCGCCCGTCTCGGTTGAACAGGCGCGTCAAGACTCGCCGCTGTCCCTATGGTAGGGCTAGTCAGCGAGCGACCGCAGCGGGCGGGCTATAAAGCGGCGCCGGCCCAGCCCCAGAGCGGCAGAAGCAGGACAGCGAGCTTAGAGTACGGGTCGGCAGCGAGGTGTACAGCGTTCTGGTGAAGAAGATTCTGGTGGCAACGACTTTGGCTTTCTACTTCGGACTACCCTTCTGGATTCTTGGCGACCCCTGCATTTTCGGCACATCTACTGGCTATCGGTGACCCGGCGAAGTTTCTCTGCTTTCTCTCCTGGATATACGGCGACAAGGCTTTGTACTCTGATACGTAAATATTGTAACCAGATTGTTAATAAACGAAACTTGTTGTTTCTGAAGCTCACGTCGTTGGTTGGATACTACAATTTCTGTGTCTGTTTTCACTTGTTTTTACTCTCATATACTTACCTCTCATATATTAAACTCTCATATTTCTGTTTTTCTCTTAATCCTCAATACTTCTCTAAATTTTCCATGGTTCAACCACTTATTTTCACTCCCTGTTTCTTTGCACACCTCGTATCTTTACGTCCTCTCCCTCCAGTAATTTCCTCCACTTCGCATTCGTATATTATTTTGCATGTTATTTTCTGTTCATTATTCCCTTCTCTAACATTCTTTAATATTCACCCCATCTTCCATTCTATTTTTAGGAAGCACGACAATCGTTTGTCGGTTCTTTGTTCTCCCATTACTCATCACTCACTATCTCAGTTTTATTCTACAAATACTATATACCTCCTGTCATCCTGTGAATTGTTATGGCTCCACCAAGCTAAGAATGAAGGAGATGATTGCGGCGTTTCGTGGAACGAACAGTGTAAACACGTGTCTGAACAGTCAGTTTCGCTAAAAAAGAGTCGCGAGGAGCATGAAGCGAGTTGTTTATCAGTATAGCTTTGGGAAATATGAGTTCTCGTCAAGGCGTGACACTTCGCGGGCAGACAAGACGCCTTGCATGTAATGTTATTCAATTTTGTGATAGTGAAAAAGACAGACCTAAAGTACCTACAAGAAGCACAATTAAACGTACTGCAGCAGCAAGTTTAAAGTTATCTGAAGCTCAGAGACATGAGTTTTTGATAACATCACCGGAACCATAAAAAATGACACCAAAAAGAAAAATTGTTATGGATGAAATGAAATAAAATGTTATGGTTGAAGTCAAACATATTGCATTCTTCTTCATTCATCTGTTTTTATACTTTATGCAATTTGTGAGGTATGCAATAAAATACCAAAACATTAAATTTACTGTCATAAGTATTTAAAATATTCTTCATTACTGTGGTAGTTGCTTTTTACATAATAAGAATTTGATTTGATATATATTCTGAGAAACTACTTAAGTTAAATTAAATGATTTACAAGTATTTGAATGTTACATTACAAATTTTCTGCTCATCAAAGGAATTGGACCAAAATTGAATCATTCCGCAGAAAAAAAATAAAATTTTATTTCTTCCTATATGAGGTGAGGCATGTCCAAATACAATTAAAATATTAATTGGAAAAATATCAGATTTGTGTCGAAATAAATCGTCCTTTTCCCGAAATAGTTTGCAAAGTCCCATTTTTAATTTGATTTGAATGTCCTTATATCTCCGTCTCTGACGTTTCGGCTATAAACACAGTGGCGCGCTCCTGTTAACATCATTCTCAACTTGGTCGAGTTATACCTAATGCACCTTGAAAGCTGTCGCCGACTACAAGTCACAAATGCTTATACGACAGTATGTTTCAACCAAATAGTTCGTTGTGTGGGTCACTGCGTAGTTTGCTCGCATGGTTTACTGCATGGTTCCGCCAAGGGGCTCGCCCGCGAGATTCGTTCACTCGACCTGCCAGTTGGATATGTCTGTGTGGTTTGCCCATACGATAAGACCGGGGGGTTGCCTGCCTGGTTCAGCGTGGTTCGCCCGCATTACTCGCTCACTCTTATCGCCCGCCTGATTCACCCGCGTGGTTCGGTCGTGTGGTTCCGTCTCTTGATTTCCCCAGGTGCTTCACCGCGTGGTTTCCCTGCGTGGTTTACTGCTTGATGTATCAGAGGGACACGTCCTCGCGTTTCGTTGTAATTCGTTCCGCGTGATTCTCCCCTTGCCCTTGTGGTTCGTCGGCGTGTTTGGGTCCCGGGTTTGAGCCTCGTGGTGCACCCGCGTAGTTCTCCGCGTGATTCGGTCACTTGGTTCGTCCCGCGCTTCACCATGTGGTTTACTGCTAGTTATCCCCGAGGAACGCGCCCGCATGGTTGGCCAGTGCGACTTGCCAGCGTGAGTCGCCCGCGAGATATGCTCGCGTGGTCCATCCGCGTGGCTTTCGTCTTTGTGGTTCGCCCGCGTGGTTTCCTAGCGCGCCTACTGCTGAGGTCGGGGGGCGCGGCCGTGAGGCAGCGGGCAATGTCGGTGAGGCCTTGGCTAAACCCCGCCAGATCCCTTGTTGCCGCCTCCTCCTCCTCGCGAATTCATTTCCTTGCGCACCCAGGCAGAGGCAGCTATGGATCTCCGGCCGCGCAGCGGCGGGGCGAGGGCAGGGATAGGGCGAGGCAAGGGCGGAATGTGGCGGCGAAAGGGCGGAGGTAGAGCGGTGCAAAGGCGGCGATGTGGTGGTGCAAGGGCGGTGCAAGAGAGAGGCAGGGGAGGGAAATGGCGGCACAAGAGCGGGTCACGGGCGAGACAAGGGCGGGGCAAGGGTGGGGCAAGGACGGGACAAGGACGAGGCAAGGACGGGGAAAGGGCAGGACAAGGGCGGGACAAGGACGAGGCAAGGGCGGGACAAGGGCGGGACAAGGACGGGGCAAGGACGGGGAAAGGGAGGGACAAGGGCGGGACAAGGACGAGGCAAGGGCGGGGCAAGGGCGGGTCACGGGCGAGACAAGGGCGGGACAAGGGCGGGACAAGGACAAGGCAAGGGCGGGACGAGAGTGGAACAAGGACGGGGCAAGGACCGAAGAAGGGCGGGACAAGGGCGCGGAAAGAGCGGGAGAAGGGCGGAGCAAGGGTGGAATCATATAATATTCATCATCATCTACACTCCAGTTCGAACCAATTTCTGTTTTTTTATATCAAACATTGAACTGGCTGTTGATCTTTTTACTTTCTGTTCGGACATACGGTCTTCTCACTCTTATGGAATTTGTTCTCTAACAACTTCCGCGGATGATGCTCAACTAATTTTGTGTGTAATCCATTATCCTTTCGGAAACTGATGCACTTTAATAGTATCAGTTGAATAGATAAATTTCACAATTGTGTCTCTTTTGGCGTTTTTACGGTTGAATTTCTGGTGTGTCAATTTGTAGCGTATCTATTGTTGAGATTCTCCATATTTGTGAACTTTGTAAATATGAAAGTGTAGCTAGAACTTAATAATGTTCTTTTGAACAGTTTTTAATCAATTTGTGTACAGTACCTACTTTGATATAGTAAATGACGGTAACTTTAGGTTAAGAATCTTTTCAAAACCATTGATACTATGCGAGTAGAATCAGTTTTCCCTTTCAAGCTGATGAAAAACAATTATTAACTAGCTCAAAGTTGAAAAAAAAATCTCCCTCCTCTTTCTATAGTTTTCAAGGTTCAGAACGTGTATTAGGAAATCTATATTTCAAAATATTTGGTTTCAAAACTACACTTGAATATAAAATGAATGTAGGCGGTTTATATTAAGAAATTCGAAAGAGTATGACTTTCAATTGGTATATTCTCTTCAATAGACTCTTCTATAGATATATTAAAATAGATACTGCAATATTTCCTGTTTATATGAAATAGGATACCATATCATTTTGAGTCCCTTTCAAAAATTGATTTACGATTTTGTTAAATGAAGAACAAAATTCGCCTTTAACCTATTTATCGCCGAATTTACACAATTTTCCCATGAATTAAAATTGGCTGCAAATGAAAATTACCTTCATTTAATCATTACGTACTTGGAAGCACCATATCAGAAAGTGTTCGTCAGCTCATTCTTGGTCTAGAAATTCCACGTTTGCAGAAGATGGTCATTTCGTTTTTTGAGACTCAATTACGAAACTTAAGAAACTTAAATGTGAACCCAAAGCATGGAGCAACATTATCCATTCGAACCACTTGCAGCACTAAATGCGAAAGTAAAGATGGACAAGGTCGTAAGATGGAACCACCAAAGCGTGCAAGCCCTAAGCTCTCACTTTCATCTTAACGTAATCTGAGACCAACTCACTAACATCATGTATCGATATCGCAGTGAGATAAAAATCACTTCTATTGTTTTCAACAAATTGTTTATTTGCAATTACAATACAGCGTCCATACATTCTCGCAAAACAAAACAAGTTGAAATCAAAGCTCTCTCTGCGCGAAGCGCCTATCTGTACGTGTTTCCATCGCACGATAAATAGCGTGCACGATAAATATAGTGCATAGACTCCGCGCTCCCCATGCGCGAACCGTAGACCTCACTGTGTACTTCATGCTGGCGGAGCGGGGTTAGTCTCCCGACTGTAGAATCTGGACTATGACTGCACTCGCCAGGGTGCCGGCTCCCTCCGTTTAAAGGGCCGATGGCAGTGAGACTCGCACTCGAGCTAGAGCCTGCTAGGCCGTGCCCACGGCTTGCCGCTGCTGCTGCCGATCCCCGATAGAGCGCGCTGCCTTTGCCGCTCGCGCGCCAAATATAACAGTCATGCGCGGCCTGAAGCGCGACATGACACTTCTTCTTCTACTTCTTCTTCAAGCATTAAAACAACTGTTCCCTTGCGTTTCATTGTTGGTTCATTCATCTTCTCTTCGGTCTTCCAATATTCATTTTTACTCTCGGTTTATACTTCAGAATTTGATTTGCCATTCAGATATTCCGTTCTCTTTGGATGTGGTCTCAAATTTTCTTCAATAGTCAATTTTCCCATTTAGATTATAAATTACTAGGTAGTTTCGAATTTCCTCATACCGTATCCTGTCTCTCCGTGCAGCAGTCTCTTAAAAAATTCCTTTAAGAGGTCTGCGTATGACTTCTTATTGTTCTATGCATATTCTCCATTTCATAAACATACAGCACATACGGGACGGCTGGTGTTGTGTAAATTTCTTGGGTGACTTTCCTGATCATCCGTTTCCACCAAGAAATGGGAGACGTGCATTGAGAACAAAACAAAGGAAAGGCAATATAACAAAAGTGTGAAGTGAATGTAGGGGACTGAGATTAAAATGATGAGTGGAGGAGCCTCTAGGGCAGTTGGCCTAAGACGTTCAAAATGTGACAGTTCGAAAACTAGTGAACACCATAATCTTTTCAGAGAAGTACAGCTCCGCCGACACAGCCTTTCAGACATTCGTAAATGTTTCTATTCTTTGATGGCTTCCAAGTGCGGAGGCGAGTGCGGGGGCGAGTGCGGAGGCGAGTGCAGGGGCGAGTGCGGGAACGAGTGCGGGGACGAGTGCGGGGGCAAGTGCGGGGGCGAGTGCGGGGGCGAGTGCGGGGGCGAGTGGGGGGCGAGTGGGGGGCAAGTGGGGTGCGAGTGGGGGGTGCGAGTGCGGGGGGTGCGAGTGCGGGGGGGGCGAGTGCGGGGGCGAGTGCGGGGGCGAGTACGGGAGCAAGTTCGGTGGCGAGGGCGGAGAGAGGGTGAGGCGAGGGCGGGGAGAGGGTGAGGCGAGGGCGGGGGCGAGGGCGGGGGCGAGGGCGGGGACGAGTGCAGGGGCGAGTACGGGAGCAAGTTCGGTGGCGAGGGCGGAGAGAGGGTGAGGCGAGGGCGGGGAGAGGGTGAGGCGAGGGCGGGGGCGAGTGCGGGGGCGAGTACGGGAGCAAGTTCGGTGGCGAGGGCGGAGAGAGGGTGAGGCGAGGGCGGGGAGAGGGTGAGGCGAGGGCGGGGGCGAGGGCGGGGACGAGTGCAGGGGCGAGTGTAGGAGCGAGGGCGGGGCGAGCGCGGGGGCGTGTGCGGGGGTGAGTACTGGGGCGAATGGGGCGGCGAGGGCGGGGCGAGCGCGGGGCGATAGCGGGGCGAGGGCGGGGGCGAGGGCGAGAGCAGGGGCGAAGGCGAGGGCGGGTCGAGGCCGAGAGCGAGAGAGGGGGCGAGGACGAGGGCGAGCGGGTGGCTGAGGGGAAGGGTGGAGCGGATTACGGGGCGGCGGCCGCCCCCAAGCGCCGCCGCAGAGGCGGTTTATTGCCTCACCTTGTCACGTGATGAACGGCGGTGGTCGCCGCGGTTTCCTCGGAAGCCCCGCCCTCCGCTCCGCGGCCCTCCTCAGCCACTCTGCGCAAACTACCTCCGCCCCTCCCCCTCCCCTCCTCTCCCCGCCCCCCCCCCCGCAGCTGCAGTTCACTTGGTCTCCAGGTCGACAAGGCAACGTGCGGCTCCCATCAGCTCGCTAGGAAACTGATTATGGAAACCCTCACAAGCATCGCTGGATGTAGATAGGGGAATGATGTTTGAGGGACACAAAATAATTAATTGTTTTAATTAGAAAGCTGTTATAAGCATAAACAGAGAAAACTGCACAGACGGAGGATTTAAAAATGGTGTATGCATTCTTAGCATTTCATTATCTTACTGTTCAGCGAAAAAATGAAAGTTCAATATAATGTTAAGAACTACTAACAAGATATCACTTGCTGCGGTAGTGATCATAGAGAGATAGTGGTCCGTATTTAATTTGGTTTAAATAAACTGTAATGTTTTATTCTTGAAATTAAATTCTGATTTAGAAATGTCAGAAGTTGGTGACTTATGCTGGACTATTTATATTTGTTTTTCCTTGGTTTTATACATTACAGAAAATGACCGCTCCAATGCACGTTATGTGACCTATGGGTAGCTAGTATGACTGTTCAAGCCCCACAAAATTTTATTTCATTACTTTCCAATAAATTACTGAGAAAAGGCAATTGAAAAGTTTATCTTTATGGGTATGATCTTGATGGATACGACAAATACATTTTAAAGTTTTTAAGAAGAAATACAGAACAACATGAATTTATTCTTGAAATATTATATTGTTTCTTCTTATTTTTAAACAATAAAACAATAATTGAAATTTATAATGGACTATAATGTCAATATTAATATGTTATTTCACTTTCACAATGAGGTTAAGAAATATTTTAATAAGTTACATTGAAATATGTTCCTTTTCTTTGCTTTCGTTTGGTAGTTTGGTCTTATTTCATACCTCAGTTACAATTGTATGCGGATGAGTAAAATAAATTCACTGATCTAAAAGATATATTCCGTATGTTTATTTTTTAATTACATTTTACAATCCAAGAATGCATATTTTCATTCATCTTACAAAAATAAACCTCGAATTTATCATGAAATAAACGTTTATGGACTGTTTTCTTTCAGATTTGTATGAAAACGTTTACCAAGAAACATCCGAAATAATTAAAAGTATTAAATCACACGGCAATCGTTCTAACACCCCAAACGCGCAGAGAGAACGGCGAGTTTGCATTTATTCTTGCCAAGCTAAGCTAGTCGTTTCTATGAGTGCGATGCAGTTTTCAAAGTACGACATTGGAAAGTGCAGAGCTAGCGCCACCTCCCCTCAGTCCCCCTTCCCCGTCGCTTCCCTCTTCGCCGAGGGGGCCCGCGCACGTGCCCCGCCCCCTTTCGCCCCCGCGCGCAGGGTTTCTGCTCGCTTAGGGCGACCCCGCCTTTCACCCTTCGCCCTGCACCGTTCCGCCGTGCTTCGCCAAGCTAGATCCGCATCCAACACACACAAGTACCCGCATACGCAAGTATCCGCCTGACACCGAAACAGTCGCGTTGTCTCACTCAGTTCCGGCACACTCTTGTCAGTCGAACTCTCAGACCATCCCGATTTCTCCCGACATTCTTTCGAACCGTTCTGTCTCCATTCTGCCTCCACCAGTACCGTATCAAATCCACAATTTTTTGGGTTGGTGTTAATATATCATTTGTAGTGTCTTTAGAGTAACTTTTGCGTTGTGAATTCACGCCTTAAATCATAATTTGATGTTTTTAGTTAATATTTTCTTTAAAATAACATATAACAATCTAATTTCATCCTTCAATCGTTTAGAAATATACATTATGAGTGTAGTTTTGTTTTGATGCATTAATCTCTAACTTAGAGTAACGGTTGTGTTAAATTCGGTCGGAAGTCAGTACTAGCATCGATTTTTTGGCAAAAATAATCCGTGACAAATTGATCGCTATTCAGTTTTAAGTTTGAATTAAATGGCTAACTTCCGAAACTTCCTTCACTACTTACTTGCCAATTTTCCACTTCATTCTCGCCCTGTGTTGCAGTACCTCTACTCCGTGCTGTCTACTCTCCGCATCTCCATTGTTTCTCTCCACTTTGCACTTCTATTTCTGCTTGCCCCCGACACTGCTTGCCCTCACTAGGCTCGGTATTTCTCCCACGTGACTCATCGCCATTCCATCACATCTATTGTTCTTGTCCGCACTCCCTTTTCTCTGTCCTATTCCGCATCATTGCCTAGGCATCACTTCAAATTTGTTCCTACTTCACCATTATTTTTGCCTTCCCTCAGCTCCAAATGTCTAATGTGCCTGACTACCTACCTACCTACCCCCCTCATTATGTTTCTCTCTGACTCTCACTGTACCTCTATCTGCCTCTGTCCCTCACTGTCTCTCTCTGTGTCTCTCTCCCTCTCTCTGTCTGTCTCTTTCCCTCTCTCTCTGCCTCTGTCACTCTCCCTATCTCTGTCTCTCTCCCTCTCTCTTGCCTCCATGGCGACCTGCTCTGCGACATCTCCTGCTGCTTCCTTGCCCCTGCTTCATGCTCGTACTCTTTTCCAATGGTCTTCTTTTCCAGTCACGCTCCTCTCTTCAGTGTCATCCGATTTCCATCCCGATCCATCATGCTTCTGACCTTGCTCTGCCCTCTTCCTTCTCACATTTCTCAGCAACTTCAACTCCCCTTATCCTACCATACTAACTCGATCTTTCGTCCACCTATCCCGCCCCTTCTCAACCTTCGCGGTTCGTGTCCCACCCTGCTCTCGTGTCACCCCTACCCCGTTCGCTATCCGCTTCTTCGCCACACCCCACCCTCCCCATACCTCCCTTCTGAAATCACTCCGCTCTCACAGCCCCCGTCCACCACAGCCAATCCCTTTCCTACCTCGTCTTTCTCCACTCCACTTCACCCACCTCCCACCGTGTTCTCCTCTACACCCATCTCTTCACGTTCCTCTCCGATTCACCACCGTCATCGCTTTCCCCGTTTCCCACCCCGATCCATCCTGCTCCTGCCAAGAGCCCTTCCCCGCGTCGCTTCGTCCGTGTCTCGCCCCGTCCCGCCCCCCTGGACCACGCAGCTTCCAGAAGTTCCCGCGCCCAAACCGAGCCGCAAATCTTCGCACCCTTTTGTGGGCGGGGGCGGCGGAGGCGGTGGCGGCGCGGGCGGCAGCGGGGGCGGTGGGCAGGAACAACTGGAATGCATTAGCAGCGACAGGAATAGTCTACCGCATATATTTTTCCGTTGTCACTGTCCCGTGGCTAAAGAGAACCATATAACTGGGGAGACGGTGTCTTCGGGGGTGGAAGCGAGGGCTCGTCTCGCACTCTAGGGGTGAAGCCAAGTTGTAGGCGTTCGCGCGTCCGCAGATGTTTTAAAACAATCACAGCTGTTGTCTGGGAGGGATTAGGCCTCTTGATGCGGCCTCTGGCAGGGCCCTGCGAAAGCATTGTGTTGTACCCGTGGGCAGGATGTGGGATTGCAGATGTTTTGAGAGGCGATAAAAGCCGAAGATATCTGTTGAAATGGCAAAGTTGGTGACAGGATGTTGAGATTGAGTGCGGCGTGATGGGAATTGGAAAGTTTGTTACAAGTGGTTAGAATGCATTTCGGGATTAAAGTTAAATTCGAAACTGCGAATGAATTATCAGATGACCAGTCAGTCACTTAAGCAAATGAGATAAGGTACAAGTTGTGTGAGTTTAGTGTTTTAAATATCATTACGTTTTGAGTACTTTTACATGATGTAGAAGTAAGAGTTAATGATTCAATGTTGTGTATTGTACTTGTTTGAAAAATATAAATTCCCGTGAATTTGGCACTATTCTTGCGATATGCAAATATAGAACGCTTCCTACAACATTATGACTCAACACAGAAAACAAGAGAACTCGCATTCGTGGTTTTTAAGACTCACGAACATCTATATGTTTCTCCTAAGAAAGTGATTGAAAATGGATATGAAGACATGAAAAACTACCAGACTTACGTTTAAAAGCGAAGTCTCTTTATTCAATAAACTTTGTGCTTCTTTTCTGGTTTTTAATGAATGTATATATCTGGCATTTGAGGTCGGATTAATCAGACTTGCCAGATAGCGGTGTTCCCAAGGCTGGACCAACTTTTTATTTATTTTCCACGCCTGGAGGTTAGGGAGACTTGTTGCGAGCATGACGTATTCCCTATCTTACTTGGCCTGCCTGAGCTTTTTATTTCGCCACACAGCTGGAGAAACTGAGATGATTTGTATTTGAAACCGACATGTTCATATTTGTCCCGGTAATTGTTGTCCCTGTCGGGAATTGAATTTTGAACCCGGGATCGTCTCATAAAAAGATAAAGCATTTTCCATGGGGCCATTTGCTTTTATTATTATTATTATTATTATTATTATTATTATTATTATTTATTATATATTTCTTTTTCCCCTCTACGAAACCCTTTGAAGGTACACAGATTCGTAACTGGATCTCCGATGCTTGTCGGAGACTTTCTGTATTAATCAGATGGATCATACGAAAATGGCTGATCGGCCCTAAGGATGGACGAAGGAAGGATTGAACGCGGTACGTGGCTCGTATTCTAGGGTGCTCAACTTTCGTCTAGAAGTGATCAGGGAAACTACGGAAAACCATCGATCATTTTACGAAATCGATTCCAAGTGTTACACAAATTCACAGAGATAATATCTGTTATAGATACTATCTGACATCTTGCAAGAACGATCCCGCGACCTCCCAATCACTGCGAGCTGCAGACGTAAGGCGTTACCTTTACGCTCAACGCTGCCAATGTTGCTTGTTGCTATTAGAATGTTTTATTTATGGACGGGATTTAGATATATTTACAATAATAATCCATGAAATATGTAGGTATTAATGTAGTTCAAACTTCGATAATATGCCCTAAAATATACCTTATGAAGAAAATTACAACTCATCATAAATTTCTCATAACTTTTGCACCCAGTACATTTATCGCACGCTTTACTTTAACTTAGTCGCTCGATGAAATATCGAGTTACAGCGTTACATGTTCTTTTCGTAATGGAAGGTCTGCCACTAAATAAATTTAACAATTATAATTAGAACTACATTTAAACATAATTATGATAACCCCTTAGCAACCACCTTCATTCCATACAACAGAAAGTTCATTCCTTTTTCAGATTTTCTTTCAGTCACATTTTTATAGGGGAAGTCCTATCTAAAATCTATGCGTGTGAGTTTGTACCTCGGCGTTTCCGGCATTGCTGACTCTGAAGATAGACTGGACGAGTTGTAATTCTCGAAGAGATTCATATTGTCATGTTAATTCATATTATCATGTTCATTCATATTATCATGCAAAATTCAGATATTAGAAATTAGCTACAAGTCCATGTATAAAGTGTCAATGTTGAAAAGAAATTATACAAAAAATAGTTTAATAAAATAAAATTTATTTTATTATTTTTATTTAATACAGTATATAATTTATAATTATACACATAATATATATTTAATTCAGTATAGTATAGAAACATGGGTAACGGCTACCGTTTTCAAGAAAATACGCAGAATATAGAAACTTAATGCTTATTAACATTGAATGCAAAATATGTTTAAATATTTCAGAATTGGGTGTTTCGTATATATACTACCATGTAAGCCTGAATTAGAGGAGAAAAGTTTGCATTTGTATGTAAATCAGGTTCTAATTCTAATATTTTCTCACCCCTAGGTTCGACATAAATTATTTCGTCCCAAACTGTTAATCAACAACCTCTGCACTAAGACACGCTTGTCCCGAGCCACATTTTCCCGGCTGAGAATAAAATCTTAAATGGAACCAGCCAGAAGCAGACAGGCGAAGGAAATGAGTTGCTGCCTGCAATTACGAAGCCAATCCATAAAGCGAGAGGACCCCGCCAGTGCCTCCTGGAGACAGGGCTAACACTTTACGCATGTCTGTCTCCAGAGCCACTGCATGTGGCGCATGGGGTGCGTGGGCCGCGGCGCCGGCGAGACGGCGAAGGCGGCAGGCGAATGCACCGGAAACGCGGGGGACGGGATGGGGAGGGGGTAGGAGAGGGCGCGAAGGGGACCGGGGCATCTGTCGTCCCACGGGACAAACCGCGTGCCTCCGCCACGCGACGGGGGCGGTGGAGAAGGGGCAATGGAGGCCGTGGAGATGAACCTGCTGCTATACAAGAATTCACGTAAGAACAAGCAAGAGTGACAGTTCGCTAAACAAGTGAACATCACATGTAATTCAGAGAAGTATCCCTCCGCCGCGGCAGCTGTTCAGAAACACGTACACCAGTACGCACCTTACATTCAAGACTCGGTTTTCAAATAAACATAATACTTATCACGCAAAAAGTAAATTCCATATAATGTGTATAAAAAAATAAATTTTTAAAGAAGAGCACATAGCACTACACTTCCTAATTTCAATTATTTCTCGTGGCGCACTATATTTTCGTCGGACGAGGACATCACAAAAGGAAGCGTCGAAACCATTTACAAGTTAGCCAACTGCAAACGAATGAATCGAGGAAGGAGAGTTCAATGGGATCAAGGACACAACGACCGCAGAAGCTTCAGTTATGTTGCCAGCACTAGCTGTCAAAATTGCTTGCTCTTACATGAATCTCTCTTTAGACGAAAACGCCGCCCCCAACTCTCGCACGTGGCACTGGGAGGCAGACGGAGTGCAAGGGTCGCAGAGGGTGAAACTGAATGGTGTTGGTGGAGTCGAGATAAATACGAGGACGAGTGAATTGGAATTTATGATGGTTTATTGATTGATTTCCGACAGCGTCAACTGCTGTGATCATTAGTCTCGTAAGTGTAGTGCATAATTTTGTTACGGGAGGTTTTTGTGATCTTTCCCCGTTGGTTGCTGAGACCCGGCGCCGACCTTTTCTTTGACTTGCAGGATTTTCCCCAACCAAGTGTCTCGTACCAGCGGGAAACTATAAGAAATATTGACTAATGGACTTTCTAGTAACAGTGAACAAATTGATTTTATTAACACATGAATTCGTACATACATCAATCAATATGCTACGATATACCAAAATACATAGCAACGAGAGTCATTACTTTTTAATGTATAACCGAAACACAACAATACCAAGTGATGCTATTGTCGTTGCTACGTTCTGTATTATAATAAACAAAACGATCTTCTGAGATGACTTCATCCGGCATGACAAATCCCAATCTATCAGAAACCCCACCTCTGTCAGTACAAGCTCCAGGCTCCCGACTTGTCTCCCGACATGTGTGGTAGTTTGGTGAATTTAAGTGTAAGAGTGTGTAAATAAGGGGTGAGGAAAAAGGAAAGAGGAAGGAAAGATCACGCGCGGTCCGCAGCCCGTTTATTAGGGTACTTCTCCTGCATCCGTCTTGTGAGGATCGGAGAAACCACTGCAAACTATTGATCTGAGTAACCGGCTTCTAGAATTTTCCTCCAGCCAGCGACTGAATTCGACCAAAATAACTATCTAGTGTCAAAACTCCTACCGCCGCCGGGTCTCGAACCCCAAAACCCCCAAAACCGCCCGGTCCCCACAGAAACCCCAAAACCCCACACACATCAGTTGATGCCCTGAGACAATAGAAAGATGCTAAATTGAAAAAAGAGAGCTGCCATAATTTGCTGTCATGCCTAAATATTCAAGAATACTATAAGTTATTCAGTAAGTTCAAGAGTAAAACAGTTTGTTGACAGTACTTAACAAGCTGGTTGCTTAGAAACTGAAATGCAGTAGTCCCCATTCCAAAAAAGAACTTTAATAGACTTTTCAGGCAGAGATTCTATGTTGAACAATCGTGCCAGACAGGGGGGAGGTGGAAATGTGGGGAAAGAGGAAAGTTAGAAATTTGCATGCGAGACAGGTCGTGCGGTGAAACCATTAACTAGATTAGTTTGTATGCTAGGTACGTTTGCATATGTAATTTTTCTGGGAGGTAGTAGATTTGAATCCCAACGATGTAGGATTTTAATGCAAATAGTTGTACTGAAAGATGCCATTATCTCGATGAAAATTCTAGAGTTTGGTTGTCCTGTTACGTTCCCGTAGCTTCCTGCAATCAAGTCCAGACTGTCGCCAGAATAGTACGTGTCACAACGGATTACGATCAATCAGATTGCTATCCTTATTTTTAATACAATTCCTACATTCATTGTTAAGGCTAGGATGATCCCCCCAATGGGACCCTCGTAATCTAAAAACAGAAATCTAGAAACACTTTGGCAGCTCTGGCAATAGGAGTAACAAGGCTTGAGTTCGATTCTTAGGAACCAAAAGGTAATGCCACTCCATTAGATCGAGAGAACAGCATGAATGATACGATCGTAACAATAGATTGTCTGATGAGGTTGTGGCGATTTCATCTACCAGTTATCAAGAGACCTTATAACATAGGAGCGGGGCAAAAATGACTTCCAACCACTGTGTTCGCGTGTAGATTGACAAATAATAACAGCCCCTCTGATGAACTTCGGTTTATCTCGTGTGCTTTCTGGCCCGGGATTCGGGCGACCCCGTAGAGAAGTGCTTTGGCGCTAGCATTCCACTTCCGAACTCCTCAAATCCTTGCCGATCCTTGTGGAATCAGTGGAGTGCTGTAGAGAAGTTCGCACGTACGCACCATTGGTCCATCACCCATTGGCTTATACCGATGTATGTATGATTTATGTATATATACATAAATAATACAATAGTTAACTATCACATACTTAATATGTTGAAATCTGAACACTTTAAACACGTTTAATATAATATATTATATATGTACATTTACCACCAAACGTGTATGACTTGAAAAAAAACAACTCATTTTTAATTTACTCTGTCCGTTTACTGCCCACTGCCTCCGAACGGCTCCGACCGAGTCAAGAATCCGCTCGGGAAATCAGCATTCTGAGCCCTTGACTGTCCCATATCTCACTACTAGGAGGGGGAGTGAATCATGCAACGAACGCACTGTGTGAGGATGCCGGTGGGTGGCAGCGGTTTTCTTCGTCGTTGCCGCCGATGATGCGTCGACGACCCGAGCGATTTAAACCCTTGAATGCATGACATGGGTCAATCTGACCCGAAACATATTTGACACTGATATTTTGGATGGAATGTTTTTTCCAATGGTCGTGTCCGTGTAAGACATCTTTCATTTCGTCATCCAAAATCCGTAGAATGTTGTTTTACAATAATCTACTTATTTGATCGGTGTCCATAAGTTGTTTTATATTGCTCTCCTCTGAATGCATGAGATGGGTCTATATGACCCATATATTTCTCAATGTGTTTGAATTGTTTTAGGTAGCGTTGGTGTTGCTTTGTTTTTACTGTATCGTCTTTGACGTTTGTATATCCGATTTGCGACATTCAACTCTATAATTTTATCTTTTGTTTTGTAACATTCCTTGTTCATATCATTCACATTTTTTGTTTTTTATCATTGTACGCGAGACATTTATATGGCGTGTATTGCACTTTGCCGTTTTCCTCTTGTATAGTTGTCACACATTACATTATGTCTAAACCTCTGGAAGAAGAAGATATTTATGTGTTATTAATTTCTACAATGCTACCAAAAATGGCATCGATACATTTGTCAAACTAGTGCGCACATACAGAGTCAAGCGCCAAACAAGGAAGTGGGCTTTTGCCTTCTTCATGAATACGCTAAATGTCGCTGCTGTAAATGCATACGAAATTTTGATCCAAAATAATATCACTTTTCAACAATTATTAAAGCACAAAAGACGATTATTTCTAAAGGATTTGGCAAAATAATATATTCTTCCATTATTCTGCAAAGGAGCACAATCAAAACTATTTAGAAGAATCTACGTAGTGCCAGAGCACTACGTTAGTACGTGGGATGGAAGAAAAAACAACAGTTAACCAACCTAGTACATTAACCAACAATAAGAGAAGATGGAGTAAAAGTCCCACAAAGAAAGACAGAAAATATTCAACTGTTTGTTTTGAATGTAAAAGTTATGTATGTTCAGATCATTCAATACTCGCATGTGTCGACTGTTGTGAAAGTAAATTTTGACATAAGAATAATATATGTGAATTCTAAACTTAATGAACAAACATACATTGTTTCTAATTGAATAACACTAATTATGGTGTATTTATTTCTCCTATTTCATTTCATAATGATATTCAATTAAAAATATATTTGATATGAGGGACTGGGTCAAATTGACCCATGTCATGCATTCGTGAAAGAAAAATAGTCATGCATTCAAGGGTTAATACAAATCTCAACAGAACAGATTATACAGAATCTTAAAAAAGTATGTCACTGAAAAAGAACGTGGCCTGTAATTATATTTAATATAATTTATCTGGACGTATTTTTGATATCTTATACATATTTTTGTTCTCATAATTTTCTCGGGCTACCACCGGAAGCCCCGGTAGCCCACAGTATAAGTCACTTCCATCATCATTCGTAAGTCACATCATAATAATCTATCCGTTAAATCACTGATCCCCAGTCCCCCCATCTCTGGCCTTAAGCTAGAAGTCATTTTAAAGGAAAGATATACACCTCCGTACCCATCCCGGTGTATGTTTTCAAAAGCATCACCAGCAGCTGCACAACCACCAAGCTGCAACTCCCAGTGCCTGCAACTAACGCATAGCAGACAGTCTCTGCGTAGTTTGGTGGAACCAGAGGGTCTCTAACCGCCGGGCACAAGCGATCTGCAACAAGACTAATGCAGTGGCAGGTGCAGGTCGGAGCGCCGCGCGCTACAGGGCCGACGCGACGGCTCGTGCGGCCGCCTTCCCGCCGGAGTTTTATGCGCGGCGGCTCGCGCGTCATTTGTCGCCATCAGCGCGCGCCGCGGCCCGTTGCCCTCGCTATTTGCGGGCGGCGCTGAGCTGCGAGGATGGCGCGGCGCGGGTTGGTCCTCTCCAGCCCCAGTGGAGGCTGCTTTAAATCGCTCTGTTTTAACCTTTGTTAAACAATGATTTAAATGAACATGGTTTTAAACAATGATTTAAGACTCCAGTGTTGAACAATGATTCAAAATTTCATCGTTGAACAATGGTTTATATCACTATCGTAGAATAATGGTTTAAAATACCAACGTTGTACAAAGCTTGAAAACTCCATCGTTCAACAATCGTTTAACACTCCATCGCTCAACAATAGTTTTAAAAATCCATCGTTGAACAATAATTTAAATCTCCATTGTTGAATAATAATTTAAATCTCCATCATTAAACAATGGTTTAAATCTCTATCGCCAAACAATGGCTTAAATCTCCATCGTTGAGGAATAGTTTAAATCCCCATCGTGATCAATTATTTAAATGTCTATACTTAAACAAAGGATTTAATCTCCATCGTTAAACAGTGGTTTAATTCTCTGTCATTAAAAGGTGTTTTAAATTTCAATCGTTAAACAATGATTTAATCTCCATTGTCCATCAAATGTTTAAATCTCCGTCGTTGAACAAAGGTTTCAATCACCCAGTTTAAACCATAGTTAAACAATGGTTTAAATCAGCATTGTTAAATAACTGTGCTTGAACTATTATTTAAATCTTTCTTCTAACCTCGGTAAAACAATTACTTATACCACGAGTAATTTTAAAATTGTTTAAAATTAACTTTTAGACCATGTAGATAAATACTAATCGATTCTTGCAGGGGTAGCAATTTAGTTAGCTCTTTTCCCCACCCTGTAGCTACAACACCTTGGTGCTCGTGTAACGACCGCATATTTGTGTGATACAGATTGCGATTGCTAGGAATATAATAGCATGCCGAAAAGAGTGGGCATGGAATACGTGAGTGGGGGGACCTCAAAAGTGAATTTAAATCACTTAAATTTATTGCCTCAAATGCACGTGTTGCGCTTTAAAGGTTCATATCATATTTCGTTCACTGAGCAAGAAGCTAGTCAAATCAAACGCAATTGGTGGCCAATAGTAAATCTCGTGGCTCAGCAAAGCTGGGCCGAGGGCGAGCGGCGGCGACTGGCAGGACCAAGCGCACGAAGAACCCCAGAGAGCTCTGTCAGACCCACAAAAAATAGAATAGAATAGAAGGCCTCAGGGCTATAATACGCTATGACACAATACTTAAGTTTTGAGAAAAACGAGATTAAAGGTTTAGACATTGTATTCTACGCATAGGGATACGGAACATTAATTTACGAATATTACTGCAATCTTGCAGCGAATCTTTAAAATAAAAACCCAACATCTAGATACATCTATGGGGGGGGGGGTCGAAATACACTAATATTTCAATTTCATCAGAAATGTGGCGTAGCATGTTATTGTCTCCGTGACATATTTCTACGTAGGTATACACAGAATATTACCGGTGGTAGCGTTTTCTATGTAGTTACTACAAATACACAAAACAAACAATCCAACAACCATTACAGTGTTTATATGACTTAATATTGGTTAACAAAATTAATACATTAACCCTATCGTGCTAGAGCTGACGTAATATAAAATAACAATAATAATATAAAAAAATATTTGAATGTTAACATATTCTAAAAATTTACAATATATTTAATTTAATTTTAAAATGTTTTAAAAATTTAAAAATTTAAAAACATTCTGAGGGATGACCCTGCGAAGCATCCTAACTTTAGAATTCCTTACAAGATGGATAACAAGGTGGACTTTTACATTCTTTGATACCATTTAGTAGCATATAATTGGAACCTATACATTCAGGTTTTCCCAACACAGTCCCAGATTTCGAAACTTTGTCCCGGTGTCCCGACAAATTACTTTAGAGCGCTAAATTTGTTCCGGGTCTTACAAAAAACATTCGACATGTTCTAATAACATGTACGGTTATTTTGAATCCGTAACTTCGAATCACCCGAGAAGGAGTCTGCAGAAAGATGTGTTTGTTCGCTTGCGTGCTTGTGTTTGCTTCCTTTCCGTTCTCATGCTTAGTGGTGTTAAGTTGTTCGTATTCAAAATAATAACATTTATTAAATTTTATTTTAATAAAAAACAACAAAATGCATGATAGAAAGTGTTTTTTCAGTGAACATTTAAAGGCGGAGTTTCCATTTATAAAATTAACAACTGACTGCAACTTGCTTAGGACGAATTAATAAATTAGTTCAACTACAAGGAAGAGACGGGGAAGACTCAAAGAATAGACACATTTCTTATGGAAGCTGTAGGTCCTTATTTCTGACGGAAATACGGACTCTACGCACAGTATTAAGCGCTCACGACAACAAGATAATCAGAAGGTATCAATAGACAATGGAACACATTGTTCCTAATTTAGAAGTTTCATTTAACTGAATCATTCATGCACATATTTATCTGCAGTGTCAAAAGCGAGAGTGCGCATAAATACTGTTAATTTATTACGAGTTGTAAACAAACCAGAACGATACTGGTGTGAAGGGAACAATTATCTTCAAATTTGGGAATAATCTGAATCTCTCTCTCTCACACATTTTCCATTTCATGTTTCATACAAAATCATAAAAGCAATCATATCAATCATGCTCAAATTGTAGTACTGTGATGGCAATAGAAGGTTTACTGTTCAATACACGAAACTAATTTATTGCAGTTTACAAACGCAAATCTATGGATTTTTTAAAATTTTCAAACACTACTAAATTAGTGTAATCTTTAATTCCATAAAATAATAACAGACGGTACAACAAATTTACATGGAAATGTAATACAGTATAAAACGTTATAGTTCAGATGAAAATCTTTAGACACTATTCGAAAGGAATCTTGGTGTCTTGATTAAGTAAATTAACATTTAAAATACAAAAACGTACCCAACAATGTTGTTTGGCATTTCGGTGTCAAATGAATTTGAATTCATGAAGATTATTTACCAAGAGCGATTGTGAACTCCAATTCAATTGCTGTGATTTGCATTTTTCAAAAGAGATTTGACGTATTGCCTTTGCTTTTTATTGAAGAATTGCGTTTTCGATACTTTGAATCACTTTATCAGTTATCTCCTTTTCTAAAATGTTTAAAGAAGTGTCGTTTACAAAAATGAAATCCCAAATCACACATCTTTATGTGTATGTTGCTAATAAGTTCTTTATTTGACATTAGATGTCTATTTCAGACATTTCTTTAGCAATATTTCATCAGTTTTTACTTGCTCGTCCTTACGAACGTAAGAAGAGAAAGTATTATAATCGTGCGCCGGAGAAAGCGAATTTTGGACAGTACAACTCTTATTATCGAGCTCTGATAACAAAAGAGTAGACAAAATTTGGATCTTGGTATAGAAAATTACTTTTCTCTAACATGTAGTGTGGTCAGAATCCATGTTTTGTAGGTCCTCAATACTGAAAACTCAATTGACGACAAAATGTCAGTGTGTTCTTCTCTGGTCAACGCTAAGTGTCTAAATCATAAAGTCGATTTTCTCCAAAATTGATATTCCCAGATTCGTCTGAACGAACTCGAACCTTTAGGAGTTTCAAATGGATATTTTTATTTTTGAGGGTACTTTATGAGAATCCTCAAAGAGGTTTTCAAAATTTTATCAAAAATGTTTATTATTTTTTTTATTAAATTTTGTAGTTAGATATGTTAAAAATACCTTCAAAATGGTTTTAAAAATACTTTAAAAAATTCTACTTTAAAAATGTTTTTTGAAGTCCCTGATTTTTCGAAAAATGCAATTTTTGGGGCGTCATCCTACAACTGCAAAATTGAAGATAGAGATTTTTTTTCTTGCTGCAATCAGTTCTTTAAAGACAGATCTTGAAATAAGGACATGCTCAATTTTTCGAAAATTTAAGCAATTTAGTATAATTTTGCGCGAAGAGGCAATTTTTAATTTTATTAAAACATCGTTTCAAAATGTTCCTAAAGAACACTCAACTTTTTTTCTTTAAATTTTCTCCTAGAAGTGAAATGTTCAAGAACGAAAAGTAAAATATGGTACTAGTCCAATTTTTGGCAAAATCTCCGTAATTTCAAAAATTGCAAAAGGTTGAAATGTAAAAATCTCAAAATCAAGATAAAGATTTTCACCTTGGACAAAGTGTTTCATAAAAAATAAGGTCTTTAAAAAGGGACACGTACAATTTTTTGAAAAAAAGGGTAGTTTTCACATAATTTGTGCTTGAAAATAATGCAATTTATAAAAGAATTATTTTCTCAATAACCGCTCAATATTTTTTCATGCATAGAAAGGATGCTTAAAAGAACGGTGCCGGTCTCATTTCTTTGAACTATGTGAAATATTGAAAATTGCAAACTTCAAAAAGTAAGAAAGTATACGCTGTTGTAGCACCACCAGTTTCTTCAAATAATTAATGAATGTAGGGGCAACTTTGAAGTTGATTCAAAATAAACCAATGATTTTGACATGTGTTATAAAAAGCATCTCAATCATAAAAATGTACTGCGTACTTAATTTCCTACATTTATTCGCATCGATATAACGTGTATTACGTAAAAAATATTATTTGTATGACAAACATTGACCAACATCACGTATAATTCAAATATATTTCGTTTAGTTAACATTAAAAATCGTCCAATTTTGTTTCTACCGGTGTCGCAGATGACTGAGTTGTTTATGCACGCCAGTGGCATTCCAAATGTTTCTATGTGTACATGCTAATGGATAATTACCCACTCGTTACGCAAACAGTATCGTTCGGTTTGTTTACCGCTGTATCAGATTTACTGGGAATTTTACACTCGTTAGACTAAAAGCAGTGTAACGACCTACAGCTCCGGAGGGTACGCTCAATTTAAAAACTGAACATTGCAATTCCAGTTAGCGGAAAACTGTAACTTACATTTTGTAATGGCGTTTGAAAATAAGCCGTATCGATAGCGATAGTGTTAGAATTATTAATTTCTTTGGATCTTCACTTTATATTCACTTAGTAATTTTCAAAAATCAGTTGAAAAATTGTTATATAGCCAAGGGAATATATTTCGCAACCGAAAAATACATCATTAATCATTAGCAAAAATAGATCATTGATTTTAAAATATCAATTTTTTCACCAAAACATATATTAACATCGATGCCCTCTTCAAAGCGAAGTAATTTTCAAAAACATTGATATTTTCAATACAAAATTGTCATGATGTAAGTTAAATTTTCAGTATCTTTTACTTTCTCGCGCTTAAGAAGGGACTTCTTAAGAAGGGAAAGTTATGTAGGGCTGCGCGAAAAAACGGCGAATATTCAGCTCATTGAACAAATCATTTGGAAGTGACTGCATAACAAATTTACTGGCCAATCGAAAAAACATCGATCGATCGAGTTCTGTTAAGAAGAGCTGGAAATTAACTCTAATTGAACAAAAAGATGCATCTGATTTGGAATAAAACAAACATTATGACTCATACATCATTTTAATGGCTTCAAAGAAATATTATTTTTCCAAATTCGAAGAAATGGCGCAACGCGTTTGATTAAGACTGCTTACAGTCGAGTACAGTACTGCGTACAGTTGAAACAAAATCTCTTCGCTCGATCAATTAATTTGTAACTACCATTGTTACGCACTTACGAACCCGTCTGTCTATACGCAGAGGAGTGAGAAATGAGTGTCGGATTACAGAAATCTCGGAGGAGCGTTTCTAACTTCGTTTGTTCATGTCGAATATTCCTAACCAGTGACCGTAAGCGACGTCACGTTTCTTAAAGTGAGGCTTTGAAACTGGGATTATTCACACAGCAGATCCTTTCCTAGAAGCGCCTATCGAGAATTAGTGAGTTAACCCGCGCCGCAACTCGGACGTCAGATTACATTTCCGAGATCATTTTCGAACGGAGTGACGAAAGACAAAGGAAAGGAGATTACTTGCCGATGTGGAACAATGCAGAGGGGAACAAAAGACTTCCGAGATGAACTTCGCCGATTACCCCGATCAGTGATATCCAGTCGACAGGCGAGAGATTTTATTCGAGGATAGGCCTTGCTGAGACAATGAACGGTTAACAGAAAGAGAGGCACTCAGCTGAGAAACAGAAATGAAAAGAATCAAGAGGAAAAACTGAGCGATTAATATGAGAGGAGAAAGACAACCAATAACTGTGTCAACCAAGCATCCGTTATTATAATTACATTTCACTTTTGTAAATTTCTCGGGATAAACAAGATTATCAAATTATAAATGTACAAATAATTTTAAAAGCTGAAGCATTAACAGACTATAACAGAATGTTGTTTTTATCAATATCATTTATTATTCAGTAATAATAGTGATGCACGCTCGGCAAGATTTCACGTCTCGTCAGTAATTTTATTTGCTTTCTGCATTAGCTTACAGTAACGTCAGTGGCATGGTTGAGTTTGAGTAACCCTCTAATTCCCTTCAATTTGAAACGCAAACACTAATATTGGGTTAACAACTAAATTAACAACAATTTTTAAAGGATTATACTGGAACAGGTGGGGGTAACAAATATAAATACACACGTCTTTAAGGATATTTTTGAATTTATTAAAAGTGATTAAACATTAATTCGGAATGCGGCGTTTGGGAAAAATTAATGATTTGACGAGTCTTCAGAAACACAGCTAGGGACCATTTCAGTATTTTTATGAAATCCCATCTAAAAATGGTTCGTAACAAACTCCTTCTAAAAATGCTTCGACCACTAATTTTCAGGAATCGATAGAGCACACAGAGGTGCCGAGCATTTGTGATTGGGTCTGACTATTTCTTTTTGAGTGAGCATCGCATAGCACCTTTGATTTAGCGAACTTTTATTTCGAATCCTTGGACTGAAGTAATTCACTGAAATGTAGGAATTTTTAAACTTAATCTTCTCTAAATATGTTAACTCGTTCTGATTTAGAATGGAATACAATAGTAGACGTACAATTTATTGGATTCGTAGAGCAGCAAGGAGATGTAAATATATTACTGATTACAGTAGTTCTAATCAAAATATTAATCATTTTGATATCATAAATATACATATCTCTACGATGGTTGCTATTTCTGAAAATCACATTTTCAAACCCAGGAACCGTACATTATTCTTTCACATTAACACATTCATTCTGAATATATTTTATGACAAATTACGTTGTTTATTATGACGCCGTAAGTACTTCCGCATTGAAACAACTCTATTGCTCACCAAAACATGAAAATTTTCTCCCTTGATGACTAAAGTATTTTTATAAATATCCCCTCATACTTCATCCTTAAAACATTATTCGCATAACAAAGCATTGCTTGAGCGGCAGGCAGCTGCCGTTGACCCCGAGTGACCCCGCAAATGCGGCCAAGCACAGTTCCACGTGTCGCCGTTAAGCCGATACACTCTGGCAGGAGACTGCGAGGTTTAGGTGCAGGATTTCCATTAATTCATGACTCGTCTTGAAAAGTTGGCATCAGCGAGCATTGATATTGTAATGATTTTAGACGAGCGAGGTGTTATGAGTGGTAGGAGGTGGGGGGTAGGGGGCCGGGGGACGGGAGAGCGTGTGACGAGGAACGGGGTTCGGGTTGATGCGGGGAGGGGGGTGTTCTAAGAGGATCATAGGCGATGGCGGAGCAGTGCCCGGGTTCGCTTTTCATCCGGTTTACTACCTCGGAAATTGTTTCAGAGCTGATGTAATCTCCGTGTGCCGAGGCGACGGCGCGGAATCGTGACCCCCCTGCGGGGCCCCTCGTGGGCCCCCTTTGTGCCCCCCGTCCTCCTCTCTTTGCTCCAGAAGGCGTTGGGGGTACGCGGGAATCGCTTCGAGTATTTTAATCTCTGGCAATCTCTGGGAAAAGACGCAGTTGTGACTCGGGGAAAACCACTGACACTAAGTGATCGCTAGGGCTGTTGACAAAGCTTGATTCTCGAAACTCGGAATGCGTTATTTAGGTTTTGAATTTAAATTAGTTAGTTGATATATCAATTTACCATGAGGTTGTATTCAAGGATGGAGGCAACAAATTCCGCAATGAAAGTCTATTTTCTGTGGACGTTCAATCAGACCCTTCTGAAATATAAGCCTTAACAACGTGTCAGATAATATTTGTAAATATATCATAAGTAAAACTTCTCGTTCTACAGCACACGACTAATTTGTCACAAAAATGAACAAAATAAACGATATGATTACAATAATATTTTTCAAATACCTACTGTACCTGTTATAACTCTCACGAGTTGTAAATATTCTGTGAAACAGCATTTTGACGTATTTACCATATTTATGTCTTAAGAAAAACGTACAATAGGTAAGTCTTTGTATTATGAAAGGAAGATAGAATGTTTTAAGTGGAATAAAATATTTTCATGACAGATATCAGAGAAAGTGTGTTGACAGATGACGAACGAAAGAAAAATGACTTATTTCTTAAGTGAATTCGAATTTTTAAGAACACCCTGAGTCAAATTCCGTTTGTTCACGTTTGTTCCGTTTGTTCCGTTTGTTCCGTTTGTCCTAAAATCAGTATATAGAATTTTATCATACTGAAACTGAGATAATTCTGTAACGAGCTTACTTCTGTATTTATTTTCTTTAGAAACAGAATCACGAACATACACAAATGGCTTCAAACGTAATCTCGTATCTACACCCGTTTTTCATTCATTTTATTTTGACTCATTAAATATTGATAGCGTATCCGATTAGAGTAAAGATTAATAATTAATCAATAAAACTATTTCTAATTTTTATCGTGCCTAGATAAAACACTAATACTAACTAAACACTTAATTTAAAAAATATTATTTGGGCAAACGCATACTCAACACATAGTGCATATTTCGTATTCAGCCTTCCACACAAGCAACGATAAGCGGATTATCTGTGGCTATTGGAACCGAAGGCGAAGACTGAATGCAGGATTAATTAGAGGATTGGGCGCTGCACTTTGATCCATTCGTCTAGGCGAAATCAATGTCAATAGCAAAAGCAATTTGAGGGGCTGAGCTGCCCCCGCCCCCGTCGCCGTCGCCTCCTCCATCGCACCCACCGCCTCCGCCCCCTCCGCCGCCGCCACCGCCACCGCCGCAGCCGCCGCCTCCGCCGCCGCTCCCGCCCCCGCCCCCGCCCCCGCCCCCGCCCCCGCCCCCGCCTCCTCCGCCTCCACCTCCGCCTCCGCCACTGCCACCTCCGCCACCGCGGCCACCACCGCCTCCGCCCCCGCCACCGCCTCCTCCGACTCCGCCTTCGCCACTGCCACCTCCACCACCGCGGCCACCACCATCACCACCACCACCGTCACCGCCTCCTTCGCCTCCGCCTTCGCCACTGCCACTTCCACCACCGCGGCCATCACCACCACCACCACCATCACCGCCACCGTCACCGCCTCCTCCGCCTCCGCCTCCGCCACTGCCACCTCCGCCACCGCGGCCACCACCACCACCACCACCACCGCCCCCGCCGCCGCCGCGTTGCCTCTGCATCCGTCAATGTCCCCGAGAGTAAGACGGCAGCTCCCCACCAGGTCGCGCTCGCAACGGGATAACGCGACCTACCATTAGGTGTATATCAATACTGCGTTTGGCTTATTAGGCAAAGCGCGCAGCGTGTCAACAAACGCCGAATTAACCGATGGGGTCCGAGCTGTGTATAGATATTTGCAGGGGACTTCGCCGCAAATTGCTGCCATGTTGCCGTGCCTCGCCGTCCCGACAGGCTGCTGCGCTCCCTGTGCCGACGCCACCGTCTTTCGTGCTTTGGATGGCTAGATCAACAGTTAATGTTTATGATGTCATATTTATTTCTTTGTGTTACTTCCGTGGAAAATTTAAGCTAAGCATGATTTTGTCTACAATGATTAAAATTGCGCAATTTGCACATATCTCATACAGTCAAATTTTGACATTTTTAAACCCTTTTGTCATTTTTCGTTAATTTTTCGTATTATGGTAACGGTTTTCCATGAATATTCGTAGTTTTTGTTAAATTTTTGTTTTTTGATTTCATTTTCGCATATTCGCACGCCATAAAGAGATTTTTCAGTCTCCTAATAGATATTTATTTTCATACAATTGAATAATTGTTGTGTGTCTTCCCTAAAATATAGGGTGTCCGGGGAGGAAACGTCGAAACTTCGAAAATAAGATCTTGAGATTATTCTAAGCATACGTTGTCTAATAATCTACGTGGATATTCCGAATGGTTGAGCCGCAATGAGCACTCAAAATTTGGTTTGAAAAAATAATTTCTAGGTAAAAATTTGCATTATGGAAGCATAGAAACACTCCAGAAACACATGAGTTCTTTAGTACTTACAAAAGAAATGTATATATTTGCTCAGACAGAAAAATTAAGCGAGAAATTAAAAAGGCTCCCAATTTACACAATTCGACTACTTTTTTTATTTCTCGCTTAATTTTTCTGTCTGAGCAAATATATTCATTTCTTTTGTAAGTAATAAAGAACTCATGTGTTTCTGTAGTGTTTCTATGCTTCCATAATGCAAATTTTTACCTAGAAATTATTTTTTCAAACCAACTTTTGAGTGCTTATTGCGGCTTAACCATTCGGAATATCCACGTAGTTTATTAGACAAAACATGCTTAGAATAGTCTTAAGAGCTTATTTTCGAAGTTTCGACGTTTCCTCCCCGGACACCTGTATATGTATGTGAATTAGGAAGGTAAGATATAATAGGAGAAAAAGAAAATGTAGAAATCAGCAGATGCGAAGAAAGAGTAGGTTTAGTTTTGTTAGGTTTTGTGCAAAGGTCAACCGTTTCTGTAAATAACTTTGGCAGATAGAATTATTTCATGGGGCGCCAAAGGAGAAGGGGTAAATTGTAAATGTGCTAGATATTAAAACTATATTTTCATATAATGGTTATTTCAACAGCGGCAAGATGTTGGATTCGAAAATGCAACCAAAAACGTTTAAAGTTATATTTAAGGTCCTATTTTCGTATTTTTCTAGGTCATAAATGCTCACATATTTCTAACATTTTAAAGTCATAAACATTTGGGCCCTAGTTCCGACATTAGCGGTGTATTTTTCTATAGCTGTCGGCATTCTTCTGAATCACATTAATATATGTAGTTATTATAGTGTATTAATGTATTTTATACTGTCACCTCCTTCCTATGTTAAAAAGGAGTAAATCCTCCCCCCTATGTTGGTGGGGGCGTGATAGGTGGGGAAACAAACGATCACCTAGCACCTGGTCAAAATTCGTCGTCAAATTTTAGCCTGTCCAACAATTCAGATAAAATTACCTTAATCGTGGGAGGAGACGAGTGACTCGAGTAAATGATCCCTTATTACTCGTTGTCGTGGCTCCAGTAAATAATAAGCCACAACACACACATATAAGAAAGTTCTCCACTGACTTCCTTTTCAAGGGATAGGGTTCTAGACGTCTGCACTTGGATATAATTAAGAACAAGATTGTCGTATGTTTAAAAAATAATCAAAGACATATATTATTTTCAAAGAATTAATACATTGAACACTAGAAACTGTCTGAGAGTACTCTGCTAGAATCAGGTTCGTAAAACTGATAACAAAAATATCATGAAAATCTGAGCTGAATTACAGTCTGAAACTCTTTGACTACTTTCTTCAAATGGTTTAAACAATCAGCCTTAATTCACAGAATTCCTGTACTATTCTATTCACACACAAATACAATTACACTGATCTGCTGTAAAACACATAACAAGAGTGCATACACAATATGCGATGCACATAAATAACATACATATACAATGCGAATCGATAATACCAATACTATACTATGCAAAGAAAATATGTTACACTTCTAAATGTTCTAACATCTTACACAGAACAAACAAATTGACTTGCTCGAAATAAATGTAACTCTTTCCGATAAACGATATTCAGTTTAATCAAAGTGAAATGAAATTAGCTTTACTTGATTCTATGAGATCTCTTTGTATACAAAATTTTAAGTTTACTGTTAAATACCTTTGTTATTACTTCAATCGTAATACGTTACTCAACCCAATAACTTATTGTCATGGCAAGAATTTCCTTGAATTATTACACATATTATATTGTGTTAATAGTTACTTGACATAAATATAGTTGCAGATTAAACACAGAAAAAATACACTTCTAATTTCACAGTAATAATTTTTGAGTATCTGAATTCAGTAACGATATTGTGTTACTTAGCTGGCATTCGGACATGCCTTTTTAATGCTCACGACAGTAGTCCAGTAAAGTTACAGTCAATAACCTCGCAAAATAACGTAATCAAATAGTTCTGCAATCTGACCAGCGACTCTATCTATAACTTGGAATGAATCAGACGGACTCACAAGGTCTCCCACGCCGCACGATGTCTCGACGTTTTCCCGAGGTCGTCCGTAGCTACAATTGGGTACGAAGAATTTCCATCGGTTACGCTGCTCTTCTAGGCTGCGACCGAATAAATGAAATCCTCCTTCCTGTGTGGCCTCTGATGTCGTCCAATATAGGTTCGCAGATTATGGCTGCTTTCCTTACGTTTTCGTCACTTCTGTCGACGTTGCTATTGCGTCGAATGTAGCGTTGATCGTATTAGGTTCAAATAAGTCCAAGCGTTCTCATTAAAGCTGAAATAAATCATATATTCATAATAATATTTCTATTTTAATTTATTTCCCTTTACAGGTTTATACTCGTTTTCGACTCGTTTTCGTAGTTTCGAACGTAGTATAAATCTTGCTATTCATTCCTAAAAGTTCTTCTTTAAATATACTCATATTTTATATATAATTCATTTTTTTTATTCTCTAGAACAAGTTATTATATTAATTGAATATATTACCTTATTCTAAAGGTTTCAATAAACGATGATTTCCTAGAATAGCGTGATCCGTTATTCCAATGGTTTTCTCTGGGTAACGTTCCATTCTCTGGGTAACGTTAGTAGCAAAATGGCAGAATCTCTCTTCTCTAGCTTAAAATTCAGCAATTTTTGCCTACTAAATTCTGATTGGTCAGTCTAGCTGTTCCAGTGGCTGATTTCGTTATCTCGACTTAAAATATGAGTTACGAGCGCTTCCCGAAGCTGTCTTTTGAACTACTTCCGGATTCTTATCGGAAAGAATTTTCTTCCGTCTTCTAGCGTACTCTGTCGGTTTACCTAGCAACTTCATGATCTCTAGATAACGAGACACGTATCTACGAAAAAAAATTTATATTTTTCGTAATGTAAACGATGTGAGCGGTTACAATACATTAAATTTTGTTTCTGGTTTTGTCAGCGTGGCACACGTAACTTCCATAATTTTCTCTCTCAGTTCAAGACTAGATAAACAAGATTATTTCAGTGGAGTTGGGCATTGAATCTAATATATTGAATTCAAAGTAATAAAACTAATTGTCTTATCAAAATTTGTATCCTTCTGACTAATATACTCTAAACATATTGCATATCAATTAAGCTAGAGAAAATGAAACATAAAGAAAACTTACAACTACATGCACATTACTAATGTTTTAGAAATGTGAATGCGTTTTGTGAATAATCTAATGGTGCTTCGAGAGCACCTACTTCCTCACATTAAATGTAACTTTAGCAATTTTTGAAAATTAAGAGAATTCTACTAAAATGAGACCAGCGCCATTTTTAAGTGAAGCCTTCCTACGACATTTCTAAGCGTCGAAAAATTGTAAACTTTCGAAATATTCGAAAATTCAGCGAAAACCACAAAATTCAACAATTGATTTTTTTCCCATAAAATTCGATATTATGTTTATTTACAAAATTAATTTCTATGAAAATTTTAAAATAATTAATACATTTTCAAAAAATAATAATTTTTAGATTTATATAAATTACTGGAGTGATGGTTAAAGACTTGGCGCCCCTGACAATATCCAACCGTTAACTAATGTAGTTAAAGCATCTTTAAGCCCAGAAACATTTGCAGATGTTTTCGGAAAGCTAATATTAAGTCGCTTTTCAAAGGATTCAACAAAATGAAATTGAAAATTAGAGACCAATTTCATTCTTGTCAGTTTTCTCAAAAGTATTACAGACTTTTCTACGTATAAACGGAAAACTTTTTCTTTTTTGTTATTTAATGTCGCATCAACATCGAGGTTATTAGCAACCACTATTGGGTTTAACGTTATGGTAACTTGTGAAGATGAGATGATATGGTGATGATAGGTGTTGAAAGGACGAACACATACAACCATGCCCGAGGTGGGCCTCGAACCTGCGACCCGTAAGTCCGAGATCGCTGCGGCACTACTGCCTTACCGATCTCAGCCACTGGGCCGACGACCATATTTTCTTTTCTTATATATGTCACTTCATCAATGAATCAAAAAGAGTCATCCATTGAAATATTTCAGATTCCCCAAAAGCATAGGACGTCTGTGATTGTAATATTTTGCTTTGAAATTGGCATTCGTGGTATTGTTTTTCTGTGTTTGTCTTCAATAACTACGTCTAAGATTAGAAATGCCTTACCGAAATAAAGGGACGTTACCCACTAATCTTTCTGATTTATTGCCAATTGCGCTCGGGGTTTCGCATTTAGGTCCTATTCTCTTTCTACAAGACATAATCGATATTCCCTCGAGAATTTGAAACTGAAGAACTTTGCTGTATATGAGTTAGAAAGGATATTCCAGAGTTAAAGAAACCGTACTCAGATAGTACTTTTGCCCACAGTACGTCACAAATATTTAATTTTTTATGTTACATAAATAAAATAAATGAATTGTATTTATTCGCCCTGTTTGGATTTATTATCAACGCCTGAGGAGGTAAGAGTGACATGCCGCGAGGATGACGTATTCTCTTCACCGAATCTAACAAAATTGATCTGTCTGAGCTTTTTGTTCGTCATACAGAGATTGGGACGATTTTGTTACAAAGCTAGAAGTCTATTTTTGCCCGGACCGAGTATCCAACCTGGGATCGCGTCAGAAAAGCTAACACGCTCCAGGAGCAACCCGAGAGACTGAAATAAATAAAAATCACTAAATAAATAAATAAAATCGGATCTACACAATTTTATAAGCGTACTGCGCTCCAAACGATAAATATTTTTGAGCCATTTTTGAGAAAAATTTCAAAATATCTTAAAGTATTCTTATAAAGTACTACAAAAAATAAAATGTGTATTGAAATTCAAGGGACTGCGAAATTAGCCAATCGGGGGATATAAATTTTGGTAAAATCCTATTTACAATTTATCCGCTAGACAGGACAAGCAAAAGAAAAATAGCTATTTTTTGTTGCAGCTTTACTTCACTGCAACTTTCTGTAAAATACGTATGTAGTACGTGGGAAAGTGAATAATGATTCAGTATTCCTGTAGAAATTGTAAAAGTTTTGGTAATGATTATTCATATAAATATAACGATTAAAATACGAACATGGAACATGTATTTCAAAAATCAAGTCATTGTTGATGACTATTGTAATAGATTTTTCGTTTCCAAATTTTTTTCCCCTCAAGTCACTAATTTCCGAGCTTTATTTCCTGTAATCGGTGATCTTCAGTATCATTCCCTACCATTCAGTTTTCTCACACTACCAGCAATCAACCGAAACCTTACTTTTCTTGACAACCAACTTTCACTATTCGCGATGCAGCTCCCCTTGAAGGTTTGTAGCAGACAGGCTACTGGAGGGGGAGCAGTGGCTAATCAATTACATAACCGATCAATTAATCACAACACAAACGGCATTGCGTTTAGACACACACCAATTAGTCCCGGTTGCCGCCAAAGCAGCCGCCACCAGCCGACTACAGCCCATCTTCCAATCGCCTGTCCGCTATTCTCCACTTAGCCAGTCACCAACCCGCCACCCCCAGCCCACCATAATGCAATCGACAGTTGTGCACCTCCGTCCTAGGACGGCTGGAGGCGAGGGGGGCGGCGAGGGGGGCGGCGGTGAGGCGAGAGGAGCGGGGAGTTTCGGCGGCAGTGTAGATGGGTGGCATGGGGAGGGTGTTATGGTGAGGCGCCGACGAAACGGAGTGGAGTTGAGTAGGCTGAGGCGGTGAGACGGCAAAGCGTGAGCGGCTGGGGCGGTGGGAGCGACGGGGGTGGCGGAGGCGGCGTGGACGGCGGGAGCGGTGGGGGTGGTGCAGGCCGCGGAGGTAGCAAAGGTGGTGGGGGCGGGGGAATCGGGGGAATCGGCGGGGTCGGCGGGGTCGGCGGGGTCGGCGGGGTCGGCGGGGTCGGCGGGGTCGGCGGGGTCGGCGGGGTCGGCGGGGTCGGCGGGGTCGGCGGGGTCGGCGGGGTCGGCGGGGTCGGCGGGGTCGGCGGGGTCGGCGGGGTCGGCGGGGTCGGCGGGGTCGGCGGGGTCGGCGGGGTCGGCGGGGTCGGCGGGGTCGGCGGGGTCGGCGGGGTCGGCGGGGTCGGCGGGGTCGGCGGGGTCGGCGGGGTCGGCGGGGTCGGCGGGGTCGGCGGGGTCGGCGGGGTCGGCGGGGTCGGCGGGGTCGGCGGGGTCGGCGGGGTCGGCGGGGTCGGCGGGGTCGGCGGGGTCGGCGGGGTCGGCGGGGTCGGCGGGGTCGGCGGGGTCGGCGGGGTCGGCGGGGTCGGCGGGGTCGGCGGGGTCGGCGGGGTCGGCGGGGTCGGCGGGGTCGGCGGGGTCGGCGGGGTCGGCGGGGTCGGCGGGGTCGGCGGGGTCGGCGGGGTCGGCGGGGTCGGCGGGGTCGGCGGGGTCGGCGGGGTCGGCGGGGTCGGCGGGGTCGGCGGGGTCGGCGGGGTCGGCGGGGTCGGCGGGGTCGGCGGGGTCGGCGGGGTCGGCGGGGTCGGCGGGGTCGGCGGGGTCGGCGGGGTCGGCGGGGTCGGCGGGGTCGGCGGGGTCGGCGGGGTCGGCGGGGTCGGCGGGGTCGGCGGGGTCGGCGGGGTCGGCAGGGGTCGGCGGGGTCGGCGGGGTCGGCGGGGTCGGCGGGGTCGGCGGGGTCGGCGGGGTCGGCGGGGTCGGCGGGGTCGGCGGGGTCGGCGGGGTCGGCGGGGTCGGCGGGTCGGCGGGGTCGGCGGGGTCGGCGGGGTCGGCGGGGTCGGCGGGGTCGGCGGGGTCGGCGGGGTCGGCGGGGTCGGCGGGGTCGGCGGGGTCGGCGGGGTCGGCGGGGTCGGCGGGGTCGGCGGGGTCGGCGGGGTCGGCGGGGTCGGCGGGGTCGGCGGGGTCGGCGGGGTCGGCGGGGTCGGCGGGGTCGGCGGGGTCGGCGGGGTCGGCGGGGTCGGCGGGGTCGGCGGGGTCGGCGGGGTCGGCGGGGTCGGCGGGGTCGGCGGGGTCGGCGGGGTCGGCGGGGTCGGCGGGGTCGGCGGGGTCGGCGGGGTCGGCGGGATCGGCGGGGTCGGCGGGGTCGGCGGGGTCGGCGGGGTCGGCGGGGTCGGCGGGGTCGGCGGGGTCGGCGGGGGTCGGCGGGGTCGGCGGGGTCGGCGGGGTCGGCGGGGTCGGCGGGTCTTGGGGTGGTAGAGCAATGGGACGGCGAGGCAGTGGCGGCGAGAACGGTGGGAGCCGCAGGGGGGCGAGGACGGGGGCGACGGTGCGGCGTGGGCGGCGAGGCGGCGGGGTAGTTGGGGCAGTGAGGATCACGTGGGCGACGTTGGCGGCGAGGGAGGCGTGGCGGCGGGGGCGGCGGGCAGTGGTTTTGCCGGGAGCGGGGAATGGGGGTGGCGGGGGCGGGCGCGTGCCCCGAGCGCCTCTGGGGCGGAGGGATTGCGATTCATAATTACGTGTCATTAGCCCTTGCGCGGGGCGCGCCACCCGCGGGCAGCTTATTCGATTAGCACCTCGTTTTTGCCCCACGCCACGCCACCTCGCACGGCAACGGCACGCGCGCTGCGTTGTGGGGGTTGCTTAAATGTGCGAGCAACGAAGTTGATCATTGACGAAAGAAAATGAATTGATTCATGTGAAGATGTACAAGTAGGTATCAACGTGCTTCGGATAAATAGGGGAAAAAATCGAGATTGTTGTGTCAAATAAACGAAGGGAAGGGTTTGCCATCAAAGTAAACTATTTGCGACAATTCTTGGTGGGAAATACATGTATTGTGGCTTTGTCACGCGTTTTGGTGTGAACTGTGTACTTTGTCGGCCCCTTTCAGGTTGGGATTTAAATTATATCCCATGGTGAAGTTTTGAAAGCCCTCTCAACTTAGCAAAAATGAAAAAAGTAGATTTTGGTAAGTAATGAAATGAGTTGATTTTGATAGGAGATACATAGAGTATTCTGTACACTGGCGTGGCGGTGTTCTGTTTCCAGCGGCGCCACGCGCGTGACGGTGGTGGCGGTGGCGGTGACGATGACGACGATGACGATGACGACGATGACGATGATGATGATGACGATGGTGATGACAGTGACAATGATGGAAGCGATGACGGAGGGGGTGACGGAGACGATGTCAGTGACGGAAACTGACACAGTGAGGGTAAAGGAGTCGGTGGCGGTGACGATGACGGAGACGGTGACGGTGACAGTGGCGGAGACAATGACGGAGACTGACGGAGAGAGTGACGGTGACGGAGACAGTGATGGTAACGGTGGTGAGAGCTGAGATGGTATTGGTCAATAGTGGGAGTGCGAGCGGAATCGGCGACAGAAAGGGGGGGGTTAGTGAGTAAGCATCAAAATTACATATGTAAAGTTTAAACAACTATCTATGTATCTACCTTCAGGAAAAAATAAAAATAAAAAAGAAAGGGGGGGATATGAAAGACAAGAGCTGTGAGCGTCGGTAGTGGCATTGGTGGTGACGGTGGGGTTGCAGTGGCGCTGGCGAGTGTGAAAACGGACGTCGGTTGTTACGGTGTGAGCGGTGGTATCCAGCGTGCACAGGCTGGAATGGAGCGGGTGGGTGGTGCCGGGGGTGGCGGTGGCGGTGACCTGCGCCTCGCTCGCGGCGGCATGGCTTGGCGTGATGGTGGTCTATTTTCGGCGGAACCACGTGCGTGACGGTGGCAGTGATGATGACGATGACGATGACAGAGGCGGTGACGGAGACGGTGACAGTGACAGTGACGAAAACGAAGACAGTGACGGTGAAGGAACCAGTGACGGTGACAGTGACGATGACGGAGACGGTGACGGTGACGGTGACGGTGACGATGACGATGACGGAGACGATGACGGAGACGATGACGGAAACGATGACGATAATACTGTATGTAAAGTAATGTCGACGGTGGCGACAGCTGAGTTTGTGCTTGGCGATGGCGAGAGTGTGAGCGAGGCCGGTGACGAAAAGGGCTTGGACGGGGTTCCGTGGGTGTCGGTGAGATTGCAGTGGCGCTGGCAAGGTTGGAAACGCGAGTGGGTTGATGTGGTGTGAGCGGTGGTGGCCACGGTGCACAGGGTGGAATGGAGCGGGTGGGTGGTGCCGGGGGTGGCGGTGGCGGTGACCTCCCCCTCGCTCGCGGCGGCGTGGCGTGGCGTGGCGTGGCGTGGTGGTGGCCCATTTCCGGCGCCGCCACGCGCGTCAAAGTGCCCGTAATTTTCCCGCCTATTTCCCCGCTGCGCGGAGAAGTTGAGTTATGTTGGCCCTTTGCTGCTCCGTTTGCGCCCGCGGCCCCCACGCGACTCCAAAGTGGCGCCGACGCGAAAGAGGCGCTAAGCGGCGCCGACGGGGCACGAGTTTCAATTGAAATTATATTCCACATTTCGATGTACAGTAGGACGTCAATTATTCGAACTAATTAGGATTTATTTATTTATTTACGTCAAAAACAGTTTAAAACTGTGTGTGACGAGCTATGGGGAGAAGTGAATTTTGTGCACGTTTTCATAATTCTGTGATCTCTATCCTAAAACATATTCTAGTCGAATTTTGAAAAGAGAAAAAAGAGCGTTTTTTTCAAGTTTTGTTGACAAAAATATTCGCTCCTATATAGTAAAATATATTTTCAAAGGTAATCTAGCTATAAATTTGTACCCTCAACCCTCATCGTGTTCTTCATGAAAGAATAATACTTTTTGCCGCGACAATATGGAAAACAATAATTTCAATAACTATATTTCCCACTGAAATTCAGGAGATGTGCACAAATAATGAAGTTACATGATCAGGTCACAGGATCAGGTATAGTTAGGATATACGATCATTCGGATAACCGAACATAAAATGCAAATAATAAACATTCCAAGTAGTTAAACATTTATTGTAGGATTTGTTAAAGTTCACTGAACTCAGATGATTGACTATAGTAGAGTAACTCGTTAATAGTTAATCACTGTCAATCATATCAAGGATCATTCTTAGTATTCAGAATTACAAGAGAAAATGAATATGTATAGTATGCGGACTCAATTAAAAAATAATTATAAAATTTTAGTTCGGATTTTTGACTTTCAGATGAATGATATTCGGACAATCGACGTCCTACTGTAAACTAAGAAAAATTATGTACGTATTTGTCATTTTTGGGTTGATTGTCCGACTTTGCCGGCTAGCTGACGGTGTCCGTCACGTTTGAGTCCAGTTAATTTCTACACGGGGGGGGGGGGGTAAGAGAGATACGACGAACATGAATTATTCCCTCCACCGTAACTAGGGAACTCCGCCTGCCTGAGCTTTTCTTCGTCCGAGAAAATGAGACGATTTGAAAGGAAAGCTATATCTCTATTTTTGTCCCGACCGGGAATCGAACGCGGGATTGCACCACAGGACACGCTGCCCCATGAGCCAACTTACGACTGCTTAATAAAACAAAATTTCTCAGAAATATTATTCATTGTTGTTTTCTGAACCTAGCTAACATTTGTTCAAACAAATTGTATTTTAGGTAAATTTTTTACCTATGGAAATAGGTAAATTTTTTACCTATTTCCATTGATTATCCTTTTGTCAAGACCATACATGACTGTAATCTACCTTTTCGTTACATCAGTGAAGTGTTGCGTATGGAAGACAATGTATTCTGCGAAATCATTGGGATTTTTTTCTCCTGTAGGGAGCGCCGCGAAAGAACATAACGTAAACTGGTTATGAGGAGGCCGAACGAGAAAGGTTACAGGGAACAGGCAGCCGCCTTAGAGGGAAGAAGTGAGCATTTATTGATTAATTCTTTCAAGAATAGAAAGCGTCTGAGAGTATGATTTGGTCGCATATTAGGAGCAAGGAACTCCCATATTAGGAGTCCACTACGAATTTGGATTTATATTTCAATCATGAAGACAATAAGTCAAAATGAAAAATAACTCAATTTCGCAGAAAACTCTGAAATTTTGAAAAATCGGAAACTCGAAAACATTTCAACGTCTTCCAAACCTTCAATATTGAAGTTAGGAAATTTTTCATTGGTTAAAATTAGTTCTCTGTAATTAGTTCTTAAATTAATGTTACTTACATTTTTGAAAATAATAGTATTTTTCGCGCATATTTTAACAGAAATATGGGCAATATTAAAAAATGTTTGGCTCCAAAGTTTACTTAAAACTTTCTGGATGGATGATGCTGAATAACATTGCAGAAACTCAGTTTTGATGTACTCTTTTGATTTTCCGAAAATTACACATTCCCATTTTTTAAATAGCTCTCACGTCGTGATTACAGGTGTTTCTGTACATTATTTTATTCGTGAGTACAAATGTTTCAAAAGAACTTAAATAATGATTCTCGAAATCTAAAATTTTTCTTTGAATAAGAGCTCAAAATTGCGCTCTTTCAGAAAAATGTCAAAAAAATAACCGTTAGGAGCCGACACATAGCAGCTGGGAAGAGGGAGAGGACAAACCAAAAATCTATCCGTTGACAGTCTGTCCGTCCGTTTGTGGTCAAGGCTAGCGCTTAAACTGTTCAGCCGATTTTCTTCAAATTGATATTCTACAATTGAACTAAATGGACCTCAAGGTCCTCAGAGATTGAAACGAATATTTTGAATTTTGGGGTTACTTTACAAGACGCCCATAAACATTTTCAAAACTTTCTCAAAAACAGCTCTAAAGTTTTTTTACTATACTTTGTCCGTGGATAGCGTAAACAACGCTTAAGAGAATGGCGCAGCATTTTCGTAGGAATCCCGTATTTTTCGAAAATTGCAAAAGTTCAGTTTTTTCGGCGTCTTTCTACAATATTGAAATAGATATTGTTTCCTACATGGAATCTGTTCGTTAAAGTCAGATCTTGAAATCAAGTCATGCACAATTTTTCCAAAACATGAGTAATCGTCGCGTCATTTTCCGTGAAGTATAGACTTTTGTTTGTTTTTTAAAACAATTTTATTCTCAAAAACGACTCCATTTTTTCTTTATAATTTCTCCTCGTATTTATCAAAAGACGGTTAGAAAGGTTGGTGCTGGTCTCACCTCCAGGAAACTCTCTGTATTTTCAAAAATTGCAAACTTTTAACATTCAAAAATTACAAAATTGAAAATAGAGATTTTTGCGTTAAATGAAGTCTGTTTAAAAAGTCATATCTTTAAAACCTTTATGTGCAACTGAGAAAACACTAAGAAACTAGTGTTTTCAAGTAATAATGCAATTGATGAAAAAAAGAACAAATTCTTAAAAACTGCTCCGCATTTTCTCTTTAATTTTTTCCATGGATAAAACAAGCAACACTTAAAAGAATGGCTCAGGTGCAATTTTCTTCGAATTCACTGAATTTTCGAAAATTGCAAATTTACAAACAATGTGAAAAACTATGTGCTATTGAAGCACCACTAGCTCCAATACCCGCGGTGTGCCCTTCGCCAGGCGATTGCGCAACAACTTTCCCTTCCAAGCGCCCTTCATTGCCGGGCCACCGTGCAGTAAAAATCTGTCCTAACGAGTGCCAATCTTTTAGAGTGGACTTAGCTGCCCTAAAGTACAGGAAGCACGGTCTACGTGGCGCGTGTTTGTGGGTAAACCCTTGTCCTAATCTCTCGCTTTTTTCTCCGACTTAATGACTGGCGCAAGCAACACTACCACGATACTTCATGGATTAAGAGCTGCCCAAACTTTCGGGAGCAACGAAAGTAGTGTTATTAACTCTAAAACCTGTGGTGAGAAAATAATAACGAAAACAAGTATATAAATTACTTAAAAATGATGGAAGAAAAAATCATAAAAATGAGCTCTAGATGGACAGCTCGATTCTCTTCGACAATCAAACTGACATGATTTCGTGTGTTGGATAGAATTACCTGGAAAATATTTTTGACGATATTAATACAGGTTTTATTTCGTGTTTATGTAGGTTTTTATTCTAAATATATTTACCACAAAATTTCATTGAAATTCCACGGTAAAGATTAATTACAATATTATTTTCTGAATGAGCAACAATTATAGTATACAGTGTTAATAAAATGCTGTTAAGTTTTTACAATGAACTTGTGTTAAAAAATCACCTTCTAGACAAAAGGCATCAATTATTATTTACTAAAAGAGTGTTGCCGTCAGATTTGTTTAACATAGCTTATGTTACTGGAAAGTTTTGAATTGAGTATTTGCATTTAACTCGATCCAATAATTTTTTTTAAAAAAACTTAAATTTCGTTTGAAAATAAAAATAAATTTTGTAATGCTTTCATTTCTAAGTGCCAATCACAGAAACATAACAAACATTCGCGTTTTGCTTAACAACGAGTTTTTTCATTAATTCATTTACATTTAATAATTAGCATTAGCATTCACTATTAATTAACTCTTAATTAACCATAGCAACATAATAGAACACGGAGTCCCTGTAATTTTATCCGAAAGATGGAAATTTCGAAATCGCGTGCATGACGTAGCACTTGGGATAAGAGAACGCGTTCGCAAACACGTCTCCGCTTCGGGGGAGAACGCGGGATGCGCATTTCGTAATTGCGCTCATGAGTGAAAAATGGAAAAGACATTGAGCTGCGGGCTTTTCCGCACCCGCGAATCGCATGGCTGCTACGCCCGTGAGTGGGCGTGGTTCTGCGGCCAACACGGCCGCCCCGACGCGTCTGAAAAACGGAAAACGCGTCAGCGGCCGCGTTTATCTCCAAACGCATCTACTGGACGCCATTTCGTGATGAGTTTCCCGCGCTCCCCGCCGCGCAGCGTTGCGGTCGCTGGCCGTTCTGGTAAGCGCAATTTAGACAACTGTCAACTGTAGAGTACTAATGATTGGAACGGTTTTAACAATTATTTGAGAAGTTTCAAATGATTTCAATGACTACTCAAAAGTTCTTTTTTATTTTTTGCTGTTTCTATACTGTTTTTACTCTGCTGCGAGAGCACGGTAAAATAACAATCATCTACACAACTTTACATTTGGGTAGAAACTCATAAAGATAAATGATTCACTGAAACCCTCGTGTGTAAAAACGTTAACACAATCAACTTCATCTTGACAGTTTCTGCGAAAAATTCAATATTTTGTATCCTTTATCAACAGTTTTATCAGAACTATGATCTCCAATCACCAATCAGTTCAAAAAAAGTGTTAGAGACGTATTATTTCGAGTGGGGAGAAATGTTTGTATACTGCACAATCACTATTTGGGCGTAAAGTGAGCACTAGTAACATCTCAATACGCCCTTGTACACGCCCTTGCTTGGTAACATCATGTTGTTTAACTGTAAAGATGTTAAAAATCTTAATTTAACACGATCTACACTGTCGTGAAATAAATGAAAGCCTGCAATGTTTGGTGGTTCTTTTATTCATAATTCAACTATTTATGTTGAAGGGTGCGTGCGAGATTCAGGAGCTCATGAAAACGTGCGCAGTTTCTACTTCTGTCATAAACGTCACTTCAGTTTTACTTTTTTTTGACGAAAACAAATTAAACCAAACCAAACCAAACCAGACCGGACCAACCGTTCGGGAAAAACTAAACTGAATTTACTTCCGAAGGATAAGTAAATATCATCTCATAATTCTCTTTGAGGATATACGGAATACTGGACAATCCCCACTAGAAAAGGAATCCTTCACTTATGAGCACAGTACAATCGAAAGAAAAATTATCTCAAATATCAATAATATCAAAAACTTCTCCAGTCATATGTAATCATTCGGTACTGTTTTGTGTCTTTCGAAAAGTTATCGGATATTAGTAAAATTGCATCCTATATTTTCATTCTATTCTCTAACGCTGAAATTTACTATCCAGTTAAGAAAATCACATGTAGTATAAAACGTCAAAATATGTACATAAATATGTAATAAAAATAGTAAGAATAATAATATTGTAATAAATATGTAAAATCGGATATAATATGTAATATTAAAATTCTCTAATTAAAAACCATTTACATAGTAAGAAATTACACTTAGAAAAACTGCTCCTTTACAACTTACAACAAAATACAACTTTCCCATCAGTTGTAAAAGCTTAATCGACTGTAATCCAGGACCGTAGTTTAGCAGCCAGACTAATCACAATAGAAGCCATTGCACAAACTGGTGAGATCTACGACCAGCAAACGTACACTGTAGCATCTTCATCGAAGTGTTACACGTCAGTGATCTCAAATTTTTCTCGGAAATTAAGGTTACAAATCACAAAACGCGGTGTCAAGATGCTTTGGACTCCTACATTTTCCCAATAATGTATGAAAAACGCTGATTTTTTTAAAACACATCTTTTCATAAAAATATGGAAATAAATAGAAGAAAATTGATAAAAAAAATATATTGTGAAAAGAGCAAAATATGTAAAATATGTAATATAGTACTAAATATGTAAAAATATGTAATGAAAAAATTCGATATTGTATTAGGAGTGCTATGATTCGCCAAGATTACAATTTTCAGAACAGTAGATAGAAAGACAAAAAATATGTTATTACATAAAAATTCGGTCTCTAGCAATAACAATACAGTTACTCAAAAACACAAAAATTAATTACAAAAAACGTAAAACTAACAAAATTTTTGACATATTTACATTACACTAATATTAAAAAACGTTCACAGTAATAAATATTCCTAAAAAAAGTCTTAAATTTAGTTCAACATTCTCATATATTACGTTGTATATTAATTATTCAATTGACAATACTTCTAAGAAAACAAACATTAGTTGGGGCCGTAAAAATATAAAATTGGGATCAAACCATCTTGGCCGATATATTATAAGGAAATGACATACTTCCTTAACCTACATGAATTATGGTTCTATTGATTTAACAACTGATTTACATTCTGAAATAAAATACAAATAGAAGGAGTCTGTTGTAGGAAAATCTAAAATTATTCCTAGAACTCTAAACCGCAAATCCGACTCATTTTCTTAATTTTTAATTAGATTTATTTTGGGCCCATCCCAGAAAATAGGATCAATTTTATTAGGAGTATTCGTTCGTTTTGTTAAGAATTTGTTTTTCAGAGTCACGATTCGGCGAGCATAACTCGATCTTTCCAAATATATATTAGGTTTGTGCGAAATATTTCAAGACGCCCACTATCATGTGTTACAGGGAATTTAAAAAAAACAAGACTTTTAATAGCATCCTATCATCAACGACTACCAAAAATTATTCACATTCGGAAAATGTTCAATCAATGCTGCTAAATTAAATATTAATTTATTATTTTCTTCTGATAAAATGTCAAGATGTTCAGATGTTCACATTATTCATATTCACATTAATATCAGATATCTGTTATTCATTTTAGTTTAAGATAAAGCAAATTCCTTCAGGCAGAGCAAATGACCGTAACTTAAAACAAGATTAAAGAAATAAAAGAATGTTTGAATATTATTCTGATTATTTAGCCTCAATAGTTTCAAGATGTTTTGATTCTTTACCATATTATTTCTTAATGGTTCAAAAATTGGACAGAGCTTTATTATGTGTTCTAATATTTCGTGTTGATTGAGATTGCGCGTCATACATCTTTATAGTTCAGATAGTTTATAGGTTATGTTTTTGAATTTGAGTTTTATAGTGTTTATACCAGTTAGCCTAATGTGTGCCATTACTTTGGCTTGTGCTAATGATATTTTCGAGTAAAAGTATGGTTCACATTTAGCGGATTCTGTATGTTTTACTAATTTGTATATTAGACTGTGGTATGAGAATACTGCTCTATTTCTATCCTTCTGAAAGATTATTTGTGTACAGGTTGCAAATACGTGATATAGTCTCAATCTCACTCGACTCTAATATATCATTAAATAGTTGATCGCTATCGAGGAACTCAATATTCGTTTTCAGAATAATAACCCAGTTAAATTTTCAATTGTGAACATTTCCGAATATATTACATAGTTTGTTTAATAGTATATATCATCGTTTTTGGAATCTATTTTTAGGCATTTGCATCAATTCAGTAAAATAGAGCATTGCTCTCTTGAGAATTTGTGTACACAACGAAATCGAACATGTCTCCATTCTTGTCACGTAACCAGGAATGCATTTCGGTAATCCTAACAGAAACTTAAAAAAGCCTGCTTGAAGTTTGTCTGCTACATCTGGGTGCCGCAGTCCCCAAATGGGTGAAGCGTACAGAAAGACAGAGTTCACAACTGAACTGAATATATCTAATCTAGATTTCCAATACGTAAGTTACCATCAATTAGTATACCCCAAAAGGATCCTGTGGGGGAATGAGGTTGTGAGAGAGAGAGCAGCGGACCCTTTTTTTTGTATATCCGGGAATATCCTGTTCTCCTTCCCCCAACACCTTCAATAGTTCAACTTATTTAGAGGGATTCGAAGGACCAGCTTTGGACAGGTTGCATCTGTTGTCTGTGATTACTGCTATTGTACTTTAAGGAAAGTAAATTTGTGAGTGACATAAAACACATATATTAAATTCAAGCATAATAGGCAAGTAAGAGATACATTGTTTGATCAACATTTGCACAGTTACACATGCGGACATTTTCTTCCGCTCGCGTCAGGGGACACGAGGCAGAAAGGCTCGCCATGAAGAAGCTGTCATAGTCTGGCGCTCGCCAGAAACACCATCACATAACACGTGGCACAGGCAGCATTTCAGGCAGCGTTGATGGATTCCCCTCGCGTTATGCAACACAAGGGAGAGGCTCGTATGAAGAGATTGCAGCTTACTGTTGCTAAACGCTGCACTTTGAACTGAATACGTAGCACGTGTCAAAACAACGTTCTGCGAGCATTTCACAAACTAGACCTTAAACTGAACATGTAGCACATGTGGAAAACAACGTTCTACGAGCATTGCATTCACGAGGCTTGCTGCCACGAGGCTGAGAGCAGACTGCACTTTTAACTGAACATGTAGCACATGTCGAAAACAACGTTTTACGAGCATTGCATTCACGAAGCTTACTGCCAGGAGGCTCACACAAGACTGAACTTTGAACTGAATATGCAGCACATGTCGAAAACAACGTTTTACGAGCATTGCATTCACGAAGCTTACTGCCAGGAGGCTCACACAAGACTGAACTCCGGATGCGTCGGGTGACGCACGGAGAAAAACTCGCAGCCAATGAGCGAGTGACATAGGAAATTGAGCTTTAATGATTAAAATGAAAACGTTCGAGTTTTATAAATTTAGCGAATGTTTTAATTGAGATTTTGAATTTGGTGAATTTTGAACCTGGTGAATTTGTTTTAAACGCATTATTGATTTGATTTGATTTTGTAATTTTATGACAGCGATTACGATTTCTCGGAATCGCTGTGGCTGTTTGATTGTTGTTTTCGCTTTGTGCCGGAATGAAGCTGATAAATGTTACTGCTCAATTATTTTACAGACGTGCTTTCTTAAAATTTTAAGGAGCCGTATTCGCTCCGCTGTCCCCCCAGAAATATTGTATTTAATATTATTTGTTATATTATTATGTAGTGTGCTCCGACAGATCCCATATCAATCTTAGCTTTGGACAGGAAATCGTCTGTAGCTGTGTATTAATAATAATAATAATAATAATAATAATAATAATAATAGTAATAATAATAATATAATGGATTGGGAGAGTATAATGACCTACAATACAGTGGATTTCTAGGCTTACATTATACGTCCTACACCCTTCCTTTGATGGATCCTTTTATTAACAAAATATTATTAATGCCTCAAAGAAATCTCAATTGTCGTTTATTTTGGCTCATTTAATGCGATTACCTTCACAGTATTTTTGATATGCAGTTTCTTAAATTGGAATAAAAAAATAACTTCAAGAATAAAATAAGAACAAAACTTGAGAGTGCTCCTTTGCATGGGTTAAAAAATGATCAGTTGCTCTGAATATTTGAACCCATCATTTTGTTCACTTTCTAAATACACGTATGAGAAGGGAAGGTTAAAATGTCATCCATTGCCAAAACAGTGACCATCCTAATATAATTCGGTTTTACCGTAAAATGACTGTATATTCCCAAATAAATAACTGCGCATTTTCTGAGCTTCAGCGCCGTTTCAGGATGAGTTTCGTCCGTCCGCCGCCGCTCCGCGCTTCGATCGCCAGCCCTTTCGGGTAAGTCCGGCTCGCGGCGTGGCAGGCGCGGACGACCCAGTGGCCAAGATCGGTTGCCCATAACTCTACGGCGTCTGCAACTTCTTCCGGGCTTTATTTATGGCGCAAATCCCACCCTTGTCTGGTGGAGCGTGGCATAACTCACGGCATTTCCGCGCTTTTCCGCGACCGTGGGGACGGGGTCGCTGGGAAGGGTGGGGGTGGGGGATGGACGTTTCTCGGGTGCCCCGGTAGATCGCGGAAGAGGCAGCAGGAGCCGGGAGTGCGCCGTCGATAGGAAAGATAAATGCGCGGAGTTTTTTCTGTTTATTTCGAAATGCGCCCCGTCCCCCGTGGCCCCCTGAGGGGGGACTGCGAGGCGGAGCGTCCGAGCTTCGAAGATCCCACGTGTGTGGTTCTCTGGAACCTCCTCCTTACCTCCCCACCCGCTGGGAGTGTAGCCTGTCTTCTTCAATGACGCCGTTTGTCTTGCCCAACGGAGTGGTGCGTGGAATATCTACGTAAAGTGCAGACTCGTGAGTATGATGACTATTGTGGATTTCGAGGTAATGTGGTTTCAATGCACTTAATGAAATAAAATCAAAATAATTAGTGTGATGATGAAATTTAACATTCAAATTTATTATTTATTAAGAAATTATTTATAAGTTTATATTTCAAATTTATAAACTCGTATACCTGATCGTTCGTCAAATTTGGCCAACTTTAGACCAAGTTATAAGGCAAGCAAATAATGTTCTGAATATCAGATATTTTTCACAATCACAGACGGTGAGTGCCAACAAGAGAGAGAGAGAGAGAGAGAGAGAGAGAGAGAGAGAGAGAGAGAAAGAGATTCATCCAAATAATAGTATTTCCTTTGCAATAAAATCACACATTAATTTTAGTAAATATTCCGATAAAAATACAAATGTAAAAATACTAAAACCTTCGAATTGTCTACGTTTCCATTTGTGTCTGAAATTTAAAAATGTAAAACATATTTCTGAATAAAATAAGCAAAAAATATGAATTCCTGCAACGTAGATATCTTTCTTGTTAGTCCTGATGTAAATTACCTACAGAATCCATTTTCGTGATTTTTTGCAATTACGATCATCGAGGTGCGCTTGAACTGCCAAAATCCCTCCTAAGGAATTGTCTGATTAGTACACTTCGCTATCAGGTCAGGGCAAAAGGAAGCTTACGTAGGTGAACACATTAGGTTGATGACTGAAGGAAAGCCAGATCATGCCACTCGGACATGCAACATGCCCATTTATATTCACAACTAGATAAGCTGCAAACATGCAAACTCTTCGGAATTGCGATAGAACAACTTTCGACAAGCCTTACTTGTATAAAATGAAGTTTTGCAAGAAACAACAGTATATTATAGCACTGATAAAGCAAATTATTTACGTAACGAGAAGGGATACTCATATTTTTTCCACTCTTTAAAAAAACTTTGACATTTTCTTTCCAAATGCTCACTTAAGTCATCTAGGAGAAAGTTCAACTACGAAGAAGGACACTCCACTCCATCTGTCATTTAATATTCCAAAATAATACATTTGTATACTACACATACCAATAAGTCTGCTTGTCGTTTGTTACAATCGTCGTTGCAATCGTACGTTGCGGCAGCCGTCGTTTGCTCCGCGAAGGCTGCAGGTTCGAGCCCTTCTTAGGCATGGCTGTATTTGTTATTGTTCCTTCACCTCCCATCATCATCCTATCACCTTCAAGGCTTAACAACCTTGTTTTATCAAGGAAACAGTCGAAAAGATGATCCCCACAAATACACACGTTAATCTCTCTGCACATAGAATACAGCTCGGCCTCGAAAGAGAAAGTACAGCGTGGTGAGTGATAGTCTATTCGCAAATAATAATAATAATAATAATAATAATAATAATAATAATAATAATAATAAAATTCACAAGAATAATGGAACCATGGTTAATTTGTTGCTTCAAACAAATCAACCAAGAACCGTGGTTGATTTGTTGCTTCAACCAGAATAGAAACTCTGAAGACCCGACCTTCTCCTGAGAAATCCTGTTGCAAACGTCATCCGCCAAAGCACGCGCGATAGCGGTCTGAAACAGTAAGAGTCGGTGCAAGGTGGAGGGCGAGGGGGAGGGGGCGTGTAGCCCGGGCGGTATGTGAAGCTGGCGGTGCAGCGGTGCGTTGCGCCCTCACGCCCGCCCGACCCCCTTCCCCCTAGCGGGGCTGCACCGGAACACTGGCCAACACCCGCACGGCATCTACAAAATGAACGCGCCAGGGTCAAGTGCAATCAACTCCACAGCGCTCATCAGCTGGCAGAAAAGGTAGAGGGATCAGAATTGGTATATGTGAAAAACAGAACGAATTAGGGGGATTCATTAGTGATTCCGGGGCGTCAACAGAACGTCCAATTCGTGCTGATGTAGCCAAGTTGGCGGATTCAAACACGATCGAAACCGTGGATTTTTAAGGGCGAAAACAATCTTTCGTACGTCTTCCTTCGGAGAGAAAGTAAAACCGGGTGTCCCATGTTTTAGATTTACTAGAAGTAAAAGATCCTCAAGCACAAAGAAGTCTGAGCTAAATAACAATCGCCTGTTTCGTCGCCCGAGTAATACCTTCTTTCTCCGCTAGATGGTGAAACGAGCGTGGCAAAAATTTGCGTGTCAGACGGAAGAACTGCCCTGATGGCCCGAGTCTCGCCACGTAAAATACGTCATTAACCAAAAGTTACAGCCATTAGTGTCTTATTTTTTCCTGGGGAGTTAGAGGATGTTCTCCTGCGTTAGATAGTGTGATCCTGCACCGTACTACACGTCAGCTTGCATGAATTTTCGTCAACCAGTTATTCCCCACCAGCGGGGCACCGTCCCAGCCGGGACAAGCTCTAAGCTCCCGTGTGGCTTCCTGGGATATTTGGCAGTGAAGTCCACGTAAGCGTGTGTGTAAGGAGAGAGGATAAGGGAAGAAAGAGGAAAGGAAGATTGCGCATGGCCTATGGCTCGTTTGTTAGGATACTGCTCCGTCATTCGCCTGGTGTTGATCGAAGAAATCACGGGTCACCAAATCACGGGACAAGAAATCACACCAGTCAGAACGCTGCTAGAATTCTCCCCCAAAGAGCGGGTGAATTCGTCATATCTCTCGTCACAGGCACTTCAGTGGCATCAGTTGATACTCTGAGCCACCTAAGCGGTAATAAATTAGGATAACGCAATAATTTATCCATCTTCAGTAAGGCTATAGTCTTATTATAATAAATATAAAATATATTACACTTTGTAATGTATGCAAAATGTATTACACTTTGAATATGTCTAATTAGAAACTAACTGCAGAAACTAATTAATGATAATAAATGAACAGGAAATTTGAAAATAAGTATGAAACGCAAATCCAAAAAGGAATGTACCTACTACAAAAATTCCAGAGTAGCCTGAAGCAAAAGTTTAAACACCATATTAAACAAAAAAATATGTCTAATCTAGAAAGTACAAGGGGATTAATGAAGGAAATGATTAGATAGGAATTATTTAAGAAACTTATGCAGAAAAACTTTTGCTCCAACCTCCCGTCGCTTAGACTCTAAAGAAATATATTTAAGACTCAGTAATGCACTTCTCATGTTATGACTTTTATCAGCTGAAACAACAGCAATTGAACGTTTTTTGTTTACATTTTTTTACATACAGATCCATAAAATAAAGAGATTGGTTTCTCGATTAAACAAAACAAATCTGCCCTTTTAATGCTGTTTTCTGGATGGAACGTGTGAATTATAGTTTCAGAAGTCAAATCGTAAATATAGAAACGACATTAAAAATACATAAAAGCTATTTTATCTGTTATTTCACTAGCTATAGTACATTTATTCAATATACACAGTTCACATAAAATTCATATCGCAACAATGAACACAGTTTCAAGGTGGGTCATAAACCTCCAGCGTGTAAATTGACAACGGATGTAAATTGCAATATTATTCAGTCGACTGTTACCAAATAACATTTTTTATTGGCAGGTGAAAAAGCATTGTTTTAGTTTGAAATTCACCTATTTTACCTATCAAACGAATAAAATATAATTTTGTCGTAAAATATGTGAGCTTATTCTAGTCTCAGTGTTACTGAACAAAAAACATTGAACTTCAATAAAACTCACATAATTCAGGTTAATCAAATAACGTAAAATATACTCGTACTTATTCTGAAGCCAAAACATCTTCTCACCAGATAACAAGACTTGTGTAACGAGTAACTTGACGTAACAAACTTGACGTAAGGAGAAATGAATGGTAGTGTATAGAGTTGGCTTATCTAAAGAACATAAAGCATTGTGCAATGGTGCGGGTGAATTTCGGGGGGTAGTAGGAATTCAGAAACTTGATGTGCCATGATTAGTAATAATGTAAGATTATGTAAAATGGTATAATTGTTTAAAATGACGTGTCACTGATACTGTATTAATATTTTTCAGAATATTTTGCTTCAAAGCAATTCCTGCGCCATCTCAGAGATTATATATACTCGTGATGCACAATCCCACAAGGCCTATACATTCGATGGTTATTGGCGGATTATGAGATGAGACGCAGACGTGTATGAGCCCTATTTTTGACTGCAGATATTACTTTTCCTTGATCCTGTATTAAAGAAATATAATAAAACTTCCACGAAACTGAGGAAAAATACAAGCAATTCATAAACAACTTCCTTAAAAAACGAAGATGTGACCGAAATTTGTAGACCAGTAATATGAATTATATAAACAGTAGAATAAGACCTTTAAGATACAGCAAGTTATTGACAGAAGAGTTTAATATGGGCATTGGACATACTGACAAAATTTCCAGAAGATTGGGAGAAAAATTAAGGGAGGAAGGTAAGTGAAAAGGTTGGTAGACAGGTAGGCGTACATAACTATTGTTCAAATTTCCATTTTACATTTTTTTAAAATTTTGATCCATTTACTCTCCTTATGCAATTTCCTGCCAAACTTTCACCTGATTTCGGCCGTGGCAGCTCTTCCATATTTTTTTTAGACTTTTCTCCACGAATCCTTTCAGATACGTTGCATTGTCACCAACATCAGCAGACAGGTGATTTGCGGTATCGTGTAGTATAATTCCATATACGCATTCGAACTCTCCCAAACGATCTTTACTTTTCTCTAAATTCAAGATGCGCATTTGCAGTTTATAAAGCGCATTCAAAAGACGTTCATTAGGCACCGTAGAGATCAGAAGTGTTCACGTAATCTGTTTCGATTATCAGCACAAATATCAACCAGAATCCAGTATCAATGGCAGTCTACAGCGATACTCTACGTAACCTCTCAATAGTTTGCCAAGGACTATTACCAACACTCAAAAACTATTGGTGTTCACTTTCAGTGACAACGTAAGCTAAATGCAGTAGTCTCACATTAATCCTCTGGTGAGAACATCTGCCTGACAGTCAGATTATCCATAGTTATCACTGGGAGCGCTATAGTTACGCAGTGTCTTTACCCTCTCCGAGTGCTTATAGTCCACAAGAAGATTGCAGCTGTGGCGAGCGAACTTTTCATGTAAACTATGAGTTTTTTAAACTAGCGAAACCTCGCAAAGAGATATTTCCCACAGTTGTAGGTTTTGATATCAGATTTTCAAGCAGATGTTCCTACAGATGCATGACTTAAAATCGGCTTCTCAAGTGAATTCATTCAATTGATTTGTGCATATTAATAAACTATTTTCGGTTAAGAGTTTAATGGAATTTCATGTTAATTGCTTCAAAGTGTTGACCTTGATTACGGAAAGATAGTTTGACAACCATTATGCCAAAAGATTAAAATGCATTGTTTTTTGTGAAAGTTAGTTATAATTTTCAATATTTTTATACAGTATTATTTAATAAGAACATATAGGAAAAACTGAATTCCATGATTAGAAGGTGCATCACTGAAGCGTTTTGGAAAAGTCTGCCTCTGAGGCAGATATTCCCAATGGGAAAAATATCATGTTCTCACCAGAGGGTAAACGTATGTACGAGTTTGGACACGACAAAATGTCAGTCAAAGAGTATGCGATGGACTAAACCGTCATAGTGGCTTGTGAGGAATCACCAAGTAACCCGACCGGGAGAGGTGGCTAAGTCTATCAATTGATGTCACTGCAATGACTCTGACGGGGAGGTCCTAGGTTCGAGTCCCAACGGCCGCAGGATTTTCGACATTAGATTTTTAGCTAGTCGCTGTCCGGAGGAAAATTCTATCGAGTGGCTGCTCCGATCGGTAGTTTTCCGTGGTTTCTCTGATCAACACCAGGCAAATGCCGGTGTAGTATCTTAAAAAACGCGCCACGGACCACGCGCGATCTTTCCTTTCTATTCTTTATCCTATCCTTGCCCCTTACACATACACACACTTACACTACACTAACACACATGTCGGGAGTCCGGTTGTAGGTGTAGGTCAGCGCCGGATCTCGCCCTCTAGCGTGGAAAGATCACCGCCACCTCCAGATGGTGACGCGCTCGGAACCACTAACAAACAATCAACCAACTAACCATCTGCAGTCATTGCCCCCTTCGGCCACTATTCGCGCCTGCAACCGCCGCGGAGCGCAACTTCTCACTGTCAGCACTCTTGTTCTTTCTGGGGGCAAGCTGCTTCACCAGCTCAGGCCGAGGAAGGCAGTGCTTTCAGCGTCATTGCCCTGAAGTCTGTTACTCGGTTTCCAGGGGGTTAGAAACTAGGCCGCAAGGCAAGGCAATACTGAGGCCGGGGTGATATAAAAAAATCAACGTTAAGAATGATCGATATGTGAAATTTCCCATAAGATCGCAAAGATGGTTTTATCGTCCACTATCTTTGTAAAGGTCTCCACTATGTTTGACTATTGCCTGATGACTCCAAAGATTGAGGAGAAGAAACGTTGATTACATACCTAAAATATAAATAGGTATTTTGTTTATTTTTGTGTTGTTTATATTCTTCTAAATGTCAGTAATAATTACGTAATAATAATTTATTGTTGAATTTTTTGTTGTTAAGAAAAAATATGGTGTTCTACTAGCAGACGTAAAAAACTGATCAAGAGATTAATTCCAAGACATTCCAAGAATATTGATAAAATCTTTTTTCTTGTGCTTACTTATTTAGTAATTTTTTAGACAAATTCGCAATAACCTTTTAAGATTTCCTCTCTCTAGTAAGCCTGGAGAAGCAGGAGTTCATTAAATTTGCTCGGATACAAAATACTGCAGCCGATTAGGCATTTGTAGTTCTGAGGGATTTCTGAGGGATGAGGGATTTATCTTAAACATACTATTTATATACTAAATCTAACTTACAACTATTTGACACCGGCCTCTTTGGGCTGTCACAATGACCATAGCCTCGAGACAGCGTGCCACTGAGGAGCGAGCGAGGCAGTAATGGCAAATTTTACCAAAACAACGATACATCGATGATCTGATACATCTGTCAAGGGTTTTCGATGTCGATGGAAACATCGACAAAAAACATCGACAAAACGTCCATGTTTAAATCATCGATGTTTTAAAATATAGACTAATAAACATGCTATTTTCGTACCTATTTTTAATTTACCGTTCGCAGATGGGAAATATTTTACTGTTTGTTTGGCAGCATACTAGTAGAAGGCTACAATGCTAATAAAAATTAGAAGAAAATTAAAATTAAAGAACATCGTGTTTCGTTATTTTACCATATTAATCTTTTAATCAATGTTCTACATATGCCATACAAAATACCATAAAAATAACAAAAATTATTTAAAAACCATAATAAAGTATTACATAAATAATAAACTCAATCAGCGATGTTTTTGCTAGAAAATATTGACGTTAAGAAAACATGGAAAGCAAAATATCGATGTTTCTTGTGGAAAACATCGATGTTTTTGCCATCCCTAGGCGGAAGGAGCGGAGGGTGTCCTCGGGGCGGCAGGGGAGGTGATGGCGCGCTCGCGGTCCGGCGGCAGCCTCATCCCGGGATCAGCGCTCGTGAGACAGCCGTCTGCGCGGAGATCCACAGTTCAAATCTCGAGGCGGCGGACCCCGCGCCCGGTTCGTGTTTCTGGCGCTGAACCCGGATCTCCGCTCCGCTGGCGACGAGTAGTAGTTTTTCACCCTTAAAATTGCGAATGAGTTTGACGTACGCGGAACTACCGAAACGGCAACGAGAACGAGAAAGATGACGATGAAACAAAGACGACAAAGATAACATCAACATCATTGGCAACGACATTGTTGAAAACTAAGGAAGAAGAAATATTAGAAGTTTGCTTTGATAACGCTGTTGGACCTTGCGTGATCCAGGAGCAGTACACGAATTGTGCATTTGCATTTACACCCTTATTGGACTCAAATGTACTAATCCAATACAAGCTTTCTTCTCTCGTGTGTTTTATTTTACTGTCTCCTTATTGCAGGTGTTTGTACCAATACAATAAAGGTTTCAAGAGTTAAAAAATTAAAATGGATTTTTAAGAAGAGCAAATATTTTTGCCCCCCCCCCCCCCGGGATTCGAGCCTGGATTCTCATGTTATCCAGAAAGATGATATACCGACTGCAAAAAACTGAATGCCTAACAAATAAACAAACTTACGAGTATCGACGATATTATATGTGGTACAATTGGCATGAAGGGTGAAGATAAGTAATTAACTTTTTGTAAAAAAGATTTAAAAATTAATTTTAGGCTTGAACGAACTCACCATTCGAATACCATTTTCGAATTCAGGATAAGTTTCTGTTCAACGTAGGAGGTGTTTCTGGTGCCGTACTAAAATGTCGCAATTTTATGGATGTATTTTAAGCCATACAGACATTCGCTTTAATTAGAAATATTTTAATTTTAATGACCCCTTAATCGGTTGTCTCAGACATTAGAGACGGTCGCAGGTGTTTAGTGATGTTTCAGATCAAATGACGACTATTAACAGTTGAAGAATTAATTTGGTCGTAACTATGAAATGATATGGAAGACTATAAGTGAAAACCCATTTAGACGTATAATTCTCGGTTTAAAATGAACATACTCTAACGGAATTTCTATTTTATCATTAATATTTTATCTTAATCTTTTCAAAACTTATCTAATTATCATATTTAGTCGTGGGTTCTGACATACAACATTAATCTTCTTACCTGTTGCATCCGTACCTGTAAATCTATACAGAATTACAACTACTGGATGGTCTGTGGACGAAAAAACTTCTTATTGAACTGATGGCAACAATGAATTTTCAGCCTTTTATCTTTTAAAAACAATTTAAGTTTTAACATTTATAACTATTAGTTTACAAAGCATTTGAGATCTCTTGAATTAAAATATTCAGCTTTCTCTCTGGATACATAAATATACCGTGCGAACTTTTTCAAATGATGTTCGTAAGCTTACGATTGCTTCTCGGAAGATCTTCTTCCGAAATGCTTCCCACGTCCGGTGCTGTCCAGTTGATGCCTTCCGTGACTGTTTCTGGTGTATTGAGCGAATAAGTTCCGAATTCCATCGGAATGTCTCAGATTATTTGATCTTTTAAGTAATTTACTATGTTACATCGCGACGCGACTGGCCCTCGCTAGATTTCGTGCGAAACCTCTGCTCGTGAATATCGTAATCAATTTATTAATATTTTCTACCCAGCTACGGAGCTATCCGTAAATAAACCCTTCGGAAATTACGAAGTCTTTTTACATTAAATGATCTAAATTGACTCAAACACGCGAAATACAAAAATCGCAATTATAATTTATATTTGATACTGCTTCTGTACTTTAATTATATACTTTGTCGATTTATAAGAATTAACCATCAACTATTCGCCTCAATATCTTTTACCAAATAACCCAGATTACAATGAAAACTAAAATTGACACATTCGACACATACCGCTTATCAACTGATGTCCACACTCCACTGCTTTTTAAAAAACTTAGAAAATATTACTTTCCGGTAATAGCATCTCGTAATGGCAGGCTTGATACCATTATTTTCATGCAAAATACCATGGGGTCTTTTGGTATGTCATAATACTTTAGAAATCCATTTTTCTTCTCGGCAATCAAAAAATTGCAGAACTTTTTGAAGTTACTGCTTTTATCTGTTATTTACAAGATTTTCAAGGAGGCGTCCTACTGAATGCATTGACATAAAGATAAAAACTGGAAGTGTCCTTTGTACGTATACATCGAAAAAATATCGCAACGGGAGAACAACACTAGACGACACACAACCTCACACACGACGCATAACCAAACAAGTAATGGCACTCGGCGCTCTTCAATTTTCAGTTGCTTCGCGCTATTAGATTTCATTTGTTTCTTAGTACACTTCGGCAACTGTAGTGACATTGTTACAATTTAAAGGCTCTGATTGGATAACGGAACCCCCTCTTCCCTGTCAGGCGGGAGCTATCAAGTCGTGAAGTCGGCAGAAGTATTATTTGCAGTATACACTTTATCATCGACAAAACACGCTATTAACAAAAGGCACGGAAAATATTTTTATTTCTCCTTTGCATATCTGTTACACAACGTACACGTAGTTATGTTCTTGCTCGCTCCTACTCTGCCGTACCCGTAATGAGCGTGACTGTACCTCCTCACCATCTCTATACAATCATGTCTAATCGATCCGTCTCTACTGTAGACGTGCAATTCTCATTCAGTCCGCGGTGTCCTCTTATAAACAGATCTCAACGCTCCGTCTGCAAATGTAAAGAGACCGACTAATAAATGAAACGTGAATGTTTCCAATAAATCATATCGTTATTTATAATTATGTACGGTACATAAAATATATACATTTTCATAATCTGATTTTAAAAACTACAGTTCTTAATTACAGATAAAAATTACTTTCGCTTGGCGCTTCTGTAATCCGAATAGGCTAGCTATTTTATTGTGTGAATGAATAAAATGTAAAATAAATAATAAATCAAATTTATCATTCCTAAACGTCCATTTTTCATACGATTGTTAACGTATCATTAAAACTCAATACATGTCATGTAATAGTTTAGTATGTCATTACACTTCGCGTGGATAACAAGGTTCCAATTCTCGGAACAGTAGTGAAGTTCCGCTTTGTCCATATTGCAGTGTATTGAAACTTGCAACAATGCAAGGACACCATTAATGGAGAATGGTTGACGAGAGAGTCTCTAATGAGAATTCCTAGGCTTCTTGCGTTGAGCTCGTAGCAACTAAAGTTTGTCAACTATTCACTTCATTGCAGGTACCCGCTTTGACTCCCGTCTGACAATTGCGAGGGTCATTTAATGTAGTCTAACTGAAGTTACAATCACGAGCAGCTCTCTCGCACCAGTGACTATTTCAATACCGACTCGGACTCCACAGACTCGAAATGGCTGTTAAGCTGGTGCAGAAGGGAAGAGGTAATTAAGGTAGAGTAGTGTGAACAAGACAAGAGATGCGCAAGCCACTCTTCATGTAACGTCCCAAGTGTTCCAATAATCAGCATTTTCCGTGAAGTAAAATGATGTTCAAAAATTTAAGAGCATACCTTTCTTTAAAAAAAAAATTCAAAGAATTCAACTTTTTGAATATTTTAGAAAATTTTTTCGTTAAGAGAAATGTCTTCAATAGAGTTCATGATACATTCGACAAATAGGTTTCAAATATTTCCGAAATCGCGACGATAAACAGAGCTGACGATCAACTGAGACTCTGCAGAGAGTTTCAATGATTTTTACAGCTTAGTTCGACAAGAATAAATATTGCATTTATGCATCATGCTGGAATCTAATTGAGCGATTCTTTTAAACAAAATAATAAGGGTCTAAATGCAGATTCTGAGATAGACAAAAGAGGGATCCTGTACTCCGACCACATGTACAGGCGTTAGCTGTGGTCAAGGACAGTTGTTCAGGGATATGTTGAGCTCTGAGGCAACTATGTATGTGTCAGTAGCAACTCGTGCACTTTCGATGGAGGAAAAAAATATCGTATAAGCTACTTCCAATAAAACAAACAAAAAATGGTCGACTTGCGATGAGTTAATAGATTATCGGTTTATTTTGCCTGTTCATACGCGCTTCCTGCAGCACACGTACGAATAGTACTTCGCCCCCATACGTCGTACACAGTTTTTACTGCGCACTGACAAAATGAAATCACATTCTAAGAGCATGAGAGGAGCGAATGTCGACAGAGTCTCAGTGCAATTTAACCTTCCGGCGGGCGCGCGGCAGCATTCCGTGCTGGCTCTGCCATTTTATGGTTCTAAAGTGGAGTACGGTTATTTGACATGTCAGAAGGGGGGGGCTTCAGTATTCTCACTTCGCGACATTCTAAACGAAACGAAGCGAAAATCTCCATTCCGTTGCCTTCTCCCTATCAGTCGTACAGATGATTTGAAAATGCTCTACAGATTTGCTCTACAGCGCCCACTCGTGTAAGTATTTTTAGTATTCCAAACGAACATTTTACTTCTTAAGATTGTTCGTTTATAAGCATTTTCGATCACTATAAGCAAAATCAAAGATGTTGAAAGTTTTTTTTTCTATTACTTGTAGTCTTATTTTTGTTTTTCTTTGCTGAAGAGCTGAAATAGACGAAGAAATCAGGCACCTTCTTGAGTTACTGGAAACTGCTTCATGAAAACGAATTGAAGCTCTTCTAAAATTTAAGGACAGCAACTGTTTCATTTAATTAATTTGTCTATTTAATAACAGCTTTCTAGTTAATTTTTTCTTTGTTACATTTTGTTTTATACGTTTTTGTGAAACAATATTTTTTATTATTATATACCTAAAAATAGCCATATTTCTGTGATTTATAAAATGTATTAACTTTAAAAATGTAATGAATAGTTGTGAGTGTTTATTCTTCCTTCTTCAATTAAATAATAGAAGTTTTGAGGGTGCAAAGCGCTGTTTCCTCGAGGCAGCATACAGTACTTCTACGCGCCCGCATATTTGACTCAAATAGGCGCGCCCACCGGAAAGTTACAGCGTTTTTGCGTCCCTTAAACAGCGATATTTAAAACTATCGAAGTTTCAAGGATAAGGAGGTATCAACCACAATAAAGGATGAAATTTTTTTTATATTTAGAAAATTTCGTCAAACATGTTTCGAGAGTGTTTTCCCATCATCAGAGACTACAATAGAAAATTCAGTAAAAAGTAAGCAAATGAAAATTAGCAATGTACATAAACATATAGAGCTTGAAAACTAATTAATTAAGGTACTTACCCAAGAAACATAGATTAAACACTCATTATTAAATGTTATAAAAGTACAACGACCAGTATGCCGCCATCTTGTGCATCGCACGTGGTTCGGGAACAGACTGAAGGAAAGGGAGGGAGGGAGGAAGAAAAATAAAAGCAAGTCAAATAAATAAATTTAAAATTGGGCTGGATTTGAATTGTGATTGTTCATTGAGACAATTTCTATTTGTATTTTTGTACAGTTTTAAAATTTCAAAATTTTCTAGAACGTTTAATTTAATACCCTTATTTTCCAAATGTAAGATTTTAAAGTTGATATCTGGGTCGAAAGAGTGGTTATTTTATTTTGGATGTGATGGTTGGAGAAAGTGGAGAAATCTTGTCTGAGTCTCCAAGATCTTAAATGTTCTTTTAATCTACAGGTAAACATTCTACCTGTTTGTCCTATGTATGCTGAATTACAGCTGTTACAGTCTAACAAATAAACTCCACTTCTTTCCAAGCTCTATATGTTTATGTACATTGGTAATTTTCATTTGCTTACTTTTTACTGAATTTTCTATTGTAGTCACTGATGATGGGAAAACACTCCCGAAACATGTTTGACGAAATTTTCTAAATATAAAAAAAATTTCATTCTTTATTGTGGTTGATACCTCCTTATCCTTGAAATTCATCATGGAATACCACAAAATCTCAGCTGCCACCACAGAGACTATGGAAGTAAATATCCTCATAGCTATGAAATAAATATAATAACTTCATTACTAAAAAATATTAATTCTACTTAAATTTCAAACAAATAAATTAATTGGTAAGAGCATTTGAAAGGAGAAAAGAAGTAAAGAGGACTTCCTTCCCAGCCTTCCATTAAGTTACCGCCACAGGTGTTCAATAGTTCTGTCCAAGTGGTGAGGGAATAAAGGCAAGGCAAATTTTGCCGAGATGATGCTAATCAATTCCTTCATTTGAATCGGAGACATCAGTTGAAAATCAAAGTGATCACTTCGACAGCACCTAAACTGTTTGGTCAGTTTTCTGCAAAATTCATATTCCCCAATTGATTTAAATGAACTCAAGGACCTTGAAATTTGAATAGGCTGTTTTGATTTTGAAGGTTACTTTACATGAAGCTTCAATGTTTTCAAAATGTTCTGAAATTGGGACCAATTTGTTTTATTAAACTTCCTCGCATAGCGTAAACAACACTTAACTGCAAAACGAAAATTGTAAATTTAGAAATTTTGCGAGAATGCAGGAGGTGTTGTAACACCACTAGTTCGTTATCAGGGTCCGATAATAAGAGATTCTCTGCGGAAAACTGACCGTTTTCCGGCGCACAATTACAATGTTTTCCCTTCCTGCGAATTAAGTGCGAGAAAGTGAACAGACGCAGCTTTAGAGCTAGTGGTGCGCCAGCAGATGGGGAAGGCGTGGGTGAGGCGCTTGGGTGTATGGGGGCGTGGCGGGCCCTAAACGTCGTGGGGACAGCGCTGGGGCGGCGTATTGCCTGCGCTCGGCCTGGTCGAGGGGCGGAGCGGGGGAGGGGTGGGCGTGGGCGCTGGCTGGCCGCTAATTGGCTTCGCTCATTAACATCGCAGGCCCCGGGGCAGAGCGGTGCGGGCCGCCCGGCCACAGTACCCCTCCCTCTCGCTCCCCCCCCAACGACCGTCCATCTCGCCGTCCGTCCCGTCATTACCGCTGTGCCGGTACAGGCAGCAGCGGGGGAGACGGCGGCGCCAATGCCAGGGTCACCGGCCGGCACAATGATGAGAACTGCGGGCGCAGTGGGGGTGGGAAGGCGGGGGCGGCGGGGGTGGCGGGGGCGGCGGGGGCGGCGGGGGCGGTGGTTCTAGAAGTGCAGGAGTGACCTGCTGGAGGGGCGCATTAGATAAGGCCGAATGATAGCCTAGAGCACTGGAGTGCAGAGATGCAAGGGAGAACAGCATGGCTGAATTCATACTAATGGAAGTTTTGATAAGGCCTCATCTTCAGAAAGATTATTGAAGGATGGGAGCAAAATCTATAGGTTTTTTAAGCCAGGCAAACCAAAAGAAGCGATTGACTGACTCATCAATAAAAAACTTAAATCATAAATATCTGTTATGATCTGAATATTTTATAAAATTATTTTATATAAATATTTAATTATATATATTTGAAAAAGAACGAAGAAAATAAAAAAACTAACAAAAAATTATATATGATTATTTCTATGAATACAAAATGAAAATGATGATTTCTGTGAAAGTTATGTCGTCTCCTTACCCTGCCCTCAGCACCGTGGCCTTCCCGGTCCTATTCCACTCACCCAGGCAACCCCGCCCCTCTAAATTTTCTACGATCATCGTTGCTATGAAAAGCAGTTAATAGAAGGATCACGGGCCGGGATCTTTCCAAGACCTAGAGTTCCTAGAGACAGAGACTAGCGCATCAGCCGTCATTTAATATCCTCTCACACGATACACGCCTGGTAGCAATCAGGGGCTGAAAGAAAATTATAATGACTGGTGACTTTATGGTTGTTTTCAAGAATAATAATATTTTTTTTTGTTATTTAAGGTCGCATCCACTACTAGGTCATTAGCGATTACAATTAGATTTAACTTTATGGTATGAGGATGGAACGATATGTTGATGATAGGGGTGAAAGGGCAAACACACAACCATGCCCGAGGCGAACTCGAACCCGTGACCCTTCGGTTCGAGATCGCTACGCCTCTACTGCTTTAGCGATCTCGGCCACGGGGCCAACTATAGCATTATTTGTTTGTGATAGATCCATGGTTCTCAACACAGGATACCACGCAGTTAGAATTCTCCTGACAACTGGATTTAAAATGAGGGGATAGTTGGAATAATGGAATGCTCTATTCGCTGTATCTAGGGACTATCCGAGAGCGAGTTGCTAGCGACATCCATCAAGTGGCGCGGCGGAGCGGGGAGGCGCGGCGGGCAGTGCGGCTGGGCGAGGCGGGGCGAAGCGGGCGGCGGGGCGGGGCGAAGCGGGCGGCGGGGCGGGGCGAAGCGGGCGGCGGGGCGGGGCGGGGGCGGGCGGCGGGGCGGGGCGGGCGGCAGGGCGGGGCGGGTGGCGTGGCGGGGCGGGGAGGGGCGGGCGGCGGGGCGGGCGGGCGGAGGGGCGTGGCGGGGCGGGCAGCGTGGCGGGGCGGGCGGTTTGGCGGGGCGGGCAGCGGGGCGGGCAGCGGGGCGGAGCAGGCGGCGGGGCGTGGCGGGGCGGGCGGCGGGGCGGGCGGCGGGGCGGGCAGCGGGGCGGGCAGCGGGGCGGGGCGAAGCGGGCGGCGGGGCGGGGCGGGCGGCGGGGCGGAGCGGGCGGCGGGGCGGGGCGAAGCGGGCGGCGGGCGCTCTGCGCTGCGCGTTGGCTCCGCGGCGTCGTGATGGGCGGGGGCGGAAGGCGGAGGGGAGGGGGCGCCCGCGGCGACGGGGCCCGTGATCGATTCCCCGCGCGGGCAGTGCGGGTGGCCCGCGCGTTGGGCGGCCGCAGGGGACGCGGCTTCGACGCCGGGCAGCGGCCCCGCCGCGCTGCGAATCAGATCGTGGAATGTCTCGTGCGGTGTGGACAAAGAAATGATGTTGGGGAATGCGCCAATTACTGCTGATGCGTCTTTTCTCATAGACTGAATATTGTCAAAGAAAAGATTCAGGGATGTTAATCAAGAGCAACTAAAATGGAAATTTTCGTTTGTCTTTGTAGTTTCTGCCAGATCTTATGGTATATCTTTTTGAAAATGTATTTCATTAATTATTCATCATTCCTTTTAATTTCATCAGCGAAATTGATCAGTATTACTTAATTACATAATAATTATGGTACTGTAATAAAATCGTCTTTGAGTGGATTGCCTTAATTTTACCATCACCTCTTGAGATATATTACGAGTCTTGGGACGCAATTCCAGAAGGAGTTGTTCGGAGGTTTACATTCCTGTACGCTGAATGAGGTGGGAATTGAGATGGAGTTCTCGAAACTATTTCTCGGAGATTTATGTTTCAATACTCTAAGTGAAAAAACATAAGTAATAATTCAATTACAGAAACAGAATATGATTTCTTTCTACGACAATTGTATGTTACATGCTCGGTTGCGTGTATGGGCCATTCTATTTGTTCCAGGCACCGTAATACGAGACGTATTTGTATCCCTGTGAAACACCAAAATTGGTGCGAAGATGTCTCGTTATTTGAATTTCATGTTTTCTTGGAAAGATATTTTCATTTCAGCAATGTATTAAATAATATAAAATCAATTTTGAATTTACTACAATCATTAAAAACATACTTATCGAGAAGATAGTTTTTTTCTTTATTTTATGAGTCGTCTCTGTGGAACTCTACTTGTAGAGAGTTGTATGCGACAATGTGGCAATGGAAATGTGATAATTATGGAATTGACTGTTTTTTCGCAATTGACGTAATGGTAAAAAGTAAAGAAAAAATCTTTCAAATTGAAGTAATCTTAATAGATTGGTACTCTATGTTCCGAAAATAATGATGTACTGATCTGACATCACAATCTGAACTTCATAAATTCAGTGTACTCCAAAGTAATAATAGTATCTTGATAAGCCATACGTCTCCTTTTATGAATATTAGCTTCTAAATAAAGAAATAGGATAATAAATGAGAAGAGACAAACTTGTTTGACACATGTGTTCACAAAATAGCTCAGTATCATTTATCACTAGCTTTTTCCAAATCCATACGTTCTTTCATGACTTGTGCGAGATCAATCTAGATTAAAGCCGCTAAATATAATATCAAAAAGTTACAAACTGTACAAAACCTTCGTACAATAGCAAGAGACCAATAGTTGATATCCAATTTTCAAATCTATAAAGAATTCAAGCTGGTTCCAATTGACATAACCTATTTCGCAATTAACTTATATCACAACATACACAAAATCCATGCATTATCAACATTCAGACTAGCCAGAATCTCCATTTAGGGATGTAGGGTGTAGGTATTGTAAAGGCTTAAAGGCCTTAGGCCTAGCCACACAGCGTCAGGTTATTTAATTTTGATATGTAATAATTTACTATTAAATAAAACAGTTGAGTGAGTATCAGACACGCAAGTAGGCCCAGCAAATAATTCTCGCTAACAGAAAATATGGTGCTCCAGGAAAAATTAAAGGTTTTGACAGAATCTCCTGGACTTAAGTTCTATATAAATAGTTGCTGTATAAATAGTTCAGTTCTGAATATTAAATAGAAAAATACAGTTTACTTCGGTCAGGTATTTGTTTACTTGATACGTTCTGTCACGTGAGCTACCCCACCAGAGTGGGAGGCTTGTGTTCTGAATAGGGATGTAGAAGTTTAAATAAAAAGAATATCCAACCAAACAAGAAACAATTATAAAGAAAGAGAGAAAAAATGAGTTCAACAATTCATGAACTTATTTGACCCCTTCAATACCGAGAAAAGACCGCAATGGGGTTATTGTAAGGACATCCAAACTACCTCAGAATATGACTTCCTTCCTACAAGCAATTAAGACACAGACATCGTATCTATACCATGTCCCTATACCACGTCATTCTTCAATCGATGAAGATCATATTGTTTCTACAATTTCCATGCTGAATGAATCTCTGCACTATCTTGCTCCAGACACTGATTATATAACTGACTGCTTCATCTTATTTGCACTATCTGGGCTTTATATTCTCTGCAGGTTTGAGAACTCAAAATGGACTGCTAGCCCATGCAGCAGTCATCCTCCACAGGTGGGACTACCACCCTTGATTTCTGGAAAATATGATCCATTGTCATCTTCTTTTAGCGTTTTTAGGTTAGCATTCCATCTTTTTTAGAGTTACAGGTCAATGTTTTGTCAATCAAATGTTTGGTCAGCCTGAATCGAGCTTGTTACTGCCATCCAGGAATAAATGTACAATTTAGATTTAGATTGTAGTGTGTTCAGTTGAAGTGTGATAATGATTACATCTTCCCGATACGAACGTTAAGTTGTAACAATAACATTAACTAAATGTAGGTACCGTATTTGTGGGCGTGTGGGAGTGACCGTGGCGTTCCCATGAGTTGCGGCGGCGCGGGGCTTCGCGGGGCGGGGCGGCGCGGGCGTTCCGGGCCAGGGGGCAGCGGAGGCAATTAACGGGGCCTTGCAGGGCCGGGCAGGGCATCAGGGGGGGGAGGGGGGAGGGGGCGCGAGTTATTGTGGGCGCGCAAGTGGGGCGCGCATTCAGGGCGCGCGTTCACCCGTGAAAGCGGCGACGCAGCCCAGCCGCCGCCGCCGCCGCCGCCCGGCGCCAGACGCCCCGCAGACGCGCGCCCCCGCGCCCCACGCACGCGGCGGCCTCCGAAGCCATCGCCCGCGTCGCCGCCCGCCCACGCGCGCCACTCTCAGCAGCCACTGTAGTGTCGCGCACGTGCCTGCCCCATAGCAAGGCACGCTCGCACTGATGACCACTACAGCCATCGCCCGCGTCGCCGCCCCCATCACTACCCGCTGACCCGCCCGCGCGCGCCATTCTCAGCAGCCACTGTAGAGCTCGCACACGTGCCTGACCTGTAGCAACGCACGCCCGCACCGGTGACTACTGCATCCATCGCCCGCATCGCCGCCCTCCGCTCCGCACGCTGACCCGCCAGTGCGCACCACTCTCAGTAACTCTCTATGATCAGTCTAGTCTTCGCACAAGTGCCCGCCCTGCAGCAACGCCCGCCCACGCCGAAGATCACTGCCACCATTGCCCGCCACTCTGCCCATGCGCGGCACTCTCAGTAGCTCATGATGCTCCACTGTAGTCTTCGTAGTCGATTCCACCTTACAGCAACGCACGTCCGTACCGGCGAAAACTACAGCCATCGCCCGCGGTTCCGCCCACACCAGTACCCGCTGACCCGCCCGCGCTCGCCTTTCTGTGCCGCTCACGATTATCCATTGTAGTCTTCGCACGCGTGACCGCTCCAGAGCAACGCACGCCCGCACCGATGAAAAGTGCAGACATCCCCGGCGTCAACGAATTCTGCTCCGTTCACACTACTCGCAGCTCACCAAGATCCATTGTAGTCTTAGCAAGCGTACGACTCCACAGCAACGAACGTCCGCACCAACAACCTCTACAGTCGTCTCCGCCTAAGCCGCTCTCTGCAGCCCAAACTCGCAACCTACGCTTCACTTCTTTCCGTCGGATATCCGCACGCTGCCCTGCCCACACAGGCGATTCTGAGCCGCTCAGGACGGTCTACTGCGGTCTTCGCACTCGCCCAACAGCGCCCGCCGGAACCACCCATCTCCGCTCGCAGCCAGGGCCCGCCACTGCCCACCCCGACCTCTCCTCGTGCCCCCGCGCTCGCCACACAACTCCAAGCGCCCGGTGCAGCTGCAGAAGCGGGCGACGTCGGCGGTCGCGAGGGCGCTGGGACCGCGCGCCCCGCGCATCCCGCGTGAGATCGGCGTAGCGGCGAGCAGCGACGGGCACAAGGCCTTTCACAGCAGGAAGGGCCCACAGCGCGTCGCTTTCACCTTCCGCGCACTGCCCCCACACGAGCTCTCTGTGCTGTGCGACCTGTAGGGATGGCAAAAATCATCGATGTTTTCAAAACATCGATTTTTTTTCACCAGAAACATTCATATATTAACATCGTTATTTTTTCTTCGATGTTTTCTTCACATCGATATTTTGTTGCTAAAACACCTTAAACTAAAGAGTAGATAATGAATGTAAAGAATGTAAGAATGTAAAGATAATGAATCTAAAGAGTAGATAATGAAACGAATGATAATGAAATTCTGCAATGGGAGGATCCTGAGAGAACCTGCTGAAAGTTCACTTTTTCCACAACAAAGCCCCTCCCTCTGACGGGTTAGCATCGACGGTAAAAACCCTGTCACGCTGGAAGCCGCCAAAACGCCAACTCTCCCAAAACAATTACCTCGTCTGAACCAAGCGGCGAGGAGGCGCTGCGCGTGTTCTGTCTGTCCCGAGGAGCCCACGCTTCTTCATCCGAAGTTCTACACCGATGACGGCGCGATGTCAGCGGACGCAAAGGGGACGATGCGCGCGGATACGAAAGTGAGTTTTGGTTGAGGAAATCAGTTTTGATTGATTGATTGATTGATGGATTAGTGATTCTGGGTGCGTCAACTGCCAAGATCATTAGACTCGTAAGTATAATGTTTTATTGCCGGAGGTGGCGACGAACTCCCCCTCCCCACTAGTTGGCGAGATCGAGCGCCGACCTCCACGTCGACTTACGATTGTTGTTTTTCCCTTCAAGAAATATCTTTGCAGCGGGACACCGCCCCAACCGGGACTAGTTCTAAATTCCCCATCTGGTGTCGCGACCGGTGTGGTAGTGTAGGGCATGTGAATGTAAACGTGTGGAAGGGGTGAGGACAGGAAGAGGAAGGAAAGATCGCGTGCGGTCCGCGGCCCGTTTGTTACGGTATTACTCCTGCATTCACCTGATGTTGATCGGAAAAAACACGGAAACTACCGATCAAAGCAGTTGGCCTCGTCTTGTCCACACACTCCAGATAACGGCTGAATCCGACCTAACCAGTAGGTAGTTAATGATAAAAGCTTGACACCGCTGGACTCGAAACCTAGGACCTCCCCGTGAGATACTGCAGTAACATCAATTGGTGCCCTGAGCCATCTAAGCCGTGTGGAATTGCAAATCTGACTAAAACATCCACCATCGTTTAATCCCGAATCTCTCTTGAAATCTTAAGGTTAGTTCCACGTTATACTATTTGTCACTTTCTTGTAACAAGAAAAGTTGGTACGATGAAAGAGGCGACAACAACAGGGGCTACGGTGTTGGCCACTTGGACGTCGAAAGCGAAGAGTATACGGAGGCGGTTCAGACAGAGGCGGTAGCGGTGATGGCGGTGGCGGTGATGGGGGTGGGGGTGATGGGGGTGGCGGTGATGGGGGTGGGGGTGATGGGGGTGGGGGTGATGGGGGTGGGGGTGATGGGGGTGGGGGTGATGGGGGTGGGGGTGATGGGGGTGGGGGGTGATGGGGGTGGGGGTGATGGCGGTGGCGGAGATGGCGGTCGCGGTGGTGGTGATGGCGGAGATGGCGGTGGCGGTGTTCGCGGTGGTGGTGATGGTGGAGACAGCGTTGGCGGTGATGGCGGTGGTGGTGATGGCGGCGGAGGTGATGGCGTTGGCCGAGGTGGTGGTGATGGCGGTGAAGGCAGGGCGGTGATGGCGATGGCAGTGATGGCGTTGGCGGTGATGGCGGTGATGGCGTTAGCGGTGATGGCAGTGGCGGTGATGGCGGTGGCGGAGATGGCGGAGCGTGGGCGGAGGCGTGCGCGTCGACGTCCGCCCGTCAGCGCGAGTTGGCAGTTGGCGGGCGGCCGCTAGCGGCTGGCGCGGGCCGTGGCGTCGCGAGGCCGTAGGTGGCAGCGCCTGCCCGCCCCAGCCCTCCACGCCGCGTCGGCGGCAGCGGCCGCTGCTTCCACTTGCCGTTCTGCACGAGCGCGCCCGCTCGCCTGGAATTGGCCGATGCTATCTCGCGCGCCCGCGCCCGCGGCGGCGGGGAAGCTGGCAGCGGTGGAAGTGGTTATGGTGGTGACACGGGAGGCGGTGGCTGTGGCGATTGTGGTGAAAATGGTTGTCGTGGTGGTAGTTGTAAGGTCAAAAAATCGTCAAGGTAGTTGTAAGGTTAAAAAGGTAGTGATAGTGGTAGTGCTGTTGTTGTTGTTGTTGTTGTTGTTAGTGGTGGTGGTGGTGGTGGTGAGTGGCGATGCTGGAGGAGGCTGTGGCGGGGGCGGTGTCGCTGGCGGGGGCGGTGACGAGGGTGGCGGTGGCGAGGGTGGCGGTGATGACGGTTGCGGTGACGACGGTGGCGGTGGAGACCGTTGCGGAGGCGACGATAATGGAGGTACGGTGGTGGCGAAAGCAGTGGCGAGAGTGGTGGCGGCGATGAGGGCGAAGGCGGTCACAGTTTTTAAGTGGCGGTGGCGACGGCGGCCGTGGTGGCGGTGGTAATGGCTAGGCAGTGGCGGTGGCGGTCGCAGTGGGAGATGTGTGTGCCAGACTGGTGGTGGGTGCTGAAGATGAGACAATGACGGTTGCAGAAATGAAGGTGGAGGTGGCGATGGCGGAAGCGGTAACTATGACGGGGGCGGGGAACGTGGGCGAGGTGGGGACGGTGGTGGGAGCGGAGGTGGGGTTGGTGATGTGGGCGGAGCGGGATGGGGCAATAACGGAAGCGGGGTTGTGGAAGTGAGGGCGATGGTAATGGAGGCACGGGAGGCTCTGTGAGCAAGCGAGGGACGCAAAGGAAGTGAGCTGCAGCTCGGAGCAAGGCTCCAATGCTGTAAACAATTGGCGACCATAATAACTTCAGAATTTGTTGAACGAGTACTTCAAGTAGCAAGTTTTGGATAACGCAATACCTGCACTTCCGTTTCTTACAAACGTGAGTGCTTCTGCTGAGAGAAAAACTGTTAGTCACAGCAATAAAAGTACTAATATTGTAGAATGAATTATTCTGTTAGTAAAATATACCGTTTTTGTCCTGAATGTAGTAAGACGAATAGTTAGTGTGCCAATTTATATGTACGAGTAAATCACAATTCGAGTGCGGGGTATTGTTAGGCCAAGTGAAAGGATGATGATCTTAACAAAATGGGAGTGCTATAAGGGGTGTTATAAGGCAATGTGGGTTGAAGATAATAGGATGGTCATTTGTATAATCGGGGATTTACGTCCTACGTTCAATGGCAGAAGAGTGTATTTATTGGGTTTCTTGATTTCATTGTATAAAATTACGTGGGATGCATCGGAAAAGTACGCGAAATGTCTTGAAAGAAGATGTATCCCGTGGATATGAAAAAGGCCATTTCAATGTTAGTAGAAAAGCACGGCTCTCCTGGAGAGATTGCCCGAATCGGAGAGAAGAGATGAGATGTTAGAACAGAGGTTAAGAGAAGTGATAAGCTATAAGAAGAGGAGGGGTAGTAAGATAAGCGAAGTGCATGGAGTACGTTAAAGGGGGAATTATGTAAGTGGATGGTAAACGATGAAGACGTACGATGATGAGAGAATGCAAGAGAAAAGAACAGAGCAGAAATAAGGAGACCAACAAATTGTAAAGAATCAGGAAATATCTGCACTGAAGTGTACATAAACGCATAAAGAGCTGAAACGAGACGGACAAAGGTTATGGAGTAGTGTAGAGACGTATCTGGACGAAGGACGGGCCAGCGGGCAACGCACGGAATCCGGCCGTCTCGGCCCACTCCCCCGAATGGTCCAGTGACCTTGAGACCCGGCAGCGGGCCGCGGCCGCGAGCCGCGTGCCGACGCGGGAAGCCGCCCACGCGGGAGTCCTCCGCCGCTAACCCCGCCCTCACGATTGCGCCTTTATTATATTTTTATTCCGAGCCCTCCCCGCTCAGCTGACGGGCCAGCAGGCAACGCTGGAAAGCCGGGTCGTCGAACACTACCTTGCGTTTTAACGCGGGAGTGCGCGCAATAGGTAGACTCACGCCAGTGCCCGCAATGTATTTCTCAGATATAGCTGCATTTCTTTTGTGAATGCGAATGATCTGAATGTCCGTTTTCTGAAATATATATTTTATTCAGTTAGTGCATATCTCCCAATGCAATTGTTAATTAATCTTACACTGTAGAATTCTTGTCTGAATACTTATGCTGAAAAAGGTAAAAATTGACAATTTTCACGCAAAAATCACTGAACATTATCCTATTAAATAATATCTCTGTCTCTGGTGGCGGGGTAATGAAATGCTTGGAGAGACGATTTCGTCGTGGCACTCGAGCCACAGACTCCCGCTCGTGGCATCGACCTCGACAACTGCTTTACAGCTTCTGCTTTCATCACCACCTCCGTTTCCACTGCATTCCGATTCAAACTGCATCGTGTATTCATCAATTTTCCCCGCCTCTTATGTCCTATCTTCTCTCCTCATCCCTTCCTTCTCTAGCTCCACTGCTTCCAATTCCTGTTTTCCGTCTTCGATTCTTTGCTGTAGTTGTTGTCGTTCTTTGTCTTCTTCTCCTTCTCCTCCAATCTGTTATTTACTTCATCTTCCTTCGCCTCTGACTTGTTCATCCATTCTTCCTTCACATGTTTGCTTCTTTCTGCACTTCCATGAACGGCTCTGCCCCTAATCCTGATTCCCCTACTTTCCAATCCCCTTCCGCTACCTCACCACTTCCAATCCTGGTTTCCCGCTACCGATTTTCCTTCTACTTCATCTCCGCCTGCATGGCATTTTCCTCCGTCTGTGACGCCTCATCGACTATTCTCTCTCCTCCTCCAACTCCATCAAAGCTTCCCCTACCTCTTCCTCCCCCGGCTCCGCCCGCTTTTTGTACTTGGTCCAAGGCACGGCCGGGCCCTTTATCCCAGCAACCGACGAATTCGGTGCACTCCTGTTGAATAATTTTGAATGCTGCATTCACAAGTTGCGTCGTGTCGGTGGTTTTTGTGACGTACGCAGCAGCCTCATGTTGTGTTCGCGGCCGTGTCGGGTTGTTGAAATCGCCCGGGAGATGGGTGATAAGGAAATGGAATGTTTCTGTGGCAGGAGAAAATCCGGGAGCGTCGCCGTTGAAGTTATCAGTTCCATCGGTTTGATTGTCGAGTCGCGCTTTGCAATTCGTCCCCTCGAGCCGTGTGGTTTGTCGCCTCCCTCCGACGCTATTTTTCAAGACTTAACAAAAATGATCGTGAATATGATGTCCGCGAAGAAAACATTTCGTAGTATACTTTTCTCACAGCAATTGCTTTAAATAGTGGACTTTAATCAAACAACTGTGTACATAGACTTCTGAAAACAAATTATAGGCATGAATCATATTATTGCAAAATATTTCAGGAAGTATTTTAAGTAAAATGATCTAAAATCAATTTTTCAATGTTTCTGTTCGCTTTCAAACTAGTTCATTAATTCATGAGAATGAATATACAACGAAAATATTTTCTAATTGGATATTATGTTTGTATCCTAATGCCAAAAATTGATATGCGGTCAGTGTTTTTAAATTCCAGTTGTGTTTCAAGGCCATTATTTTGAATATAACTGGAGAAGGCGATGGAAATATAAATTTGTGAATTGCCGATCCCAATATTTTTTGAATAACTACTTGAAATTATAAATTATTGATGCAATTCCATATTTCCAAAAATTTTGAAACAGATGATCCACTGAAGGGGATTACAACAGGACAGGACTCCCCGTTTTCAATAAATTTTTAAACTAGTAGCTTGTATACCAGAAGGAAGTAGAAATAAGTGAGAATAAAGTTTATTTCGGTATCAAAAAATCCTTTTATTCAAGAAATCCAAGAACGTCTTTTATCCTTGTCCCAAAATCATTGTAACGTCACCCTTATATGGATCCCTTCCCATCGAGGAATAAAGGGAAATGAAGATGCTGACTCCTCAGCAAAGAATGTTTCTAAACTTCCTTTACCCAGTAACTGCATCTTTGGTTCCCTTCCAGACTTTAAAAAACTTATTCAATTATCAGCATTACAAATACGGGATTAGAAATGCAGTACTAGATCATCTTCTTCTTCTGAACTTTAAAAGAAAACACCAAGTCATTTTATCAAGACTCCGAATTGGCCATTTCAATTTGAGTCACTGTTATCTATTGCAGAAGACAAATCCAGTTCCATGTCCAAATTGTGGTCAAATTATTTCTACATCTCATTTATTTTTGGAATGTCCTTTCACTAACGATCTCAAAAAAAGACTTACAATTTGATTCGGATATCCATTCTGTATTAAATTCTACTTCAGAGTGTAAAAAAATTATTAAATTCCTCTGTGACACAAAATTAGGTGAATGTAATCATTGTTGAATGTTTTATATTGTGTAGTGATAATGTTAAATATTTCATTGTAAACAAAAATGTAAATTTTAATATGTAAATTAGATTTTGATCGCTTATGACCAAGAAGTTGCACAGCCATCTAAAATAAATTGAAATAAATAAATAAATTTTATTTCTTACATTGTAATAAAACTGCAGTCACAAAAGTGCTGGTATTCTTTTGGAAGAGAAACCATTTAAAAATGTAGTTCATTTGAAAGTATGATTCAAAGGTAAAACTTCTTATAAGACAGGTCACGCTGTCTAGAACACTTCACACTTTATTAATCCAAGCGATACCACGGAGGTACCATACGTCTTTTTACTCGCACCTTGAAAATTAACAGGATTTTGTGATCGCCAAACACCATAAGTTGCGATTGCTGATGATTACGTTGATGTGAGAAATGGTGAAAAATATAGAATCAGAACTGAATAAAATGAGGAGCAATAGAAGAATCCTGATAAAGTACACCAAATACAAACTTTTCAAGCATTTCTCTACGAATTTTCCCAAAATTTGAAAATATCTAAACTATTCTAGAATTACTTGTACCATGTTAACTAATAATTTTTCTATGAAATAGATTAAATTTACTTTCTAAAATAAAAAACAATTCCGTCAACAATCATATCCGCGTTTCACAGTCCGGAACGCCAGCATTCTAACTAATGGATGACAAAAGGCAATGCTCGCATTTCCCAAAGTGACTAACAAAAGGGACATTGTACACTGAGCAGTAATTCACTGATTGGCCATGTATGGCGTTACGCTAGAAGTAGTCCGATTTTGAAATCACAGTATGTGTGGAAATGTAGCGGAAGCTTCAAGAGAGCGATCACACCCTTTGTGTCAAACTAGTTTACATGAAATACAGGAACTAATACGTTCCATTCTGAATAGTCGACATAATTCTTAAAAATAAACATCCGAATATTTTCTATAATGCACAGTGCGTCCGGTTCGCAATGTGAGAATTAACATTTTCAAACCACATTGTATTTCCACAACCATGTTATGAACTCATTGACTGGTTACAGCCACCTGTCACAAAGACACATTCAAAAGCATATGCACGAGCTATTTAAAGCGCTGTTAAAAAGAGGCTTTTGAAATATCCACACAGATTTAGCTTTGCTTCCCCACCATTCCGCTGCGCGGCTTATCGCAACGAGCTTCCCAGAATGGCCGCGCACAGCGCTAGCGTCGCAGGTTTATCGCGCTACCGTCAGCGTACTTTGTCGCTGTAGTCACCAGTTGGTGGCTTTTGCTTCGTAGGAATATTGTTCGACCGCCGCACGCTGTTTAAAACACGAAAAAACGACAAAAGATTTCTTTCCAAACTCAAATTTATATTATTCATGCGTATACATAGTTTTGTAATATTGTCAATTAATTTTTCCATAAAGTCAGAGTTTTGACTTGACTAAACACTAAATATTCAGGAAAATGGACACAACATTCTAATAAATAGATTGAATCCTTTTTATACATGTGCATCTTCTCCTATTCTTGGATAAAATATTTTTTTATTAACTGATTCCAATCATTATTTATTGATGCCAGACCTCTATTTGCTTGCTTAGAAAGATGTCATTTTCAATTAGCACGCCGCATTCTACATTTTGGGAACTCCAAAGCTCACATTAATCCCACTTCTTTGCATAAAAAACCAACAAAAAACTAATATGATGCTACGTTAACACGTACTTTCTTTTATTATTTCAAACTTTCGCATTTTTTGATAGATCCGAGAGTTCAACGAATATGTCATTTGCGCCATTCTTATCAGCATGCCTTGTTCTATCAGTAAAAAATTTAAAGAACAAAGGGTCCCCCCCGATAAGATGGTAAAAAGTTCCCCTCAACCAAATTACATATGAGTGGTTACACAATAATTCTAACATAAAAATAATATTTTTGAAAGGTTTTTTAGCCCCCATCCCACCACCCACATCCCTATACAGCCAAAAACGTGTTTTTTTAATTTCAATATTTTTCGACAACTTAACACTGTTTTATCAGACTGAAAAAAGATATGATAAATAAGAACACAATTTGAACTATCAGAAAAACATTTTTCAATATTTTCTCAGGCCCAAATTCAAACACAAAAAAATATTTTCGAAAAAAAAATCAAGTCTTAGAAGCCTGGATCAGGTTCGAAAAAAATGTCTAATATTCCTCTTAAAACACAAATTGTTGTGCATTTTTTTCAATTTTTTCGATTGCTGGGCTGCAGTTAAAAAAATAAAAACCATTTTCCCGCCTTTAAAGCACCTGGACTTTCAATACACTTTGAAAATGCTTGTAACGGTTCTGTGCATTTATTTTAGTGTTTATTATACATTTGTATACATTGTTGTAGCACCCAATTAAGTTTTGATTTTGGAATATACTTATAAAGTATCATTTTTAAAGCTTTCTAATCCTTTGTATGAGAATATCATACGCTAAGGAAAGATAATAGTGTTTGGCAGTTGTCAAAGAATACAAAAAACTTTAATAATAATTTCACAAAACTTTAACAATTTCACAAAACTCTTGCAGTGTTGCGAAACACAAAATTAAAGGCTCACACTGACCAAGCGATGCTACCTGACTAACACAGCAAACAAAAACCAAATGAATGTAACATTGAAAGGTTACGAGGCACACATGGCCGGGTTGTCGAACCACACCACTGTCACAGCACCACCGCTCCTACAAATCACACCGCTGTCCAGTAGAGGGTCTCAATGCAGAAATCGTGAAAAATGCCCTTCACCGCCGTGGATGCTTCATGCTCCCGGTCCACCATAGCTCCATCCGCTTGGCCCACACTCCACCAGCTGTGTCGCCCGCTGGCCGCACATGCTCTGGGCGGTGCCCCGGGTTCGACCCCGGGCAGGGCTCAGAGGGGCGGGCAGCCGGCTAGCTGGCGGCGGGGGGGGGCGGACGTAGGCAGGGGGAGAGATACGGGCGCGACGGCGCGATGGTGTTGGTGGCGGCGGTGACGGTGGTGATGTAGTGACGTCACCGGTGTCGGCGGCGAGGGTAGCTGATTGCAACCTGGCAGGGCGGCGGAAGAGCTGTCACATGCATCAAGGCGCGGGGAAACAATGATTTAATTAATGTCTTCATTCCATCTCATTGATTGATTGATTGATTGATGGATTTTTTTTTTTTTTTTTTTTTTTTTTTTTTTTTTAAGTGGGACGCGCGAATGTTGGAATTGGCGCCCCCATGACACCCTGGTCTAGCATGGAACTCCCATAATTTAGCGGGAAGCACTCCAAAGAGTGCCCAGGTGGGCGGAAGTCGCAGGAACTTGTCCGCGCCGAGCAAAATGTGCTAACATTTATTGGGGCCGGGCGCATGGCGATGCTCGGGTTCGGCACTGTCCGTCTCCCACTCACTTCTTTCAGCAACAAGCACTGAGAAGTCCACCACAGTTCTGCATTATCTTGAGAGACTCCATTCCTACTATAAACGAGTGAGGAGGGCATACAACAAACGAAAGCATAGGCGTTTGCCTAGCGTACATATAGTAATCACCTCGAACCATTACTGAGTACCTCGTAACAATTACCTTAACCTAGAAGTAACAAAATCACATAGAATTTGTAGCAGTGCTTAATCAAAAAATTATACCAATTAGTACAACAAGGAATTAATAAAACGCATAAAATGTCAAAGAACACCAAAAAAAACCAAGTGGCAGGCCCACGCAGTATGACCTAAAAAATGATAGTGGTACGCCTGTTCACCAGGCGGCGAAGCGAAAGAAAAATCAGCTGAGCATCTCTGGTCGACAGAGGGGGAAAGGTAGAGATAAATATCATGGATTGGGGCTTACTCGTTGGAGGATCTAGCCAGTGCACATAACTTTTGTACTGGTCGCAATAACTTGCCCTGGCTAGTTCGTACTTCAACAGTACGCACGACTCCGGCTTGATCAGGGAACAATTTCTCCACTACACCTAATTTCCAGTGAGAGGGCGGAGATTCCTCAATTAAAAGTACTAGATCATTTACAGCTAGTGGTGGTGACTCCCTTTTCCACTTTACCCTTTGTTGCAAGGTGTGGAGGTAATTTCGCGACCAATATTTCCAAATTATTGCTAATTTGTTATTTAAATGGCGGAACTGTTGTGCAGGAGTAATCTGCACAAGAGGCGAGTCAGTATCTATAGGAAAAGTATTAAGCGCGTGCCCGTAGACTAAGTGATTCGGGGTTAAAATTAAATTCACATCCGTATCTGTAGACGTGACTACAAGCGGTCTTGATTTTAAACAAGCTTCTATTTTGGCTAAGAGGGTGTACAATGTAAGCAAGGGCACAACTTGTTGCCCTAAAGCTCGACGCAAATGGAATTTAAGACTTTTAACACAAGCCTCAGCTAACGAGTTTCGGTGAGGAGCGTAGGTGGGACAAAAGTGCCAGGAGGTACCCTGCACCGATAAAAAATTGGTGATAACCTCTAAATCCCGAGCGGAAAGAACAAAGCGATTAGCCTCGGCTAGGATACGACTAGCACTTTTGAATGTACTAGCGTTATCACTGTACATGTGCACAGGATAACCTCTTCTCGAACCAAAACGTTCAAAGGCCGCAATGAATTGAGAGGAGGATAGATTTTCGACGATTTCTAAATGCGAAGCTTTCGTGGAATGGCATATAAATACAGCAATCCAAGTCTTCTGAGACATTTTTGATCTCGTGAGAGACGGCCTTGTCAAAATTGGGCCACAATAATCTACGGATGTGTGAGCCCATGGCCGAGAAGGATTTACGCGGCTAGGGGGCAATGAACCCATAATTTGCTCCACGGGTGCGCCGCGCCAGCGTCTGCACGTCAGACAAGCATTAATTACCTTTTTTGCTACCCGTCGTAGGGAGGGAATCCAATACTGCTGGCGCACACATCCCATCATCATTGCCAAGCCCGCATGTAGAAATGCGAGGTGTATCATTTCTAAGAACAGGACGGTAAATTTGTGGTTAGGCGGAAGTATAATAGGATGCTTGTTTAACCTCTCCACCTGAGAATTCATTAAACGGCCACCCACCCGTAAAAGCCCATCAGGGCCTAGATAAGGATTCAAGCTAAGGAGCGATGACTTGGGAGGTAATCCCTTTTCTTTTGAAAGTGCCTTATATTCAAGGGGGTACATGTCTAGTTGAATGAGCCTTATAATAACCACTGTGGCTTCTCTCAATTCAAGCGGTGCCAACCAACCCCTTCTCCGCATCTGAGCCGAAGCAGGGTCAATGCGAGCAACAATTGCAGCCCGTATATTGTTAATGAATCTTAAGCATAGCGCCAACACCCTTATCAATTTGTGATATTTTGAATATCTGCTAAGTAGCACTTGAACAAATGAATTTTGGTTTTCACCTACATCTGACGAGGGCACACTTGTTTGGTATGCAGTGAACATACAACAGAGAGCATCTACCTTACCATTATCCGCTACCTCAGCATCGACAAATGGCTTGGCCCACATTGACACTGGCTGCTTCAGCCACGGCGGTCCTACAAACCAGAGGGTACTGTGTTGCAGTGCCTGGGGGGAGACACCACGGGTTAGCAGATCAGCGGGATTCTGTCTCGAGCTTACATGGCGCCAACAAGATAGTGGATAGGATGCCACTATCTTTGAAACTCTATGCGCAGTGAAAGCATCCAATTTATGATTGCTTTTCACCAACCAGTGCAAAACAATAGAACTATCTGAAAAAAGATACACTTGATTAATAGAACACACAATTCTCAATGCTCTTATTACCTTCTTGGTCAATTCTACCAATAACAAGGCACTACATAACTCCAAGCGAGGAATAGTCGACCCTGACAGGGGAGCAAGTCTTGATTTAGAGCACAACAAGTGGCTATGCGCAACGGATGCAGAATCATGATTAACTAAGTATAATGCAGCTCCGTACGCCTTATGAGAGGCATCACAGAATCCTACTAGACAAGAGGGAAGGTGACCCTGGGGTAACACCTTGCGTGGGAGTATAATTGATGGCAGTAAAACAATCTCATTAACCAAGGACTGCCAACAACAAGTAAGATCAGAATCAAGAGGAGTATCCCAATCCAACTGTAAAGACCACAATTTTTGCAGAAAAAGTTTCAACTTTACCAAGAAAGGATTCACAAAACCTAATGGGTCATAAATAGAGGCTATTAAGTGCAACACAACCCTTTTTGTTATACACGGGAGGTTGAAAGTGTTTGGATCGGAGTGTTTGCTATATGTAATGCAAAGTGTGTCTTTATCAGTGTTCCAAGTCAAACCCAATATTCTGTGTGTATTGTCTGAGGCCAGAGGCGTGGAAGTGTATTGTGTGTGAGTGGTGTTGAGAGTGGCCAGAAACGATGAAGAATTGCTATTAACCTTTCTCAAATTAAAATGAGCTCCCTTTAGCACTTTTACAATCCTTTGAAATAACGATGCTGCCTTCTCAGCACAGTCACTCCCAAACAGTAAGTCATCTACATAAAATCCCTGCTTGATGGCTGAAGCCACCTCAGGATCATTTTCATTTATTTCCTCAGCCAACTTGTTGAGACACCTTGTACTCAGAAATGCGGAGGGGGCCATACCATAAGTAACGGTTTGCAAAGTAAAAATTTTAATGGGGTCGTGAGGGTTCTCTCGCCACAAAATTCTCTGAAATTTAGTATCAGCATCATGCACCCGAACCATTCTATACATTTTCTCAATGTCTGCTGTGAAACAAACATTAAACAATCGAAATCTAAGCATGATGTCAATGAGCTCTGATTGCACGTTAGGGCCAGCGTAGAGTAGGTCGTTTAAACTTAACCCAGAAGAAGATTTGGCACTACAATTGAAGACTACACGCAGTGGTGTAGTAGGGGATTGTGGATTCAACACACAAAAATGAGGTATAAAATAGAAAGGAGGTGCTATCTTACTGACACATTCAACTGCATGCCCCAATTCAATGTATTCTCTCATGAACTTGACATAATTGTGCCTTAATTCTTTATCTTTAGAAAATCTGTTTTCTAAAGCAAGCAAAAACTGCTTGGCCACAAAATGTGAATTCCCCAATAATTGTGGAGGACGTTTAAAAGGCAAAGATACACAAAATTGCCCATTCTCCAACCTAAAGGTGTCCTCATTAAATTTCTTTTCACAAGGATGCTCCAAGTGTGAGAAGTTTTCATCACGAGAAGAGGAAATCCTCTCAGAATTCCAAATATTCTCATAATCATTGACTAAGGAAGGAGAGTGTGCAGTTAAGAAAAAGCACTGATCTGGGGGTGCCGCACTTGGCAACAGTGTGGGCAATCGATCCCCCGCAATGACATTACCAAACTTAGTATCAAGAATAAAAAGCTTTGAACAATGGCTGCTCTTCTTAGTGTTAAGCACCTGAAAAAATAAAGAAGAGCTTAATAAAATATCTAATTTTTTAGGAATAAAGAATTGGTCATCAGCCAATTTTAGGTCAGCAGGCAGCTTCAGGGCAGCTAAATTAATGTTCCTCCGGGGGGTGGCTTTGGAAATAGCAGGGACCACTAAACATTCTATTGCCCTTTCCACCTACAACACCGCGAGGAGATTACCACATGAACTCTAGCATTTGAACCAGAAGTAAGAGCATTAACAGAATGAATCGTAGCATTATGCCTAATTCTTTTGAGACGGAGGGCCTGTACCAGTGATTCAGTTATCAAGGAAACTTCACTACCAGAATCAAGTAATGCCCTGGCTGGCAGGGTTTGGCCCAACTCATTTGTTGCATTAACAATGGCTGTGGGAAGGAGAGAACCAATATTAAATGTCTGGCTAAGAACCAAGTGTGATAACGTGGAAACCTTTGTATCGTGTGGTTGTTTTGCAGTAATCTGGGTGGCAGATGCTAGTCCAGCAGAGGTGTTGGGAGCACTAGAACAATGAGGTGATGCCAAACTATGGACATTTTGTGTAGAAAATTTATGAAGCATTGAGTGGTGGTTCTTACCACAAGTTTTACAACTTCGTTGTGAGCAATGATGAGAAGGACCCTTCCTTCGAAGACAGTTGTAGCAGAGTTGATGAGAAGAGACAAAATCCCATCTCTGCTGGACAGCCAGGGTACGAAAACGAGGGCAGGCGAAAAGTGGGTGCTCTCCAGAACTGCAGGCAATGCAGGCTCGAGCTGATGACCCCTCTTCCAGCTGAAACACCTGTTTGGCAGGTGAAGATTGTGTAGGGCGCTTAGACTTACTAACTGAAACAGAATTCACATCAGGATTAGCAAGAGGGGCAATGTCTAGGGCTCTTGCCCGGAGTGAAAGAAAATCTAAAACATTTTGCAATGGAACAATATCATTTTTTGCTTTAGCAAGGAAAAATGCTTCCCTTGTTTTGTTATCCAATTTACTGAGCACTAAAAATTGTACTATTATTTCAGCCATAGGGACTGTAGTGGGAACTGCTGACATAGATAGCCAGTGAGAAGTTACTACATTGTGCAATTCTCTTAAGGAGGAGGCATCACCAATTTTGAGGGAAGGAAAGGAGAAGAGAGCATGAATGTGCTCTTCTAAAATTTTCGATTTATCGTCATAACGATCTCTTAATAAAGCCCAGGCCTGTTGAAAGGATCTGTCTGATACTGTGAGCACAGAAATCAACTTCAGAGGTTCGGCCTCGAGACTACTCATTAAATGCACCAACTTCTGCGAGTCCGGTATCTGTACCTGATTAATGACTAATTGAGTAAACAAATCACGAAAACGTTGCCAATTTCTATACCTTCCATCAAATTTTGGAATTTTAATGCTCGGTAGCGAGGCATGATGACACGCCGAGGCAACAGTAAGAGGCTTTTCAAAGGGCTCGTATTTTTCATTCAATAGCTGTTTTACAGCCAAGTAAGCATTTTCACATTGCGAAAAATTTTGTTCATGAATCGTGCTAAAGAACTCTGTGGAGCTGATCGCATCCATTTTAAGAACTTCGATATCCTTCCAAACCTCGCATAACCTATCACGCAAGCACGCGAGACTGGCTACTGTTGCTGGTTGCAAAGCTTTCAAATTACTTTCAATTCGTGAAATTTCCCAAATAGCGAGACTCCACCTTTGTGATAATCTTAATTCAACTGCACCTGGCTCCTTAGCCCTTACCTTTGACTGAGACATGGTTAAATAAGCTTGCTTACTAATGAAAAGAACTGAAATAATTCACGATAGCATTTAAAGGGTATGAAGTTTCATACGCGAAAAACCATCTAAAAATTTAAGGACCGACATGTATTTGTTAATTGGAAGTCAACACCACTTTCATAAGCAAAATGAGCTATGTAACTATCGTCAAAATACATTTAACCCTACAAACTTGAGAACCTAAGATCAGGAACGTGAAATATGAGGTTAGGAAAGCTGCATAAGATTTCCAGGAATTGGAAAGGCGTAACCAAGAACATGCTTTTAATTTGCACCATACAAACCGCAAAGCAAAGCGCACATAACACAAGTAAATGTTACAACAGCACTGCTAATGATTCTACTGTAATTTTGTTTTTTATTCACAAAGGCACGCGTTCCGTGTGCGCATCACGATGACGCGGCATGGCGTGAACAAAACCCTCGCGTAGTCAGTGTTACCAACGAACGAACGAAGTATTCGTTCCCGGGTTTCAAGGCACCATAAAATGTCAAAGAATACAAAAAACTTTAATAATAATTTCACAAAACTTTAACAATTTCACAAAACTCTTGCAGTGTTGCGAAACACAAAATTAAAGGCTCACACTGACCAAGCGATGCTACCTGACTAACACAGCAAACAAAAACCAAATGAATGTAACATTGAAAGGTTACGAGGCACACATGGCCGGGTTGTCGAACCACACCACTGTCACAGCACCACCGCTCCTACAAATCACACCGCTGTCCAGTAGAGGTCTCAATGCAGAAATCGTGAAAAATGCCCTTCACCGCCGTGGATGCTTCATGCTCCCGGTCCACCATAGCTCCATCCGCTTGGCCCACACTCCACCAGCTGTGTCGCCCGCTGGCCGCACATGCTCTGGGCGGTGCCCCGGGTTCGACCCCGGGCAGGGCTCAGAGGGGCGGGCAGCCGGCTAGCTGGCGGCGGGGGGGGGCGGACGTAGGCAGGGGGAGAGATACGGGCGCGACGGCGCGATGGTGTTGGTGGCGGCGGTGACGGTGGTGATGTAGTGACGTCACCGGTGTCGGCGGCGAGGGTAGCTGATTGCAACCTGGCAGGGCGGCGGAAGAGCTGTCACATGCATCAAGGCGCGGGGAAACAATGATTTAATTAATGTCTTCATTCCATCTCATTGATTGATTGATTGATTGATGGATTTTTTTTTTTTTTTTTTTTTTTTTTTTTTTTTAAGTGGGACGCGCGAATGTTGGAATTGGCGCCCCCATGACACCCTGGTCTAGCATGGAACTCCCATAATTTAGCGGGAAGCACTCCAAAGAGTGCCCAGGTGGGCGGAAGTCGCAGGAACTTGTCCGCGCCGAGCAAAATGTGCTAACAGCAGTTATTAAATAATAATTCGGTCATAGGTGAGGGATAATTGGGCAACATGTGGAAAAATGAACGGGAAGAGGTTAGACCCAGATTTACAAGAACTGTTTTACTTGTCTTAGAACACAGACATTAGCACGAAAATAATCTTAAAACTTCACCTCAGAATGCTTGAGAATTTTTTCATATTTTTTTAATAGCTGGGTCATAGTTTCAAAAAAAACAAGACATTTGTAGTCAATCACTTGGCTATTCGGCAGTTGCCGCGTAACGACAGGTAAGTACAATTTTATTGGAACACGTGTAGCCGTTATAATAATAATAATAATAATAATAATAATAATAATATAATAATAATAATAATAATAATTTATTGGTGGCGAGGCTCAGGCCATTTGGCCTGCTCTTAAGAAAATGTTGTTTGAGCGTTTCTAAAAATACGCATTTTGAAGCTAATTTATATCTAAGCTATTAAGTTTCGAGAAACTTCATTGGAAATCATTTGTGTAATTTTCGAAAAATCAATAGCTAGCGTTAATAGCATTCTACTCAATGCATTTAGCACTATCCGTATTAAAAGTTTAAATAAAAATTATGACCCGTTTTTGAGAAAATGTCACTCGAGCGTTTCTGAAAATGCAAAATTTGGAGCTCATTTTCAAAGAATATGAGCTCAAAAGAGTTTTGGAGAAGCACTTGTACTCATATGCTATAGTGTGCACAAATCGCAAATGAATCACTTCTGTATTTTTTAGATAATTAAATAATACAGTAATAATGCAACGTTTATGTCATCTGATACAGTCGTCAACGTACAGTCATCTCGCTCTATTCGCACAAAGAATTTAAAGAAAAGAATTGGAGTGTATTTTGAGAAAATCTTGTTTTAATATTACCTCATAATATTAATATCCCGAGAATGCCGTATGCTGGACCTGCATGTTTGTGCGATGCCGAAACTGTACGTTTGTTAATAAAAAGTATGTTTGTCACGCAAATTCGTGGCCAAGAATAATTTGTTCTACTTGTAATTGCAGTTCCTAGGTCCTGCATCTACTGACTGAGGTATCGTGTGTATAACTGTCGTATGTCTGTGAAGCTAACATTTCGAGCAATATTGTAATAACAAAGCAGTTTCGAAATGAAAAAGTTCGAAGAGTTTTAGTGCATTTGAGGATAAAAATGGGGTCGATGAAGTCCACATTATTAACATTCTCATTATCATGGTATGTTATGGTTCAACTCATCAGAAACTGTTCATTAGAAAGTTGGTGTTTCGTAACGTAAATGCGCATACTCACGAAAACACCCTTTCCGAACTTCCGTCGATAACTCACAAAAATTATAATTAAAACCACATATGCCTCAGAATATGCAAGGTACGGTTTTGCAATTGACCTTAGGACTATATTCTATCCAAATTAATTAATATATCCCTATTACGTGAATGTGATATATACATGTAACAGCACACTACAAACTGCCCTTGATTTAGCGTTCCGTTCTTCTAATGATTATCAGAACATGTATCATATATGAACAATATTTCTCTCTGGCGTGAAATCTTCAGAAAAGGACACTCAGAAAGGCTAATGAATTATAATATGAAAGAACAGCATGCAGATATAGACAAAATATTAATTCTTAATTGTTGTCGGAATGTGATTTCCGTATCCATTCAACACCATCGTTTTTGTCTAGTTTTCCCATCGCGATCAGGTTTTTGTCCAGTTTCCCTGATCCACTGAGCAAATGTAAGATAACCTCTTCATTTGCTTCTGTACGTAAATGTAGCTTCACTGTGCGCTCTTTTTGCTTGTAGTGGTAGGAGAAGAAACTGATGTTCGTTACTATTTTGTTAGGAATGCAGAAAAATCAAATCAGCAGTTCATTTACCGTTGAAAGTGATTTTCTATAACTCGGGAACAAACATTTTTCTAATTTTTATTTTCTAAAATAATATTTTGTTTTCTAAATTCTTGTTCTAGTTTTTCAACGTTGCTTAATTTCGCCTTTTTTATTCTGGGATTCAAGAAAATGTACGCAGATAATCTCTTTCCCCATACGTCATTTACAGGTTTTTACTGTTTTTTGATCAAATATATAAATAAATAAATGAAATCAATGCCTTTAAGTTAAAATAAAAACAGGGAGAACATTAGAAACATCCGCCTATGGTCATGATCCGACAACTGTCCCATTTGTCTGATGGTCGTGATGCCACTGCAAACCAACAGAGCGCTGCGCCGTCAGAGTAAGAGACGTCTTCTACGTACTTGCAGCCAGGTAATTGCCTCAGCACCCCCTGCCCGTTTGATGATCATCGCCAATGATTATTATCCGGATGCAGAGCGCTGGGCCGCGAGGCCGCAAATATTCTTGAGCAAAATAAATAAGCGCCGTACAACGGAGGCGCCGCGCAGTCGCCACCCGCCGCCGCCCCCGCCGCCGCCCCCGCCGCTGCCCCCGCCGCCGCCCCCGCCAGCGCCCGCGGCCGCGTGGGCTGATAGCATCGCCCGCCTGTGGCCGCTGCGGCATATTAAGCTAATAAATCTGGTGGGCGGTGCGGAGCGGGGCGACGCTGCCGTTTCCTGCGCCTCCGCCGTCGCCTCCGCCACCGCCTCCGCCATCACCATTTCCTCTGCAATCGCCTCCGCCATCTCCTCCGCCATCGCCATCACCTCCACCTCCTCAATCGCCATTGCCTTCGCCGTCGCCTCGGCCGTCGCCGCCGCCGTCGCCTCCGCCACAGCCGTCGCCGCCGCCTTTTCCTCCGCCGTCGCCTTCGCCGTCGCCTCCGCCGTCGCCTCCTCCATCGCCATCGCCTGTCATCGCCGTCGCCTTCGTCTCCGCCGTCGCCGTCGCCTCCGCCATCGCCTCCGCCTCCGCAATTGCCATCGCCATCGCCGTCGCCGTCGCCTCCACCATCGCCTCCGCCGTCGCCTCCACCATCGCCTCCGCCGCCGCCACCGCCGTCGCCTCCGCTGTCGATTCCGCCGTCGCCTCCGCCGTCGCCTCCTCCATCGCCCTCACCATCGCCATCCACCTTCACTATCGCCTCCGCCATCGCCTCCGTAATCGCCTCCGCCGCCTACGACTTGTCACGTTCGCTTGCCCACCACCTTCACTTCCACCACCTCGTTCTTTTCCCTCACAGCTTCTTCCGCAGTTTCTGCCTTTGTCACTGCTGACACATGCAATTTCTATATGTCTACGATCGGAACTTCATCCTCCTACTTACACATAGCCTCTCTTTTCTTACCTTTTCCTAACGGCCCTCTTTTATTGTCCTCACCTTACACCTCTTCTCTTCCATCCCTCTACCTCAATCCTCGACTTCTTGGTATCCATTAACGCAGTTTCCACTTCTGCCTACCGTCGTCTCTTTCCCGGTCGTTATCATTGGTCTCCCAAGCCCCACCTCCTGTAACCTTCGTATATGCCTCGGTCCACTTCAACACTGCTACTTTAATTGTCATCGCTTTTCTCTTTTCCGCCTTTCCAGTGTAGGATTCGCCTTCCCATCGCATGTATCTGCACCACATTTTTCTTTTCATTTTCCCCTGAATTCTGCTTCATCCTCTCTATTCTTCATACTTGTGGCCTCTACTCTGAAAACCTCAGCCACAGATAAAGGAGTATCTACTTTCCTCAATTCCATCTCATTTCCATCGTCTTTTATTTCTCTTCCTTCTTTTCTCGTCACTTCCTCCTCCTGTCGCCGCCACCGCCACTGTCACTTATATTGCTACCGTCTACGCGTGTGGAGCTTGTAGACGCTCGGAATATGTGAAAGATTTATCCGAGTGTGTTTACGAGCCTCGGTCCTAACCGTGTTTTGAAGACGCACCCCAAAACACGCACAGCTTTAACCGTCTTGGATTATCCCTGTTAACTTTTGTTTGGACGAAGATCTCCCTTTTGCTAGCTGAGGGTGCGTCGCTACGGGTCTACTCTGAACAGGGTTAAAGGAGTAGGCCATCTTACTACGAACAGCTACGTAATATGCATTCCTGTTCTGTTCTACCCATTTGGGTGACGAGCGTCTCTGACCACAACGGAACGGCTTAACAGATAAAACTTACTACAGTACTGGGAGCACGTAGTGACTCTGACACTACATTACTGTCGGCAGTTCGGCACTACATTACTGTCACATACTACGCACATGGCACCACTACATCACAGAATATTAAAATCTCATAACATTCACAATTACTGACAGGTTATGACACGTTTTAACATCATGTTCATAACTCGCCAAAGCCGAACCTAATCATCTCCGCGATTTCGTGTACGTTATGATGAGCGACAATGCAGAAAACTCCGCCTGTAAGAAACGGTAAACAAATTATCGCAAGCTGGTCAGAGCAGGTCACATGAGACATACCACAGCACGAGGAGAGAGAAACTGTCAGAGTCGCTTTATAAGCTGCCGACTCTCTACCTTCTGATTTTTGGAAGCTATACATATAATATAATAAATTGTCTAGGCAACTGACGAAAATCAGAAGCTGGTGGGTTTCATTTGTAAGCCATACAACATATTACATCCAGCTTACAAAAAGGCGAAGCTTGCGGTAACCCGCTGGGTTGTTTGTGGCCGCAGTCGCTCGTACCCCAAATGGGCAGAACGGAACGGGAATAACTCTCGCACATTGCGAGCCTGTTTGGGGTCGCTTTATCATTCGCCTGTGGTCCATCCACCGTCTTCTCGTGTTCCGCCTCCGCCGTGCCTGCTCCCGCTGCAGATTCAGAAGTCTCTGTCAACGTCTCCTCTTAAGCCACCGTCAATGCGTCGTGTTGTTGATTCTCCTTCACACACCTATCTTCACCGACTTCACCACCTATCTTCATCGCATCACTTGCCTTCTTAGACTTGTCGTCTGAACAAAGTCAGGCCCGTATCACAGTGAAAGATGTTTTCTTTGCTGAGATGACCTCGGGAAGATGATCCTGGAGTCACTTCAGAGTTTCTTCAAAAGACCAGGCTTTTGCCTTCTATCTCTATCCGCCTTGAACAGGTGTTTTAAGTTAATTGAGGATTCTATTTTGTAGGAAACACCAAAGTGGCGAATCAAGATATTTTTAGTTCCTTATTAATCTTGTAACTATCAAGGACTTCGTCGATTTTTATAATCAAAATATCCGTACTTGCAATACCTTCGCTTTCGGACCCGAGACTTGGATTAGAGTGTCGACGTAAGAAACAATAGTTCGCGCGAGCCAATGATCGCCTGCTAACCAGGCCTCACGGGCGTTCCTTGTAAGTTCACTTTCACATGACATTCTCTCCTTTCATCGATATCTGAGACCAATTGATACACCTCTCCTCTTAGTTTGTATCTCATTTGCTTTAAATTTGAATTGCACAGTATACAGATAAATTTGGTAATATATTTTTTTTATATTTCCAAGTTTGTCCTAAGAATGGCCAAATATGTATTTATCGTCGTTGAACAACATATAATTACGTGGTTTTTGTCGATTCTTACCATTCATTTCCCCGGGGTAAATATAAAAAAGCCAAATGTACAAAATTACAATTCTTCCGTGATTTTATGTAGCTTAGGCTATATGTATGGATTTGATGACAATTTACGAATATGTGAATTTTATTAAAAAGTTTAGAGAGTGCCATTCTTGCATATCTCGGTGAAATAAGCTAAAACAATATTTTATTTAAAAAATCTATATTCTCATAATTAACAATTCAAATGTGCCTCCCACATGTTCACCCTCCCACACATTCACAATTATGGATAAAAGTCTCTAATTTTTTCAAATATTTTATTTCATTAAATATATTTTCCGTGATCTAGTGATGCGGTCACTTTAATTATTGTTCACTGGGCATCTTGCTTTTACTCAGACGTCTGTTTAGAATATTTTGGTTTGGTTTTCGTACATGAATATTATGGTTTTTATTTGCGTTAAGTAAAAGGTATAACAATTGGCAATTAAGGCAGCAATTCATTAGTCTGTCTTACATGCCACGGTTTATTTCTTTAATTTCATTATATTCAGCTCCTTTGTTTCAACACAATGATTCCAGTTCTTCACCTTCTCCACTTTCTGTGACTCGGAGATGAACTTTCTCATTCTCCCAACTAATTTGAACGAGCTGGGAATACACTTAGCTTTATTCAGGGCAAATAACGCTCATACTGCTTTTGTTCACAAACATTTCTCTATTACTTCATGAGGTTTCACTATTGTGAACGCTGTGAATTATCTACCACCTAAAACAAAGTGCCAATTGTTAAAGTAACTGGTAAAATGTGAGTTCTAAAGAGTTTAAATTTAAACAGTGCTCCAAATAGAGAGATACAAAAGTGTCCAAAACTTATTTTTCTCTTCAGTAAGGCAAACCCAGAACTTTTTAACCAAGTAATTTTATTAAACAATGTTCTAGTACATTTTCCTAGTTCCTTCGCTTCAAATATTCCACGTAAAATAAATGGATTACTCTGAGAAACGTTTTATACGCTTTCTCTAAAGAGAATTTTCCCTGTTGTAATAATTAGTTGTGAGCTCTCCATTGTTCTTTCCATGAATGCAAAATGTATGCTACATTTTTTATTGGTATGCTTCATTGCTTTTGGGACTAAAATTTTTGCCTAAGAGCTATCCGCATACCGCATTACTCTCGTCTAAATTATGATCAAACACAAGCGCAATCAGAAATCAAATATCTTCTAAAAATTAAATAAAATGAAACAAAACAAATTTTATATTTTTTCCTGAGATTTTCCTTTCACTTTTAAACGTATAATTTAACGTTACATATTTTCAGTTCTGTTTATGTAATTTTATATTAGAGAACCTCTAAAAACAGTTACAATCACTCTCTTGTACTAATATGTTTCCTCTTCGATGTTGAATTACTAATCATATTCCAACGCCAGCCACTCATCGTTCCTCAAACCGCTACATCCCAAAACAAAGTGAGAACCCTCGTTCGACTTTCCCTGGCCGGAGCCAATACGCCACCCCTGCCTCCCTCCCTGTCCCCCACTTTCTCTTCCTCCAGACTCCGCGGGACCGCACACGGAACCCGTCCTTATCGACAAGAGCAAACAGCCGGGAGCTATCAATTAACTAGGTTTGTGAATATAAACGTAAAAGTCGGAACCTATTAAAAACTCCACGTGAGTCCATAAAAATCTTAACGCTCGCCGCCTTTCTTTTTTTTTCGGGCGCCGGGAAGAATGCGCGCGGCAGCACGTCCCCGCGAGCAAACCCCCTCCCCCTCCACACACACACACACACACACACACACATCACTGTGTGGTGGTGTCCAGGACAGTGAGGTCAGACCATGTAATTACCGGTAATTTTTAGTTGTAAATAAAATAATATATTGATAATAAAACAAATTATCTCCCACAGTGCTGAAAGTATTCTCAGTGTCCCAAGCTATTAAATTAGTCAAAATAATTTTTAATTATTACTTAACTTTTAAAAATATATTTACGTACTCATTTAAAGACTACTATTTGGACTTGGAGAAGATAGGAGACATGTGAACGAAGGATCTTTACGCTAGTAAATATTAATGTGTAGAAGTAATAATTTAAACAACACAGATATTCATTTACATAATTATTCAATTATTCATCGATTCTTTCAATCTTCTTTTTCTATTATTCAGTCGTCGTTTCATCGGTTCGTCTTTTCGCCCATTTCCCCATTTCATCTATTCAGCCAATCATCTAATCACCTTTTCACCTAATCACCCATCCACCGACTGGCCTACCTACCAATCCTCTTATTCAGATCTCCACTTACATATCCACCTATTTCCCTATTCACTTATCCACCTATCTACATATTTATCAATCCGCATGTTCACCTGCCCTTGTATACATCTGTCCACCCATCCACTTATTCACCTCTCCACTTATTCGCCTCTCCGCTTCTTTACCTTTTCACCTGTCAATCTCTTCAACTATCCACCTATCTATCTGTCAAACATCTCATCTTTTCACCTCTTAGTGTACAAATTTCCTGATTTATTCCCTTCTTCGTGTATTTCCTGGCGGTCGATGTACTATTTACATCCTCGATTGCATGTTTGGAGCCCAGTGTGCGCCGCCGATTTTTAAAGGCTGATGGATGGGCGCCGCCAGCGTCGCTCGCCCACCGCGCCTCATTGTGAGGCTGCAGCCTGCGGAGCATGTGCTCGCGTCTTTACGACTCCCTCTTACACTGGCAGCATTCGTTGTTTCGGGGCACTCCCTGTGAAATATTGTGGACAAAGTTGCAGATCTCAGTGTCCTTCAGGTGCATAAACATGTAACGAGATATTCTCTCAAATGAAAATGAATTATATCATTCTTATTACTATTATTATTATTATTATTATTATTATTATTATTACTATTATTATTATTTCTCTACATCACGACTAAAGATGTTACGAGTCGACTGAAAATTAAATCTACTCCTGGTTGTAACCAGCTACGTAAGGAGCAGATCTAGGGGCTGTCGGTGCCTATACATTACAGCTGCCTCCGATTATGGCTTCATTCTTCCCCTTTTAAGCCACATAAATGATTGGTCTTTATTGATCTGCACATTGTCCATTCTTTTTACATATTGTCCATGGAGTGGTGTGTTTCTCCACGATTTCTTTAACTTTTTTTATGTCTCACATTTTATATTAAATAGCATCAGAATTTGCTACACTTAGCACAATGCACACTTGCTACACTTAGCACACAATGCTTCTTGCTACACTTAGAATACCTAGGTTTCCAATTCTTCGGTCAGATTTAATGACAGATAATAGTGGGTCATCTTGATGACTGACTATAATATTATTATTATAATTATTATTAAGTATTATAAGTATTATTATAATAAACGGTGCTTATTTAACATTTTATCACATCTCGACCAACTTGTGTTGACAGGATCTTCATTATGACTTTTGAAGAACTTCAACTATGTAATTATTTTTTTGCAGCTCCTCAAATGTCAGAATTACGAATACACAATTACAATTTTTAATTACGGAGTCAAAGCCTTTTAAACGTGAAAGAACGAAGAGTTAGTTTACAGTTTACGAGATCTTTCACTTTCACCATGTTTTTTAACCAACGTTATTACCAAACACGCTCGTCTAGTACTTAGGAGTTCATAAATGAGAGTTGTTGTACATACACTCTTCCTAATTTAATTGTAAATAACTGGTTATTTGCCTTTACTGTTTGAAATAGGAGTCTACTTAACCGTTTGAACAACTTTGTTGTTAATTACATTCACATCTGAGCTCTCGTTTCAGAGATTTATTACGCAAAAATCACGAGCTTTCATTACATCATCTTCTTAGTAGACTATTTATAATGTGTACCTTGATTTTTGTTATTAAAGAAGACATTTCAATTTTACTAAAGAGTTTTTGTTTTTAATTATATCGGAATTTAAAAATGTTAGAAGAGATTTTGGCCGAAAAATAACTCTCTCTAGAGATGGCCGTACTTGATTGCCAAACATCAAAGTATTATAAAATCATATCGCTAAACAGAGTCATAATCAACTTGTTTAAAAAACATTAAAATCATTTGAGCAAATAAGATAAATTG